>JACTOM010000915.1:997230-1017726 GCA_015832385.1 Elymnias hypermnestra
GGGGCATGGATGCTTCGGCAAGTATCTGCACCAGATAGGTCGTGAGGAAACGCCCGTCTGTCATGAGTGTGGTGCCACTGTAGATACGGTGCACCATAAATCAAATCAAATCAAATCAAAATATCTTTATTCAAGTAGGCATATTACAGCACTTTTGAATCGTCAAATTTTTGTTTTTTCTTTTCTTTTCCACACTCTAATTCTAATGTACGTCTGATGATGATACTCCAGAACGACTTAAAATCTAAAGTTACGAGGGTTCCTTCGCGCCCTGATCCGAGAAGAGCCCACAACAAACTCCGTCGGGTATTTTGTTTTTTTGTTATCATCATCATTACAATATCACATTAAACTTAATATATTTCAATTCAAATTAGAGCAGTTCTATCGTCTAAGTACTCTTGCAACTTTCATTTAACAAAGACTTTGAATTTATTAATTGACATCTCATACGTCTTGTGGGAATTTATTATAGAAACCTATACAGTTACCCTTTTAGATTGGCGGTGAACTCCCGTTGCTGAACATCGTCGGTTATATGCTCATCAGCATCTTTAGCTAGAAGGCGATCACGACGGAAGCAGTACGTCCTAATTTTGTTTTAGTAGTTGTCCAGGGGGCACAGACCCTTCTCGTTTAGACTAGTGACTGCTTTACTAATTTTACAAAAAAGAACAATACGTGCCATATATCTCGCGCTTCTCTAAAAGATAAATTTAAAGAAACATCAATTCTCACATTACTGTCGAAATGTTTATTGAATAATATGTTATGTAAGGCATATTATAATGTTGAAGATTATTTGAGTGATAAAAATGTTCGGACTTGATTCCAGTTGCACACAGAAGCAAAATTACTTATTGTAACATACACAATTATCTCTAAATGAGTAACCGTTGAGTTTCTTGCCGGTTTCTGCTCAGCAGATTCAATTTTCCGAACCGGTGATAGATTTGTTACCAACGGATAGACTACTGACGATTCTAAAGTGCTTTTTGAGCGTACTTGAATATAGAATTTGATTATTTTGATTTCGATGTATCTGCAACAGACAGTTGGTCGTGAAGATTCACCAGCCTGCCACGAGTACGATACCCTTGTTGATCCAGCACACTATAGGTAAGCAGAAGGACTAGCTTGGAAGAAGCTGGTTGGAGGTGTACTCTTGCTGCCGGACATCGTCGGCTATATGCTCAGGAAGGCCGTAATCTCACAGAAGTAGGCTCAGGGAAGGAAAGGAAGGAAAAGTGTCTTACTCTCCATCCCCGAAGCAAAGGCCACATCTTTTCGAGAGTATAGTAAAGAGCAGGAGTCACGCTTTAGCACGTCTTCTGACTTTTTGGACTTTCGTGATTGCTGATGTTTGAAGTCTTAGAATCCGCCGGGTTCCTTGGGCTTAAGAGGATTTTTTTCAGCAAGTCCCATAATGGCTGGGTTGCGTAAACGCATTAGCCAGTGAAAAAAGAAGTGTTCGGATTTACCAAAGTTAAATGTATTTCTCAAGGTATCACGGTACGTTATTTGAATAAATTCAATAACGCCCCTCTGAAATTTCACTTCGCAATAAAGCATTCTCGTGGAAATTAAAGTTTGCTATTATTAAAAAGTAGGCGCTCACTTCATTCTCATGTCATTGGAATTTTGTAATTAACGTTCGTAAAATACTCGATTGTCTCTATATACGTTTTTATATTGTATAAGTAGATACATACCGTGACTACGTTTGGATAAATTTGGTTCTTTTTCGTCACCATGGCTGTTCAACCTATTCACGGATAACTGTTTGACAGATTAAAAAAAAGTATGTATGGGTTAAGAATTAATGAATTACTCATCAAATGTTAACTCTACGCTGATGATCAAGTAATCCTTGCGTCATCCGCTAATGAGCTACAGGAGATGCTAAATATTATGAATGAAGCTTTGAAAGGGAAAGGAATGAAAGTGAATGTAAACAAAACGAAAGTTATGCTTTTTGAACGAGATGAATCTATGATGAATGGCAATATTTTGATAGATGGGGAACAAGTGGAAGAGGTGAAAGAATTTGTATACTTGGGATCTAAATTTACAAAAGATGGAACATGTGAAAGTGATATCGAAAGGAGAGTGAATGCAGGGAATATGGTAAATGGTGCTCTGCATGCTTTTATGAATAGCCAGATGGTGTCTCAAAGGGCTAGACTGGCAGTGCATGCTGGAGTGTTGGTGCCAACACTTATGTATGGTAGTGAAAGTTGGGTATGGCAGAAGAATCACAAAAGTAAAATAAATGCGGTAGAGATGAGAGCGTTGAGAAGCATGAGTGGATTAAAACTGAGTGACAGAGTGAGAAATAGTGTGATAAGAGAACGTTGTGGTATAAAAGAAGACGTAGTGACTAAAATTGAGAAAGGTATGCTTAAATGGTTTGGGCCTGTAGAGAGAATGAACGAAAGGAGACTGACAAAAAGGATTTATGAGTAAAGAGTGAATGCGAAAGTTGGAAGAGGAAGACCAAGGGGAACGTTCTTGGACCAAATCCAGGACATTTTAAACAATGGCCAGGTCAAGAGTGCTCTAAACCGACGAACTTGTATGAAAGATTTAATGAGGATGAAAGAAGCGAAGGAGATATGCAAGGATCGTGGCAAGTGGAAGGACGTTGTCTCTGCCTAACCCTATAGGAATGAGCCTACCTATTTATCTGCCCACTAACACGATATGACGCAAACCAAATCTCTAAGGTAATCTATCACGAATAATTAAGTATTATAGATGAAGGTTTAGAAAAATAGTGAAATTATTCAATGTTTCTACTCCTATCAATGATTTTTTATTTATAAAATATATTATTTTATCTCCAAAATATTAAAATATGATAGGCTTTATTTATAATAATTCTAATAAGATACCGGAATCAATTTTGGATTTGCCTCCTCACAGTTTTAAGAGATATGGCAAAAAAAGGCATGTTATAATGTTGAAGATTATTTAAGCGTTAAAAATGTTTTTGATTCCATTTGGAAACAGAAGTAAATTGCAAAACTATATTCATAAGATTAAGCGCTGAGTTTTCTGCCGGTTTTTTCTCAACGGAATCAACTTTCCGAACCGGTGGTAGATTTGTTATCAATAGATAAAATACTGACGATTCAGAAGTCTTTTTTGAGTCTAATTGTATAAAGGACATTTTAAATTTGATTTGCACTTTCAGTGAATTCATATGAAAGTATATACAGCTATTATAAAAGAAATTACTGTACTGATTACGACCGGACTTTTACTGACAGATAGCTGATGTTATAGTGTCAAAGAGACAAGTGAAATTACGGGTACAGCAAGGTGCAATTAAAATTCATTTCATTCGGGATATTGACTTCAAAAATCGCGTTTTTTTTTAATTGAAGTGTCACAAACGAATTCAATTACCCATTTTATCCCCTTTATTGACATTTCGCAATCCCTTGCGATTCCAATTTTTATGACTGTAATGATAATTGGAATCAAAATATCTCAGTTCTATCTTATATTTTGAAATAAATATTAAATAATATCCATGACAATATTCACTTATACAGCAAAAAAGTGTAATACAAAATTTTAATGCTAGAAATTAAAACAAACTAGTTGTTCACGCCGACCGTGACCCTGGCATGGACCCGACCCTGGACCCGGCCCATAAAGGTCAAGTCGATTCCCGAGACGGCGGGCGGAGAATGTTAAGGTCCTACCTGGTCTCCCGGCGCCGATCTCCTCGATGGCGACGAGCCCCGGCAGATGAATGAAACGTGGGTGTGTATTTGTAAGTGTGTGTGTTTGTGGAATGTGTCTTTGCGAAGGCGTTGTAAAAAGCTGTTGTAGGCGACGCCGTTCTTCTATTCCACTCCAAGGGAAGTCCTACTGTGGCCACCGCGTGGGCGAAATAACCTTTTTTTTTTTTCGCTGGGAAATGCATTTAGGCACAAACTCCGACCTACAGGTCAGGAGTGTGGGACTCGGCGAGGGAGGAGACCTCGCAATACCCACTAAAACCCAGCGGAACCCTCTTCATCCGTAAGTGAGGCACCAGGTGATCAACTTTCGCATTCGTCCCTGGTACCCCAGATGAGTCCAACTGAGGATTCAAGGAGGTGGAAGGAGGCGCGCAAACACGCGCCGCCTAGTACCCTGCCTCCTTCGGCGGTGAGCGGGAGCATCAGCTGCATTCTCCCTTTCTCGCTCATGGGCTTCCTTAAGCGAGACTACGGTCTCGCAGAAGGAGGATACTTCGGCCCACATCCTATCATTGGAGAGCATCGCACCTATAATGCTCCCCAGCGAGAGATCACCGCCAATCATTGCCACCAGGAGGTGACGTTGAGGTCCCCAGGCTGCACACTCTGCCACAGTGTGATGCGTTGAGTCGACTGCTGCACCACACTGTTGGCAAGCGGGTGACTCCTCCCGGCCAATTCGATGCAGGAACTTTCCGAAGCATCCATGCCCGGTCAGAACCTGCACCAATCTATAGGAGAGCGATCCGTGCTCTCTGGAAAGGTGGGCGAAATAACCTAGCCGCTCTATGACCCGCCACCTTTCACTTGAGGGCTACGATATGGGCCTACAAAAACGCGACGAACTGCTTCATTAGCCCCACAAACCCAATTAACGTGTGGAATTATCGCACTTTCCTCAAAATCATACAAAATCACGAAGCGGGCTTATTTCTGCGCCCGCCACCATACGCTTCGAGAGCTGACACTCGATCTCTGCTCTGCTCTGCGCGAACATTTGTAATCCCATAGTTCAGAGTAAAGAAGGTTTAGAAATCATTTGTCGGGTTGAGCACATGCAATTTTAATAAGATACCGCACTAAGTTTTAAATTTGCCTCCACAGAATTTTAAAAATATGTCAAAAACATACTTTTACATAAGGAATATTATAATGTTGAATATTATTTGAGCGATAGAAATGTTTGGACTTCCAGCGAAATATTACACATTGTAACATACAAAACTATATTTCAAAGAGTAACCGCTGAGTTTCTTGCCGGTTTCTTCTCAGCGGATTCAACTTTCAGAACCGATGGACAGACTACTGACGATAAAGTATATAGAATATGTTTATTTTGAAATATATAACCATCTGCGTAGCGTAGTTCCAACCACAATGGATATATGGGGAAGTTCCGATTGTAATGTCAACCTAAACAAACAAAATTCTGAAAGTTAAATACTAAATTTTATTTATTTGTTCCATTATTATCTTTGATATTCAAACAAAGAGTGCCCCGTGTCTTGGGGTCAGTCCTTTTCTGTAACATTATAGGAACTTTATGCATCATATAGTAAAATAATAAAACAAAGATAACTTACTAATATACATAAATTAGTAACTAGCAATGCCCCACTGGTGCCGTACAGTTTCTTGAACGGCTGCAACTGTCCTGGCGGGTGACCATCCGTGGGAGCTGCGAGCGGAGGTTTTAGCAGTTGTCTATCAGTGCAGGGTGGCTGCAAAGGCCAGAAGGTTGTCCACTGATCCTCAACTGGCCTCAGCAAACAGAGCACAGAGCAGATCACGTTGGAAGCGATCCGTCCCCACCTGGACAATTGGATTTCTAGGCGGCACAGGTCTCTTACTTACAGGATGGTGCAGGTGCTGACCGGATATAGTTGTTTCGGCAAATACGTGCATCAGATTGTTTGCCGAGAAGAAACTGCCTGTCAGGAATGTGATGCACCTGTGGATTCAATGCAGCACATTCTGACAGAATGCTCGGCGTAGGGACCCCAGCGGCATCTATTGACGTCGTTTCGCTGGAGGGCATAGTTGGCGCAATGCTCACCGGTGATATTTCGCTGAAGGAGGCACATGAGAGGCGCAGGCAGAACGCTGTGGATGCTGCTTTACTTCGGGCAGGAGGTTGGGAGGTAGGAGGCGTAGATTTGTCCTTGTCCTTCCCCCTTCTTAAGTTTCCCAGAGGAATTTTCCGGAGTGCCAGGGTATATAGCGTCTACCGATCCTCCATAAAAGGATGGGGTGGGTATCGCTGAGTATTCTGGTTTACCAGGGAATCCCATCCCTGATAGAATCCCCCAGTCCTGATAAGATTTTACTCTGATCGGGATGCAAAAAGGCATTTCCCAGCGTAAAAAAAAAATAGCAATGCCCCGCGGTTCATCCCACGTTTACGTGCAATAACTTGCAATTATGTGTGTGTTTGTTCCCGCCATCTGTAAGCTATCCGAGGTACTAACTCGCTAACGCGTAATGCGTAAATGCGTTAGAGGGCGCCTCATGCGCCGTCTCATAACTTACGTAGCTAAAATATTGTTTAGTCTATGACTCTGTCTGTAAACGAGGTTTGGGACGGGGCGATAAGGCTCCGCCTTGTGGTTTTTTATTTATTTATTTATATTGGTGAGGTCGTCTCGTTAAGGACCTATTAGGGGCCCCTTACTCGAATTTCAGGAAGTGCGGCGGGTCCACGCGGCCACTGTCCATTCAAGCCCACGTGTGCCTTAGTTCTTGAATATTTCTCTACCTGGTGGTGCACAGGACCGCCTTGGTGTGGGTAACGGAAGACCGACACACATTACACGTACTCAGACACCTGCGAGGAGACCGGCGAATGGGATACGAGGTAGGTGCCGATTCACATATGTTCGACCCCCTTTCAGAATTCCCCTCTAAAAATTCTCCTCTCGCCGTCTCAGGGACCGATCCGACCTGGACTTCTCATGGGCACGACTCCAGGGGTCGAGGTCAATTGATTGGGTCACGGCCGGCGTGAACAGCGTTATATTTGGATAATAAAACATAAGGAAAATTAATATTATTCAAAAATCTAATATTCTTTCTGTTTCAACATCATCTTTTACAACATATATCTATGTACGACATATACGAACGCTATTATCCGATAAAATAGGATTTATTATACCGATATGTACAATATATATCCAGTTAAATTGATGGTATTCACTACGAAATTGCTGTGAGTACCTACATCAGGGATGTCATGAGCAGAATTCAATTATATCTCCCCTTATTATACTCACAGCCTTCTTGTTTTCCTTGTATTTAGCGAAAAAAACTATTGGTATATATCGACGGCCCCTACGTATAAAGAGTCAAGTATAAAATCCCAATTTTATAAGACATGGTCTTAAAGAAAACTTATTTATTACTATAATACCTTTAGTTGCTACTAATGATATGTTTAAATAGATATCTGATTAAAAAAAACTCCAAGACGTAACTTGATAAAATGTAAAATTATTCGATATAACCTAAACTTTTGATTACAATTAAATATAAATTTTAAACGTATATTAATTTTATCCCTCAGTGCCTGAAGACAAAGCTCTTCGAACAGTGCGTGTTGCAGTGATGACCTACGGCTCCGAAACGTGGTCGCTGACTATGGGCCTCATTCGAAAGCTCAGAGTCACTGAGCGTGTGATGGAGAGGGCTATGCTTGGAGTTTCTCTACGTGATCAAATCAGATATGAGGAGATCCGTAGCAGAACTAAAGTCACCGACATAGTCTTACGAATCGCGAACCTGAAGTGGCAATGAGCGGGGCACATAGTCCGACGGACCGATGGACGTTAGGGCCCGAAGTGTAGGACCCCCCTACAAGTTGGACCGATGACATAAAGAAGGTCGCCGGTAGCCGGTGGAGCCAGGCGGCGCAAGATCGGGACTTGTGGGTATCATTTCGTGAGACCTATGTCCAGCAGTGGACGTCCATCGGTTGAAGCGACGACGACGACGATATTAATTTTACCCGCGTAATTCCAGTTCCCTTATTTTTAAAAATAAAAATAACGTAGATTATTCCTTTTAACATCAGCTATCTGCCGATAAAAGTCCTGTCGAAAACGGTCCAGCTGTTTCAGAGATTAGAGATTAGATTTATATTTAACACCTTTAATGTTTCTTATAATTTAGCAATTTCTATAATTTCATTAATTTACTCTATTGTTATTCTTCCCCATTGGTCTGGTGGTTAGCATGTTCGACTACAGACATGAGGTCCTGGGTTCGAGTCCCGGGTCGGGCCAATCCAAAAACCAATATTGAGTTTTTTATTAACATTTTCTCAATATTTGCCCGAAGTTGGGAAGTTGGCGGTGTGATTCATTCCCGTGCCTCGGAGAGCACGTTAAGCCGTCGGTCCTGCGCCTGATCTCTCTCCGGTCGTGTCGGATTCCCGTCACATCGGACTATGAGAGTGAAGGAATAGAGAGTGCACTTGTGTACTATGCCTGCCAATCCGCAGTGGAGCAGCGTGGTGGGTCTATGCTCTAAAAACCCTCGCTCCTCGGAGTGAGGAGGCCTGTGCTCAGCAATGAGACGTTAATGGACAGCTACTTACTTTATTTTATTGTAACGTTTTGTTTTTCGCGTATATTATGTAAATTTATTAAGCAAAGAATGTTTTAAGCCATATTTAATTTCGATTTTCATTGTCAATTCGTCTTTAGTTTTCATAATTATAAGAGAAATATAACCTATAAAATTATAATGAAACAATAACAGATACGTTTTTCGTTTACTCAATTACACTATCTCAACTTCACACCCTAGTAACATCAACTAAGTTAGTCAACTTTAACCGCAGACGTCAAATATCGTAGCTTAAAGTCAAACAGGCGTTTAATCTGGAAAGTTTGGAATTGATACCTTGACTTGATATTTGTTTTGTAAGGCGGTACTTGTCTCTTTTAGACGTGCCCTATAAAGGTTTCGTTTAAGTCTAAACTAACGAACAGACTTCATTTTTAGTCCGAAATACACTTCTTTTCGTCAGCAGCTCAAATGGCTTCCCAATCTAGGATATTTAATCAATTTGTCTGTGTCTGGACAGGTTGGAGGTTTCGGTGGCTTGTTACCATTTTACCACTAAAAACAAGTCCTGAAGAGAAGAATTATGTGAGAAGATACAGTGTAGAAACCATAAGGGGTAAACTATCTTAAACAAGTTTAAGGCACCGCTATCTTAAACTGGTTTACTACTTATCATCAGGTGAGATTATATTCTAAGCCAACAGAGCGGACACTAATGTGCATTTTGGTGAAGAAATCTGATATTTCGCAAGGAATTCTGGGATGTGTGTACCCTGCCAATCCACAATGAGGCATCATGTTGGGCCTATGCTTTAAATAACCTATCTATCTGTAACGGGGCTTATGCCCAACAATGACGGTTTAGTCAGCTTAAATTAACCTTTATAAATAAAAACAGATGTTTATTTCTGTTTGTTTAAAGGCAATTAGGTAAAAATTAGATAAATTAAGTTTCAAATCAACCATTAACTTTAAATGTACTGATATACTTTAATAAACCATCGAATTAATTTCTTTTAATACTGACAAATAAGGGCCAGGTCCAGAGTACTCTAAACCAACGAACTTGTGTGAAAGGTTTAATGAGAATGAAAGAAGCGGAGGAGATATGCAAGGATTGTGGCAAGTGGAAGGTCGTGGTCTCAGCGTACCTCAAAGGGAATCAGGCATTCTACTATGTATGTATGGGTTATATTCCAGTCGCCCACATAATGACTTGCTCGATAATTGTTATAATTTTTCACAGAATCTATGTGTTAGCTATGAACTAGATGGAGAAAGCAAGAGAGCGGGCTTATTTCTGCATACCTCAAAAACAAAAATCATAGCAAATACAGAAAAAACTCTATATGAAAATAAAGGAATTACTATTAGAAGTTGGCATCCTACCCTGCTTGACATACGGCTGCCAAACATGGTCTTTGAGAAAGGAAGAGGAAGAGAAACTGGCCAGTTGGCAAAGGAACATAGAAAGGACCATGTTATGATTAAGAATCAAGCACACAAAGATTATTAAATTGAAAAATGTAATAAAAATTATTAGAGCTTTAAAATGGAAATAAGCTGGGCATGTATTCAGATTAATTGACACAAGATAGACTAGGAAGGCGATAGAATGGGGGCCTAGAGACCAGAAAAGAAGAGGGGGTGACAAAGGAATGATGTTTTTACAGAAAGAGTAGGTAGAATTTGGGGGAGGCCTATTAAACCTGATTTACTCGCAAACAGTAACTAAGCACAGATTTCCTCGTATTTCCACAGAATAGAGAACTAAACTAACACCACAGGGAACAGCTAGTATAAAATAATAGTAAGATATTTCAATTTGTTGAAAACATCTTGAAATTTATCACTAAAATATGTTTTAGATTAAATTGCGTCAGATCACTGTGCACCAACCCCGCATCAGTACACACTCAAAGGTTGTTTGCATCATTAAAACTTTCAGACGCGTTTCAAAGATGTTCTTTACAGTTATATCTTTATGCACTGTGGCGGAAAAATACACCTCTAACAGTGTTTATTAAAAAGTAATACCTTAATAAGATTTAATTATGTGCAACGGCCAGCCTTTTCTTTATCTAACTAAATAATTCATAACTATCTGACACGAAATTTCGTCCTATCTAAAACCTGTTAATTATGATCAGTTCGTCAGTTAACAGCAGCCAATCTCCTGCAGAGATTAGCCATTTATGTACAATATTACCTATATTGTAATACTATAGTGGAGAAATACAAGTGAACTCTCTATAACAGCACTCTCATGGATATCCTGCGGTCAACAGCTTAACGTTTTCTCCGAGATAAAAAGTTAAAACATAGTCCTAGCTTTCTAACTCTGGGTAATCACTTAGAATGTCTTAACATTTAATCTAATATCGATTGAGAATAGTCCTGACAAAAGACCCGAACCCAAAACAAAGAAATCTGTAGCCAAACACACTGACTACTATACCAATGAAGCTAACATATGACTATGATAAAGAAAGAGTTTGTTATAGACACGATGATGTACCAGAAACCTTTACTCTAATGAAAAAGTATATAATTGCAAACCCTTTTTATAAATAAAGGTAGACATTAAAAGAAGCCTCTGATGATGAAATTTGGGATGTAAGCTTGTATTACCTCCACCATTTCTTGCAGATAGATCTAACAAAATTATTATTTAACAAATCATTAAAAAATCAAAATCTCATATTCAAAATTTTCTTTATTAAATTAGGCCTGTACAGCACTTATAAATCCAAGTCAACTTTTTCCACACATCAATTCACATTTCCTGATAATGATATTAAAGAATGTCGGTGACTATGGTTTTGCAACGGATCTCCTCATTTCTGATTTGATCACGTAGAGAAACTCCGAGCATAGCCCTCTCCATCGCACGCTGAGTGACTCTGAGTTTACGCATGAGGCCCATAGTCAGCAACCATGTCTCAGAAACCTAGTTCATCGCTGGCAACACGCACTGTTCGAAGACTTTGCTCTTCAGGCACTGAGGTATATCAAACGAAAATATGTAGCGTAGTTTCCCAAACGCTGCCCAACCGAGTTGGATTCGGTTGCCTCCTTCTCGAAATTGGACCTACGTAGCTGGACTATGTGTCCCAGGTGTACTCGACAACTATTTCGAGTGTTGAGTTTGCAACGATGACTGGGTGAGGCGGTAGATGGATATTGGGCATACTTTTCATCCTATCCATATTAATTTTCAGGCCCACCTGTTAAGAAACTCTGCTGAGGTCATCGAGCATTATTTCGAGATCTTCCAGAGTCTCTGCCATAATGACAATATAATATTATTTTACTTTATTATACTTAGAGAAATTCATTTAAGCTTATTTAAAAGCTTTCAATTAAGTTTCTTTTGACAAAGAATTCTTCTGGCAGTTTGTTATAGAAACGTATACAGTTACCTGTAAATAGAATTTATTATTATTTATGTTACATAAGGTGCAGGTTCTTTTATTTTCTTAATAAATTTATGACCCTACAAGTTTTTATGCTGCCCTGAATTTCTCTTAGCAACTCTCCTGGTCCCATATTATAAAGCGCTTTTCTGCAACACAAATATTGTATCTATACCAGCAGCATTACCCCAAAGTAGAACACCATTATCGAAGTAATCATTAATAAATAATATAATTTTCTTAGTCGTAAAATATTATGCGAGTCATAAACTATGACACGACAATGGAAAAGTTAGAAGACAAGAATTAATGAAAACCATACGTGCTACTGTCTCATTTATTTTAGATCACTTCTAGACATTAGACAAGACAAACGCATTTTAATTCTCACTACTACTAATGAAAATAGCTTATGCTACTCTTTATGACTTCAGCTATCTGCCAATTAAAGTCCCTTCAAAATCAGTCCAGATTTCTTTTATTGCTGACAGTTTAGGGGTTGACTATGATCTCACCTGGCGGTAAGTGATACAGTCTACGATGAAAGCGCGCTAATCTGGTAAGAGGCGATATACCCCTTACGGTTTCTACATAGCGTCGTACCAGAACACCAATATCTTTGTTTGGCGGTACGCCTTTGCTGGTAGGGTGGAAGCCTCTAGTCCAGACTCAGACAAATTAGAAAATACAATTTCCTAAATTCGTCCTACCGGGGTTCGAAAATTTTAAACTTCTATTTATCTGTAAAAATATTTTTTAAAACCTTTTAAATAAGAGATAAAACGATTGCATATACAAGTGGTTTCTCTTTTTGGCAAATTAGCAGTAATCTCACCTGACGATAAGTGACGAAGTTTATTTCTTAAAATATGAACTTTATCTATATTTTGCGCAAATTTACTTATGAAAGGAATAAAGTCATCGTTAGTTCAGGATTTTAGGCAGAATTTTTTAAAGTAAGAGTAGAGCAAATTGTAAAAACATTCATGTAGTTTTATGAAACCACGATGCAAATGAGTTTTTTTTTAATTTGCGTGACAATTTGAACACTACACAGTCAGCTGATGCGAGCCCTTTGTACCGCCACATTGGCATTGGCTATCCAAGGTGTCATTCGCTTTACCTCCATTGTATAAAAGATACACGAAAAAATTTGGCGAATTTTAGAACGAGGCTATGGATAATAATCCATATTAATAATACATTGTCTTGTGTCTGCAGTGGAATACGTGCTCAAAGAAAACGTCCGTAAAGTTTCTTGTCATTAGACACTGGGATATGTTTTATGGTATCACTTAATTTGATACTCTAGTAATATAAGAGTTTGTCCACACGAATAAAACTTTTCACGTTAGATAAATGGGGTTACTTAAATAGTTTATTACACCCAAAATAACATTATTTGTGAGATGCGTCAATCCTTGCAGATCTCCATATCACAACTCTGATATCCACCACCTGTTACCAAGGAATACTCCACTATTTTGGTCATATCGCCAGTAGACAGCAAGATAACCTGGAAATTAGTTGTGGTTGAAAAAGCCGAAGGAAAAGGAGCAAAGGATCGCTCACCTTCCCATTGATCCAATCGAATTATATAACGGGATATGCGTTTCCAACAGCCCTAATACAAGCCGAGGATAGGAAGACATGAAAGCAGCTCATCCGTATCAGAGCAGAGTTAAAATGAACATACATAGCATCACGCTTCGTTCCTATAGGGGTAGGCAGAAACCATGTCCTTCCACTTACCATGATCCTTGCATATCTCATTCGATTTTTCCATTTTCATTAAAACTTTCATACAAGTTCGTCGGTTTAGAGAGTACTCTAAACCGAGGAACCTTAACCTGACCCTTATTTAAAATGTCCTCGATTTGATCCAGGAACTTTGGACTTGGTCTTCCCCTTCCTACTTTCCCATTCACTCTTGACTCATAAATCCTTTTTGTCGGTCTCCTTTCATTCGTATCTTTCTCAATTTTAGTCACTACATCTTCGTTTATACCACAACGTTTTCTCATCACACTATTTCTTTCAGTTTCAATCATTTGTCATTCATTTATTTTACTTTTGTGCTTCTTCTGTCATTTCCAATTTTAAATAAGTGTTGGCACAAACACTCCTCTATGCACAGGCAGTCTGGCTCTTTAAGACCATCTGGCTATTCACAAAAGCGTGCAGAGCACCATTTACCATATTTCCTGCATCCAGCGTCCTTTCAATATCATTTTAACATGTCCTATCTTTTGTAAATTTAGATCCCAAGTATACAAATTCTTTCACCTCTTCTACTTGTTCCGTGTTCCTGTAGCTCATTAGCGGATGACGCAAGTATTACTTGATCATCAGCGTAGAGTAAACATTTGATGAGTAATTCATTCATTCTTAACCCATACATACTTTATTTTAAATATTTCAAGCATTTATCCATGAATCGGTTGAACAGCCATGGTGACGCAACACATCCCTGTCGAACACCTCTTTCGACAGGAAACCACTCCGTGTACGCTCCGTTTATTCTGACACAGGCACTAGAACCCTCATAGAGAGACTTCAATGCTTGGATCAGACAACNCTCTCTACATGCCCAAACCATCTAAGCATATCTTTCTCAATTTTAGTCACTACATCTTCGTTTATACCACAACGTTTTCTCATCACACTATTTCTTTCAGTTTCAATCATTTGTCATACATTTATTTTACTTTTGTGCTTCTTCTGTCATTTCCAATTTTAAATAAGTGTTGGCACAAACCACCATCTGGCTATTCATAAAAGCGTGCAGAGCACCATTTACCATATTTCCTCCATCCAGTGTCTTTTCAATATCACTTTAACATGTCTTATCTTTTGTAAATTTAGATTCCAAGTATACAAATTCTTTCACCTCTTCCATTTGTTCCCCATCTATCAAAATATTGCCATTCATCATAGATTCATGTAAAATAAACATACTTTTTTAAATAACATTCCAACAATCAAAGAACATACGTGGCAACTCTCAAAAATGTAGAAGCTAAAAGTCACCGTCACGTACAAATCTGGTTAATTGTAACAACAAATAGTTAACTAATTAAACCTATTCGATAACAAGATAAGGTAAGTCTCATTCATAAGAGATGGCAAGGTGATTTGAAGGGAAGTTTGAACAATGA
The DNA here is from genome assembly GCA_015832385.1 of Elymnias hypermnestra. Taxonomy (NCBI): domain Eukaryota; kingdom Metazoa; phylum Arthropoda; class Insecta; order Lepidoptera; family Nymphalidae; genus Elymnias; species Elymnias hypermnestra. Next base: position 1,012,126 of record JACTOM010000915.1, read on the forward strand.
CGCCGGCCCGGCTTCCTCCACAACCGGTTGACTTCCGGCCACAGGCTAATGGGGGATCGTTTTCTATATCCCTAAAATCTTTTGAATTATTAAGGGAATGATGTACTTGTGTTAATTTTAGAATGATAGAATGATAAACATGATTATTTACTGTTCACCACAGATATAATTTACACAGTCAAACAGAAAACTTAAGCTATCTTAAATTAAAGTCCTTAGAATTCTACCACTTAATATTAGGGTTATAAAGATCATTGCGTAAAAGGATTTCTGTTCGGAAAGGTTTCTGTTGATATATATGTTTATACACTACCTGTTATTTACGGTTTTACTCATGGAGTTCCTTATACAGTGGAAATATGGGCAAAGCCAATCTTAGAGTGAGACAATCGCTCCTTTTTCTGCTTCGTTATATTTTGATACTAAAAAGCCTACTAAAAAGCCAACGCTGACCATAGTAACGATGGCTAATTATATTTTTTGCTTAACCCTTAATTAGGCATATGGGGTCAAGACAATTTCAAATTGGAAAAAAAAAGTTAACGTGCTTGGAACGCGACCGCGTTCAGCTTAGCTTCCTGACTTTCCACAGGGTACGCAAATCAATCGTCTTTGGCAAGCCTGAGGAAAACATACTGTCGGTGCTCTTTTGAGCGTTGACCCCATGCGACCAGTTACATAATAATATGGATCAACATAGGCAGATAGAATTAGCATGCCAACCAAGAGTAGAGAAAAATTTACTTATACTTACTAAATAGTAACATATTACAATAGTAACAAAGGCGGTGTAGACTGCAACGATCAACTATGAGCTAACTACAACATTGCAAGAAGAACGAGAAGATGGCCATTGTCAATATTCTTTGAACTCATTGATATATTTCTCATACTAAAGGCAAATTCCTCCAATATCCCTCACTGCCTGAAGATTAAAGTCTTCGAACAGTGCGTGTTGCCAGTGTTTACCTACGGATCGGAAACGTGGTTGATGCTTATGGGCCTGATTCGAAAGCTCAGAGTCACTCAGCGTACGATGGAGAGGGCTATGCTCGGAGTTTCTCTACGCGATCAAATCAGAAATGACGAGATCCGTAGCAGAACCAAAGTCACCGACATAGCTCTACGAATCGCGAACCTGAAGTGGCAATGGGCGGGGCACATAGTCCGACGAACCGATGGACGTTGGGGTCGGAAAGTGCTGGAATGGCGACCCCGCACTGGACGACGCAGTGTAGGAAGACCCCCCACAAGGTGGACCAACGATATAAGGAAGGTTGCTGGTAGCCGCAGGAACCAGGTGGCGCAAGACCGGGCCTTGGGTGCATCATTTCGTGAGACCTATGTCCAGCAGTGGACGACGACGACTAAAGGCAAATACTGATAAAAGTAACACTCATATAAGGCGGATTTATTTAAAAGCTAGCGGTATTAATTGTAGAAGATCATCAAAAACGTCGTCTCAGCAGCATGCTGTCGCTTCTTTGAGAAAGCGGCTTCGTGACCTTTATGACATGCAGAAAATTATACAAGCTACTAAGTGCGAACGCTTCTCTTCAAGTCTGCCTAACAAATGTCACAGGCTTGGTCAATTTGTTGTCAATTTTTTATATTTTAGTTGATCTCAATTATTCCAAAAATTAGTAACCGGTCAAGACTGTCTTTTTCTTGTTCCTTTCCAATTACTAAAAGTTGGATATCAGCTGAGAGAATCTCTTCTGATTATATATAGAATAATTTGGCGTCGATTATGACACCAATCCAATCTCGAATAATAGAGAACCACGATGTCTTGCGGCGGCCAGTTCTACATTATTCAATAATTCTTCCCATCATAATCAGCCGCAGGTTATATCTCTTGGATTTTTTAATCCCATTTCACAAATTCTCCACATTTTTTTATCCAAATAATACAGAGCATACACTCGTATGTAAACATTTTAAAAGCCTCTAGACGTTTTCGAGTATTTTCCTTAATAATCCAACTGCAATTTGCTTCTGGAAATTGCAGCCAGGAGCTCAACTAGCTTAGCCAGTAGTCTTACCATTGCGCCAACGAGGCCCTCAGAGCAAATTATCAAAGGGAATACCCGTATTATTCCAGAGAGGTCCAAAATCTAATTATATTGCGTACCTCGTTATCTCAGTAAGTGTATTAAGACCGCGGCGTATTGAAGCATTAATACGAGATCTTCCCGTCGGCTTTGTACCAGATAATGTTAGTTCTCCCTAATTAAATTCTGGATTAGCTGATGTTTGAATGAATAAATCACATTTTACCGACATATTTAAAGTAATAGATGCCTTTTTCAATTTTTTCTGCTTATGATCTAAATATTTCTTGTTTTATATAGGTAAGATATAGTGTGATAAGAGAACGTTCTGGTATAAAAGACGATGTAGTGACTAAAATTGAGAAAGGTATGCTTAGATGGGCATGTAGGGAAAATGATTGAAAGGAGACAGACAAAAAGGAATTTTGAGTCAAGAGTGAAGGAAATAGTTGGAAGGGGAAGACCAAGGCGAACGTTCCTGGATCAAATCCAGGGCATTTTAAAAAAGGGCCAGGTTAAGAGTACTCTAAACCGACGAACTTGTATGGAAGGTTTAATGAGAATGAAAGAAGCGAAGGATATATCCAAGGATCGTGGCAAGTGGAAGGACGTTGTCTCTGCCCCGAAGGGAATGAGGCGTGATGCTATGTATGCAAGTATGTTATATACGTCAATATATCCAATATTATCGTAGTTTCCTTACATCGATGCTAGGCAGCATACACGTAGTAAACCTTTAATCCAAAATTGATTTGGTCATTACCAGGTTGGTAGTTCATTCAACAGAGAGTCATCTATTCATGGGGGCTCCTTAATCCTAATTAACAAATCTTTAAAGTATAAAGAAAGGAGAGATATAGTGAGCCTATCTGTTGAACGGACAATAGAGCTAGCCTCTATTGAATTAGAGCAATTTATTATAGTAACTGTCTATAGACCACCCTTGTCAAGCTTTGAAAAATTTGAAAATTTAATGGACCAAGTACTGTTTACAATATCAAACACACATAAAAATCTAATAGTCTGTGGTGACTTTAACATAAATATATTGGAATGTAGCTCTTCAAGCATGAAATTATTAAATTTATTCAGTACATACAATTTAACAAATATGTTTATGGAGCCTACAAGAATATCTTCAACTAGTGCTACTTGCATAGACAATATATTTACAGATATAAAACCAACTGTCAAAAAGATAATTTCTAATTTAGATTCTGATCACTGTGGCCAACTCATTCGCTTTCCAACCGTAAATAAAACAGTGAAAAAACGTAAAATCACTTATGTCCCAATCACTACTGAGCGTATAGAGCGAATGAGATCAAACCTAATACTAAACTGGAATTCTTCTTCTTTATTGAATTCTCTGAATCCCAATGAAGTATACAACCGTTTTTTTAACAAATTTAATAAAATTTTTAATTCTATATTTAAGAGTAAATCGGCCATGTGTACTGACACATTGGCATTCAGTGAATGGGCAACAGTTGATCTACACAAAAGTAGACAAAAGTTATATGAGCTGTATGACAAGCGTCAATATAACACTAGTGATGAATTCAGAGATTATGTAAGATCATTTTCTAAAGAATTTAAAAAGAAATGTGTTTTAGCAAAATCGCAATACATTAAATCTAGAATTAAAAATAGCAGTAATATAATTAAAACAACATGGAGGATCATCAATGAAGAAACAGGAAAAGCATCCTCGCGCTTTAATGAATTCAATCTTAAGATAGACAATAAGAACATTACATTGGATTCAGAAGTTGCTAATGAATTTGAAGAATTCTTCACTAGCGCTCCTATCTCGACGACTAAATCTCTGAACTCATCACCATCCACTGCTCTCTCTTGGCTGGNGAGTTTGTTGTGGGCTCTTCTCAGATCAGGGCGCGAAGGAACCCTCGTAACTTTAGATTGTAAGTCGTTCTTTTATGTTATCATCAGACATTCATTTAAATAATAAATAGAAAAAGAAACGATATTTGACGATTCAAAAGTGCTGTAATAGGCCTACTTGAATAAAGATATTTTGACTTTGACTTTAACTTTGATCGAGGGAAGTTACTGGCATGAAATAGTAACATTATATATTATCTCTTCGATAGTCATAATATGGTAAACGGGTATGCGATCCCGGCTCTCCGAGCTATTACTGAATCTTCTCAGGTCTTCAGAGTCAGTAATATCCTACTACCATATATTTTTCTCTCTCTTCCTTCAAAAGTTCCTGTCTTTTAACCCGTTCCCCCCATTTTTCCATTTTCCTACCCATTCCTGCCAGTCCAAGGTGTACCGTTTTTTTTTATCGCTGACATATTAGCGCTTGACTGTGATCTCACCTGATGGTAAGTGACGATACAGTCTAAGATGGAAGGGCGCTATTCTGTTAAGAGGCGATATACCCCTTACGGTTTCTACACAGCATCGTACCGGAACACAAATCTCTTTGTTTGGTGGTACGTTTTTGCTGGTAAGGTGGTAATTAGCCACGGCTGAAGCCTCCCACCAGTCCAGACAAATTAGAAAATACAATTTCCTATATTCGTCTTACCGGGGATCGAACCCAGGACCTCCGCTAGGAGAGGGACTCATGGCTAGGGGCATTTGCCTAGTCGTAAGCGGTGGCCCTGGGATCGGGCGAACCCAGAATAGGCTAGCTTTAATCTGGCATGCGGGCCTCTGCCAGAATGGACCTATGTTCCCTTGCTTCTCCTGGGAACGCAATGGTCTTAAGAATAAAAACCAAAAATGGTGGCGATGAGATTCGCAATCCATCACGTCTCGTTTCTAATGGGGGCGAAAAGCGGGCTACAGAGAGCCGCTTTGCTACTTTGAATGTACGAGGAGAAATGAATGAAAAGATTGATGAAGTATGCCAGATGATGCATGATAGGTGCATAGATGTACTCTGCGTGAATGAGACAAAGAGGAAAGGATGTGATACCACGAAACATAGCCCTTACACAGCTTACTGGTCTGGTGTAAGCAGTGATAAGAGAGGCTGTCAGGGAGTTGGTATCATACTTTCCGAAAGAATGGATGATTGTGTGAAAGAAGTGAAATACGTGAGTCCTAGACTCATCTGGATCAGGCTAAAAGTTGGACTTACTCGGATCTTTGTCTTGGGTGCTTATGCTCCGACGGATCTGGGCACCAGAAAGTCCAATAAAGACCAAAAAGAAATAGATGAGTATTGGGAAAGTGTGAGTGATACGTTGAATGAATGTGAACCGAATGAGCGAATAATTATGTTAGGAGATTTTAATGGATGGGTAGGTGTGAAACGTGATGGATATGAAAGGACTCTTGGTATGTTTGGTGACAAACGGGTGAATGAAAATGGACGAAGTTTGCTTGGAATATGTGTGGAACATAGTCTTTTTGTGGCAAACACTATGTTTGAGCACAAGGGGATTCATGTGTATACAAGGGAAGAAGGGAATGCTAGAAGTATGATTGATTTTGTAATTGTGGACGAAAAACTGAAGAAGAAAGTTCTAGATGCTCGAGTATACCGCGGGGTCGACATCGATACTGA
>JACTOM010000915.1:1019261-1040551 GCA_015832385.1 Elymnias hypermnestra
AAGTCCGGAGTTGAATGAGTAGAAAGAATGTTGAGAGTACGTTCTTTTTCTTCCTTGTCGATAACTTCGGAAGAAGAAAAATGTTTATTAAGTAGATCTATATCAATGTTGAAAGACGGTTTATGGGATATTTTACCAACTCCTAGGGACTCAAGGAACTTCCACGTTTTAGATGTATTAGAGTTTTCAAGGGATTGATGAATGTGGCGTCGTTGTGCATCTCTACACATTGTATTGCAGCGATTACGGATTTTATGATAATTGCTACGATTTTTGTCACTGTCATTGCACTTAAATTTACTTTTAGCTTTATTCTTTTTTTCGATTGATGCTCTGATTTCATCTGATAACCAAGGAGCTGGAAGATGCTTCATCTTCACCGGTCTAATAGGTGCGTGTTTATCGTAAAGTTGCGTTACGAAGGAGTTTAATAATTGAACCTTAGTATCTATCGAATCGGCATTGTTAATAGTGGTCCAGTCTAACAGACTAGCGTCGATGGTCAGGCATTCTTTATCAATTCCTCCAAAGTTACGTCGCAGAAGTACTCTCGATTTTGTTTTGGGAGGACGGATTTTGTAGGAAAGGTAAACCAGGTCATGATAAGAGAACTCAGTAGCTGAACATTGACCGTGTTTATAAACGTAGTCCAGGGATGAGACCATTATAAGGTCGAGAAGAGAGGGAATACAGCCAGGAGATTTGTGCGTGGCATTAAGGGACAAAATATGGAGATTACAAGATTCAGTTGTTGCTAATAATTTTTTACTGCGCTTATCGCCTTTAATAAGCCAGGTATTAAAATCTCCCATAACATTACTATGGCTGTAAATAGGAATTAACTGCTCGAGTAAAGTCTCGAATGATTCGAAATAATTCGATATAGAGGGAGGGGAATAAAATACCTCAAGGAGGATTTTAGTCTGAGTCAATAGAACTTCAATTAACAAGCTTTCAGCTGTGTCTGGTGTTGGAGGGTGAGTAGACGAGCTAATTATGGTGAAAGGAATATGAGATCGCAAATAGATCGCTACTCCTATGTATGTATGTATGAAGATTTCCACGTAACTAAATGGAACATTCAAGCATTACTAACGTCCAGAATTACTCACAAATAGAAAGGTCTCATTCTATTTCAGCTAAAATAGCAATTGAAGAAGGTTTTTTCAATAATAGAATATGAATGTTGGTTCAAATTAATTTGATTTTCGCTACCAATTACGGTATTCACTGATCCGAAATATCAAAGTTGTTTGTTCCCATAACAATGGCAGATGGTTTCACTCAATGATTATATTTAAAATTAAAAATAACCAAAAAGCAATTCCTTGATAATGATTACATTAGCCCAATAAATATATTGTTATATTACGCACGTAAACACTTACACACAGAGACATACACACTTACACACGCACACGCACGCATGCACGCACGCAAACATTCATTTTGTATTATTTTTTAGTTTTTGATGTTATATTCCTCTCTTAATTTTGTAGAATAGAATTATAATTTATTGTAAACCTGGGAAGACACTGACCCTTAAGACACGGAGTTACATAGTTTAGGTGTCCATTAATTCAATTGTATTATTATATGTTATGCTTAAATGAATAAAAGTTATACCGTTTATTATATTAATCTATCTATCGTTTATACTAATATAGTTGATGGTTATATCATGAACTGATATTGCTCGTGGTTACATACTGTGCCGGTATACCTCGAGTTTTTGTCCAGTTCTGATCTTGTTCGTAGTTATTTACTGTGCGGGTATACCTCAAGGTTTGTCCTGTTTTGATTTTACTGTGCGGGTATACCTCAAGGTTTGTCCTGTTCTGATATTTTACGTGTTTATATACTGTATCAGTATACGTTGTAGTTATATCCTGATCTGATGTTGCTCGTAGTTACATACTATGCCGGTATACCTCGAATTTTTGTCCAGTTCCGATGTTGCTCGTAGTTATTTACTGTGCGGGTACATCTCAACGTTTTGTCCTGTTCTGATATTGCAAGTGGTTATATACAGTATCAGCATACCTCGTAGTTATATCCTGTTCTGATGTTCCTCGTAGTTATATACAGTGCCGGTATATCGCGAGGTTTTGACTTGTTCCGATGTTGCTCGTAGTTATTTTCTGTGCGGGTATACCTCGAGATTTTGTCCAGTTCTGATGTTGCTCGTTGTTAAATACTGTACTAATATTGCTTAAGTTTTGGTATTACTCGAGGTTATATCCTGTATTGCATAGTTAGAGGTCCATGTACACTCACAAATACACCAGTTTTATTGTTTAATTTCATGTTCTGAATATTAATTATATCAAACCTTTTTTATACGAGGTGTGTTCAAAAAGTATCGCGAATTTTGAACTTTCGCGGGTTACGTATATTTTATTATTTTTTTTGCGCTGGGAAATGCCTTTACGCACCCCAATTTGCGCGAAGCAATCCGCCAGAAACGCCCGGATCTGTGGAAGGACAAAAATTGGCTTTTGCACCACGATAACGCCCCTGCTCACACATCGTTGCTTGTGCGCGACTTTTAAGCCAAAAACAACACACTAATGATGCCGCAGCCACCGTATTCCCCAGATCTGGCCCCCTGTGACTTTTTCTTGTTTCCTAAACTGAAGAGGCCCATGAAAGGACGACGTTACTCTTCTCTTGACGAGATCAAGACGGCATCGAGGGAGGAGCTGAACAAGATAAAAAAAACTGATTTTTTGAAGTGCTTCGAAGATTGGAAAAACCGTTGGCATATGTGTATAATATCTCATGGGGATTACTTTGAAGGGGACAAAATAGATATTCATGAATAAATAAATAATTTTTGAAAAAAACACAAAATTCGCGATACTTTTTGAACACACAGCGTATAGTTACATTTTTATGTAGAAAACTTGGGAAGGCCTCTAAGGTATGACTTTTCCTAGTTTACTAATATAACTTATTTAATTTTTTTCACCTCCTTACATATTACTTCTACAGTGTAAATTTTACAGCTCGTCGTTATATCATTCATTGGTATTGTTATCTGGTTACCTTTAATCGAATAGTTCACATTTTTTAAATATCACAACAAAACATAAAAAAATCATTCCAAAACCTGTTTTACATTATAAAATATGCTAGAGATGTTACTTTTTATGCATTCGAATGAATATTTAGTTATAATTTACGTAAAATGTGCAAGAACCTTACGACTATGTAAAGGAAGATATAAAAATGAAGTCAAATAGATTGCGGCCGGTGATATTTTGATTACTAATTCACAACCATTCACTATAGTTTTATAGTTATTTTTAAGCATAATACACACTTATTTTTAAAGCTACAAGTGATACAGCCTTTTTATTATTATCAAGTTAGCATTTGAATGTCTATTGTTGGTTACTAATAATACAGTCTAATATTATAAAAACACTAACTCACATTAATTAACATCTTTTCTTCTCTTGAAATACACACACACACACAGCTCGACAGGCTGTACTCCTAAAATAGTTCCACTTGTTAAAGTTACCTCGCATTGCATAACATTTCGTAGTACAGCACAATAATTTTAGTGTTTTTAGGTGTTGCCACTATATTAATCAATAACTCCAACCATTTCAGCACCCAACTATCTATAGTCTCAAATCTGAGATAGTAATGGTAATCTAGGCGTCATTTAATAATTTATCCATAGCATCGAAACGAAACCAATTTCATTGCTCTGCTGGTGGAGTGGTAACTAATCACGGGTGAAACCTCCCACCAAATCAGATTTAGTCAAATTAGAAAATGCAATTTTCTAACTTTTCTTGCACTAGGAATGGATTCCAAAGGTTCTCGAGAGGCCTTCAGATTGTTCGGGTGACAACACTAATAACTTTGATATGTAGGAAGTTATTGAGTACTATAGTGGCAACACTAAAAAATACCAAAAATATTGAGTGATATTACGAAATTTTATGCAATACGAGGTAACTTTAACGAATGGAACAATTTTGTGAAGACTGTCGTTTTGAGTTGCATTGTGGTGTAGTTGTTTTAAAGAGAAATAGTGCTAAATTGTATAAATTCAATTTATGAAATAGTTTAGTGCAAATATTTAAATAGTGGAGAGAATAAAAGTGGTTAGTTAATGTGAGTTGGTGCTTCATAGACGCAGTTGTTTTGCCTTTAACATAGCCAGATTACTGTTTATTCAACATTATCCTTTAATGCTTGAAGACCATAGTCTTCGAACAGTTGTTGGCACATGTGACATTGATTAAATGGTGCTAATTGTGACAAAGCAAGTATTATAAAGACTTCACTATTTAAATTAAAAAAAATTGCCCTATTTCTTCTAAAACAACCGCATCATAAGGTAGATCGAGAGATTCTGATAACACAATCGTTCTGCTGGTTAAAGATGCCTCATATTGCACAACATTTCGTAATATTGGAGAATTCCCCTAGTATTTTATTGGTTGCCACTACAATTCACAATATTTAAGAGTTATCAGTGTTGCCACTTAATTATAGTCTAACACAAGTCACGGGCAGAATCTAGTCAATTTATAAAACGACCTCTGTAAGTAAGTAAAGTAAGTAGCAGTCCCACTGCTGGGCACAGACCTCCTCACCCCGAAGAGCGAGGGTTTTTAGAGCATAGACCAACCACGCTGCTCCACTGCGGACTTCACTCTCATAGTCCGATGTGACGGGAATCCGACACGATCTGAGAGAGATCAGGCGCAGGACCGACGGTTTAACGTGCTCTCCTAGGCACGGGGGTGGATCACACCGCCAACTTCCCAACTTCGGGCAAATATTGAGAAAATCTAAATAGAAAACTAAATATCGATTTTGAATTTGCCCGACCCGGGACTAGAACCCAGGACCTCATGTCGGTAGTCGGACATTTTAACCACTAGACCAATGAGGCAGTCAAAATGACCTCGAGAAGTATTAAATTTGCTTTTTTAATCTGTGTAACCTATTCCTTCCAGCTAAGTATTCCGGCGACGTGTGTCGAACTACATGTTTGATAGGCGTGATTTAGTGCCCGCACTCGCGGCATTGTAATTGCGTCATAACACGTGTTTTAACCGTTTTTACCCGACTTATGGCTGTGGAGGTGTTTAAATTGTGATGATTTTACAATAAAAGGTAAAATGCATCGTTTAAATTACATAATGGTAGCTATAGGCTGATTTTCAAGACAAAAAGTGTTATACAAATAGAGATTAACATTTATACTTTAATAAGTTGTTAGCGATCATAATTATTTTATTTGTATCGGATTCGCCGGTTGACCTCTTTCTCGAAATTGGACCTACCTAGATGGACTATGTGTCCCAGGTATGTGTATTCGTCAACAATTTCGGGTGACGAGTTCTCAACGATGACTGGGTGGGGCGGAACATGGATATTGGACATAACTATCATCTTATACATGTTCAATTTTAGGCCCACCTGTTGAGAAGCTCTGTTGAGCTCATCGAGCATTGCATTGAGATCTTCTAGTCTCTGCTTATTTAAAGTCTAACAACTAGATAATATAATACCGTATCTTTATCAAAAGCTACCAAAAACTTGAGGGTAGCCATGGTTTGTTCTTTTAATTACAAATCTTTTTTTATCTTCAGATTTACGTAAACAAAGTAGCCCGAATTACGTTATATTCATATACATTATTGCAAATTAGGCGACATTAATTTGCATCTCTGATTAAGGACTTTACATTTCATTAGAGCAATCAAGGAAATTAGTTCAATTGAATTGTACACAAGTGATAATTTACTTCTTGTATTATTTAGATCAATTTGTTACAAATTAGAATAATTCTCTCTAAATTCAAGCTAAATAATAACATATTAACTTGATAATTATTCCATATTAATAAAGTGGGTAATATATACATGCTTACTAGTTATCATATAAAGATTGGCCAGTCGTTGTCGTCGCTTTAACTGATGGACGTCCACTGATGGACATAGATCTCACATAATGACGTCCACATGGCCCGATTTCAGCCTGGCTCCAGCTGCTACCGACGACATTATTTATATCATCTGTCCACCTTGTAGGGGGTCTCCACTCCAGCTACCTTCGGCCCCCAACGTGCATCGGTCATTCGGACTATGTGCCCCACCCATTGCCACTTAAGGGTTAATGATTCGTAGGGCTATGTCGGCGACTTTGGTTCTACTACGGATCTCGTCATTTCTGATTCGATCACGTATAGAAGCTACGAGCATAGTCCTGAGTGACTCTGAGCTTCCGCATGAGGTCCATAGTCAGCGACCACGTCTCAGACCATAGGTCATCACTGGTAACATGCACAGTTCGAAGACTTTGGGCTTCAGGCACTGAGGAATATCGGATGAAAACATCTGGCGTAGTTTCTCGAACGCTGCCCAACCGAGTTGGATTCAGCGGTTGACCTCCTTCTCGAAATTGGACCTACCTAGCTGGACTATGTGTCCCAGGCATGTGTACTTGTCAACAATTTCGAGAGCTGAGTTCTCAACGATGACTGGGTGTGGCGGTACATTGATATTAAACATAATTTTCTTCTTATCCATGACAATTTTCAGGCCCGCCTGTTGAGAACCTCTGCTGAGGTCATCGAGCATTGTATTGATATCTTCGAGAGTCACTGCCATAATGACTACGTCATCGATAAAGAGTCAGCAAATCCAAAAATCTCCAGATTGGCCAGTGTATAAAAGCATAAAAAAAGGCACCTTGATTCACCGTAGAGTGTGATTGATGTTATTTTTCAAATGGGGAGTTTTACAAAGGAGTAAAATTGCTGGTGGCCGATGAAAACGAGAGCTATTTGTGCCACGAGAAGATTTATAAAAAATTATTTGATAAGAATGTATTATTTTCATTTTCTTATTTTACCAAAAAAAAAGGTTATAGGGTCTGATATATAAAGTTGTTATTATAAGAAAAACTCAAGCCATTTGAGAGCTTTCGACGAAAAAGCTCGAAGAAACTGCTTAATCTTTTAGAGGTAAAATAAAACATATTGTTGTAGAATACCTTCTCTTTTATAGATGTACTAAATAGTTCGTGATGGCATCTGTGTATCTTTTAGGGATAACTCACTATACTCATTTTATCTTTGAAATGGTAAAGTTCTTGACACGAATAACGCATTACACTTAAATAAGTTTGCGAACTTAAGGAACTCCTGTACATATTTATATGATTTTCATACAATTTAAATTAATATCAATAAGTATTAAGGTTTGTTTTTAATTTTAAAATATATTTCTATCAAGCAAATGACTGTTCCGTTGCTGTATAGAAACCATAAGAGGTAAATTTTCCTAATAGATCAGCACGATTACATCTTAAACTTAATATTACACTCGACCAAGACTAAGTCTGTTGAATTCCCTTTGCCAAAATCAAAAGAAGTCTGTAAATATATCCAAATAGATAATAGTCCACTAAAGAAAGTTAAGTTTACAGTATCCTTAGCTGGGCTTCAGTTGGGTGCCTATATTAAGATTCTGGCAAGTAACCTTAGGTTGGCTGCATTTGCTATTAGTAAAGTAAGACAATACACTGATGTTGAAACTGCTAAAATGGTGTATTTTGCTTATTTTAAGAGCATTATGTGTTACGGCATACTGTTATGGGGTAAGGAGGCGGACATTGAAACTATATTTATAAACAAGAAATAAAAACAAACTTGTAATGCCATATTTTAGAGTGAAGAAGGTTTAGAAATCATTTATCGGGTAGAGCGCACGCATTTTTATTAAGATACCCCAAGCACTTCTGGGTTTGCCTCCAAATAGTTTTAAATATGTTAAAAACGTTGTAGTACAAAAAGCGTATTATAATATTGAAGATTATATAAGCGAAAAAGATCTTTGGACTTGATTTCAGTTGCACATGAAAGCTATGTTTAAAGGAGTAACCGTTGAGTTTCTTGCCGGTTTCTTCTTAGTGGAATCAACTTTTCGAATCGGTAATAGATGTATTATCAAAACACAGACTACTGAGGATTTAAAAGTGCTTTTTAGCCTACTTGAATAAAGAATATTCTCTTATGATTTTGTATATTGATATCATCACTTACCATGAGGGCTGATTGCAGTCAAGTGCTAACCTGTCAAGATATTATAGTCAATTTAAATGTAGGAATAGTTTGTTTTACCCCTCGTGCGTGGTCTGGGCGGGTCGCAAGTAAAATATATTTTAGTCGCGGTTCAATCATTTATTGCAGTTAGAGTTAAGGTGATACGTGTGTTTATCAAATTTGTTTATTATTCAAATTACAGTTTAGCTCGTTCAGTGGTAAACAGCTGATTGATAGCTAACACTGCTGCTTACAACCTAATGCTTTAAACTTAACATCCACTGCTTGGGACACACTTTTTATATATTTAAACATCACGAATTTACTTCTTGATATTATTTACTAAACTCCACAAAAACTTGACTGTTTTTGATGGGACTTTCACTGGTAATACAAATAAAATAACTGATGTTGTTAAGATTAACATTTTATAAATTTATTCTGAATTTTCCACGGAAAAATCCAAGCTTATAACCAAGGAGATGGTAAATATTATGAATGAAGCTTTGAAAGGGAAAAGAATGAAAGTGAATGTAAACAAAACGAAAGTTTTGCTTTTTGAAAGAGATGAATCTATGATGAATGGCAATAATGATGAATGGCAATATTTTGATAGATGGGGAACAAGTGGAACAGGTGAAAGAATTTGAGGTGAAAAATATAGAACATGTGAAAGTGATATTGCAAGTAGAGTGAATGAAGGGAATATGGTAAATGGTGCTCTGCACCCCTTTATGAATAGCCAGATGGTGTCTCAAAAGGCTAGACTGGCAGTGCATGCTGGAGTGTCGGTGCCAACGCTTATGTATGGTAGTGAAAGTTGGGTATGGCAGAAGAATCACAAAAGTAAAATAAATGCGGTAGAGATGAGAGCGTTGAGAAGCATGAGTGGATTAAAACTGAGTGACAGAGTGAGAAATAGTGTGATAAGAGAACGTTGTGGTATAAAAGAAGACGTAGTGACTAAAATTGAGAAAGGTATGCATAGATGGTTTGGGCATGTAGAGAGAATGAATGAAAGGAGACTGACAAAAAGGATTTATGAGTCAAAAGTGAATGCGAAAGTTGGAAGGGGAAGACCAAGGCGAACGTCCCTGGACCAAATCCAGGACATTTTAAATAAGGGCCAAGTCAAAAGTACTCAAAACCAACGACTTGTATGAAAGGTTGAATGAGAATGAAAGAAGCGAAGGAGATATGCAAGGATCGTGGCAAGTGGAAGGATGTTGTCTCTGCCTACCCCTATGGGAATGAGGCGAGATGCTATGTATGTTATAACTAATGCCAGACTGAGCCACAACGAAAATAGATTTTTCAGCAGGAAAGCAACATTAGAAAAAAAAATCTTAAAAAATTAAACCCTTATATATTACTAGCCAATCCACTTAATTTCATATGGGTCACATAAAAGAGATAGGGAATAAGAGAAAGAGAACAAATTGATTAAAACAAATGAATTGAAAGCTCTCAAAAGGAGTAATATTTCCCCTTTTTCAAAGATTTTTCAAATAAACTTTGCTGTTATTGTTTGTAAAGTGATATTATGTAGCCGTTAGCCTTCCCCAATAGACACTTATAAGAATTTTTTAATTCAAATCAGAAAGACATGAGATAATCGCGTTTAAACAAAATAAAACTGTGGAATGCAAGCTTTATCAAGTAATGTTCTTATAGCATCATAACGTCTCGTTTAAAAGAAATCCAGTGCACTCACGTTGCAAATCTAAATCCTTGTTAATTTCGCTTCTTCGACTGGAATGCCTGAATTAAAGAATACCTTTGGCATTCATAAGGTGTTGGTACGAAGTTTTCATGCCACTTAAACATTTTTATAACCTCTTTAAATAAGAATTACATCCTTAGTTGCTATATTATTCACATTTTTTTTTATTTCTGACAGATTAGCGCTTGACTATGATCTCACCTGATTTTAAGTGATGATACAGTCTAAGATGAAAGCACGCTAATCTGGTAACAGGCAATATACCCCTTATGGTTTCTACACAGTATCGTACCGGAACACAAATCTCTTTGTTTGGCTGTACGTCTTTGCTAGTAGGTAACTAGCCTCCCACCAGTCCAGACTCAGACAAATTAGGAAATACGATTTCCTAAATACGTCCTACCGGGGATTGCACCCGGGACCTCTACTAGCAAAGCGAATACTCGCACCACTGCGCCAGCGAGGTCGTCATTTTAAAGTAAACAACTGTTTTAACTGAATAATGGAACTAGGACTTTACCAATTTATATAGAAGTAGCTGTTACCTGATGTCATTTGCCTAGTGTTAGACTATATATTATTAGATATCAACAATACTCTAAATTATAGTGGAATATTACGAAGTAACTTTTAAGGCAACGCGATCGAGTCAAGAGTCTTTCGGGCTGCCTTGTGGTGCGGTTGTTTTAAGAGAAATAGTGCAAAATTATGTAAATTTGAAGTAACTAAATAGTTAATTAGTACAATGCAAGTTATGTATACCTAAATAGTGAATACAATTTGTTAGTTAATATGAATTACATACATATATAGAATCACGCCTCATTCCCAAAAGAGTAGGCAGAGATCACGTCTTTCCACTTGCCACGATCCTTGCATATCTCCTTCGCTTCTTCCATTCTCATTAAACCTGTCATAAAAGTGCGTCGGTTTAGAGTACTCTTGACCTGGCCCATATTTAAAATGTCCTGGATTTGGTCCAGCAACGTTCGCTATGGTCTTCCCCTACCAACTTTTGCATTCACTCTTAACTCATAAATCTTTTTTGTCAGTCTCCTTTCATTCATTCTCTCTATATTGATGGATAATTTCAAAGTCTTAGACAGAAACAATATTTGTGTTATCTTCTAAATTATCGTGTTTTTACTAAACTTTTATTGCATATGTTTGGAAACAATTGTTTATCCTTCTCTCCCCATCCTCCATTTTTTACGTGAATCGAGAGGGCGAATTTAAGAAATTGCATTGTGCAATTTTTTAGGTTTAGAACGATAAAGGCATCGGCTAGTTACCACCAAAGACATACCTCTAAGCAAAGAGCTTTATGATCCGGCAAGTCGTGTAGAAACGACTGTGTAAACACCATAACAGGTAAATTGCCTCTTCAAATAGTTGCCTGCATCAGTGACTAAATGATTTTGAGTAGAACATGCAAACTTCTAGACCAAATTTATATTTGTAGGTCTATTAATGCTTTTGTACATTGAACCACATATATGTAGTGCCTAAAATTGAGAGAGGGTATGCTTAGATGGTTTGGGCACGTAGAGAGAAAGAGTGAAAGAAGACTGACAAAAAGGATTCATGAGTGAAGAGTGCATGGGAAAGTTGGAAGGGGAAGACCAAGGCCATCATTCCTGGACCAAATCCAGGACATTTAAAATAAGGGCCAGGTCCAGAGTACTCTAAACCGACGAACTTGTCTGAAAGGTTTGATGAAAATGAAAGAAGCGAAGGAGATGTGCAAAGGTCGTGGCTAGAGGAAAGCCGTGGTCTCTTCCTTCCCCTATGGGAATAAGGCGTGATGCTATGCAGTACATTGAACATGATACGGCAATCTTTAAGGTAAATAGAAGTGTAATAATCGCTACGCCATGCTACCGCCCAAGAGAAACTGTGAAAAGGACATTTCAAAATATTTTATACATATACAAAATTCTTCGGCCACTTAAACAGCTCGACTTATTTCAAAGATTTTTATTATATGTGGCAGCCCATTAACGTCCCACTGCTGGGCACAGGTCTCGTCACTCGCATGAGAGAGGGTTAGAGTATAGACCCACCACGCTGCTCTACTGCGGATTGGCAGGCATAGTACACAAGTGCACTCTCTATTCCTTCACTCTCATAGTCCGGTGTGACGGGAATCCGACACGACCGAAGAGAGATCAGGTGCAGGACCGACGGCTTAACGTGCTCTCCGAGGCACAGGGGTGGATAACACCGCCAACTTCCCAACTTCGGGCAAATATTGAGTAAATCTTAATAGAAAACTCAATATTGATTTTGAAATTAACCCGACCCGGGACTCGAACCCAGGACCTCATGTCTGTAGTCGAACCACTAGACCAATGAGGCAGTAATATGTTCAGGTAAATTAAGAACTAGATTGGCAATTGGATTTACCATATTTCCACTAGATTTTAATTGAAATACACAAAAAAATAGACGCGAATATGTTGTACAGCGAAAAATATGTTGTTTGACCGTAATATAGGTGTAGTTAAAAGTTTCCCTGCGTAAATCGGTAAGCGTTTCCAAAGCTCGTATTAAAAGTAACAAACCCTATTAAGTATGCGAAAGGAAAGAAAGTTACAAATCAATGTGAAATGAACTCCGTTCCTTCAGTATTTGGGTTCATTTTTCTTTACACGATGACAACGTTAAAAAACAAACTTCGTCCTAACTAAGCCCTCGGTCCTGAACATTAATTAGTTCGAATGTTTATTTAGAAAAGTAATTCTGATGTTAGAAGTCATGTTTTATATTCAAATAGTAAATGAAGACCAACAGACCTTTTTTGAAGAAAAACTTGTAATGGCAAGGCGGGGAAACTATAACAGTGAGGGTTGGGACCCAGATGAAATATCTGGGCCTTTTATTGGACGGTCGCTGGAGTTTCCGGCCGCATTTTGCATGGCTAGCCCCGCGGCTTATCAACACCGCAGCTGCGCTCGGCAGATTGCTGACTAATCTGGGGGGACCTGGATCGCCCTGTCGGAGACTATACGCTGGAATCGTCACCAGTATAGCTTTGTACGGTGCACATGTGCGGGGCGATGTCCTGACCACACCAAATATCCTCTGCTTGCCTTGCATAAGGCACAGAGGATAATAGCGATCAAGGCAATACCATACAGTATCCTGGACAGCGGCGACCCTTTTGGCGGGCGATCCTCCGTGGGAGCTGCGGGCTGAAGTTCTTGCGGCCGTCTACCAACATAGAGTGGCGGCCAGAGCGCAGAGTTTTGGGCTGATGCCGAAGAGGTTCGGAGGGTCAGAACTCTGGCTGACCAGGCCCTTGTCCAAAAATGGAAGGAGAGCCTCGGGTCCCCAGTAGCGGGCGTGACCATTGTGGCGGCGATCCGACCTCATCTGGAACAATGGCTTTCCAGAGAGCACGGATCACTCTCCTATAGATTGGTGCTGGTTCTGACCGGGCATGGGTGCTTCGGAAAGTTCCTGCATCGAATTGGCCGGGAGGAGTCACCCGCTTGCCAACAGTGTGGTGCAGCAGTCGACTCACCGCATCACACTGTGGCAGAGTATGCAGCCTGGGGACCTCAACGTCACCTACTGGTGGCAATGATTGGCGGTGATCTCTCTCTGGGGAGTATTATAGGTGCGATGCTCTCCAATGATAGGATGTGGGCTGGAGTATCCTCCTTCTACGAGACCGTAGTCTCGCTTAAGGAAGCCCATGAGCGAGAGAGGGAGAATGCAGCGGATGCTCCCGCTCACCGCCGAAGGAGGCAGGGTAGTAGGCGGCGCGTGTTTGCGCGCCTCCTTCCACCTCCTTGAATCCTCAGTTGGACTCATCTGAGGTACCAGGGACGAATGCGAAAGTTGAACACCTGGTGCCTCACTTACGGATGAAGAGGGTTCCGCTGGGTTTTAGTGGGTATTGCTAGGTCTCCTCCCTCGCCGAGTCCCACACTCCTGACCTGTAGGTCGAGGTTCTTGCCTAAATGCATTTCCCAGCGAAAAAAAAAGGCGGGGGAAACTATAGATATATAGATAAATAGAAACACTTTATGGTACGCAAATACATAAAGGAAATACAAAACTAAGAATAAAAAAACTAGAACTAGGAGCGTGCAAAGGCGTTTTGTGAACAATAAACTATCGTTACTCGTTACGTCAGGTACGTTTGTGAGATTATAAGTCTTTTGTGTCTATAATGTATTCAGTTATGAATATGAGCAAAGAAGTTTCACTTACTCTGATGTACATTGTTACACACACAGAATCTTTAAGTAAATTACTTATTGGCATAATTACCTAGTGGTATTATGCGTTGTTTCTCATTTAAATAAATCGCTGGTTTGAATCCTCAGTAGGCACCACTAAGTTTACCTTCATGAAACGAAACGGACTTAACTAATAGTTCTTTACAATCCATCTTTGGGCACGTAGAGAGAATGAATGAAAGGAGACTGACAAAAAGGATTTATGAGGCAAAAGTGAATGGGAAGTTTGGAAGTGGAAGACCAAGGCGAACGTTCCTGGATCAAATCCAGGACATTTTAAATAAGGGCCAGGTCAAGAGCACTCTAAACTGAGGAACTTGTATGAGAATGAAAAAAGCGAAGGAGATAAGCAAGGATCGTGGCAAGAGGAAGGACGTGGTCTCTGTCTACCCCTATGGGAGTGAGGCGTGGTGCTATGTATATGTAACAAACCTCTCTCATGTGATTGAGCCTGTGCCCTACAGTGGGACGTTTACAGGCTTTTAATTAATCTGTTCGCGTATATGTCACCCTTGGGACTTGTAACAGAAATTGTGAAGCTGAAATCAAATAAGCTAGCGACATATCCTTAAGGATCGATGGATCTGAAAATGCTGGAAAGTTTAGCTACCTCACCCCTCCACGAGGTGGACCTAAAACATCAAGTGGTTCGTCGGTAGCTATTGGAATCAAGCGGTACAAGATCGGACCTTGTGAACATCATTAGATGAGCCTTATGACTAGCAATCAAAGTCCATAAGTCAAAATGACAACTAAGTATAGTACAGTAAATATAAAGTTGGCAAGACATTAGAGGCACTGCAACGCATGCCGGATAATACGGGTAAAGCACAAGAAGATTCTAGTTAAGAAATTATCCCTATTATTTTAAAAAGACAGGAACTGTTCTGTGCATTGTATTGAAGGTTTATAAAACAAAAAACATCTTCAAACAACGGAAGCGCCGAACCCTTAGAGCGTGAATCCCTTCCCTACATATTATAAAACATACAAAATTGAACCTTAACTTTACGCAATTAGGTTAAATTTGGCTTGTTTAAATGTCATTGCTCATAATTTGCAGATGTTCCGAGTTTAGGGCTGCCAATTGTCCTACTTTAGCAAGACATGTCCCAGTTTCCTTTATAGCCTTTGATTTAAAGACTTTCAACCCTTTACATAACTTCTATTACCCTTAACAAGAAAACCGAATGTTGTAGAAAAAATCATCGTATAAGCAATTTATGAATGGGACTTCAATATCTATTTCCTTTTAGATAGATTAACCAAAATCAAAATATTCTATGTTAATGGCCATAAAGACGAAACAAACAAAAAGTATAAGTTTTACTAGCCGTCAAGATGAGAAAAGTAGCATATCTAGGGCAGATGCTTAGACACGAGAGATACGAGGTTTAACAACTTATCATGATGGAAAAGGTTGATGGAAAATGAGGTATTCGTCGCAGAAAGAAATCCTGGTTGAGAAACATTTGCTAGTTGACAGTTCGCTGAAGAAGGCACATAAGAGATAAAGGGAGGACTCTATAGACGCTCCTATTCTCCGTCACAGGAGTTTGGGAGATAGGAGGCGCAGATTTGCGCTTTTCCTACCCCTTTCCTAACTTTCTCAGGGGGTATATTCCGGAGTACCAGGGTAGATTGCGTCAACCGATCCTCTGGTGCTCCACTAAAGGATGGGAAGGGTATCACTGGGTTTTAGTGTATCACTGAAAAAGAACAGTTATAAGAAACGCCTCTGAACTTTACCACCTCGTTAAGGATAGAGGGGGATATGCAAACCTAGCTTTACTATTCGGAGAGACCCAATAAAATAAAGAAAGTATTCTTTATACTCAATATCACGTTCATAAAGTTTTTATGCTGACGTGGTTACGGTATTAGTTTCGATGTTTTTTTATTTCTGCGAGGTTAGCGTTTGACTGAGAACTCATCTGAAGATGTGTGATGATACAGTTTAAGATGGATACGCAAAAAGCTGGCAAGGATAATTAGATGTTATAGGTTTTACACAGCATCGTACCGTAACGTTTTGCTGGTCCTATGGTAACTCACCATAGCCTTCCACGAGTCCAGGCTTAGCCAAATAAAAAAAGGCATTTTCCAAATTTATCCTGCCGGGAACAAAAGCCAAAACCTCTGCTAGAGAAGCGAGTATTCACACCATTGCGCTAGCGAAGCCTTTATTATTTTCTGTCCTGATTTTAGAAATGATTTTATAGAGACCCTATTCAATATGAACATCTTCCGATAAACCCCTAAAATAAACTCAATATATTACTAACTGTTCCCAGGAGAGCTACCCGCGGAGTTCCCAAGACCGTGGGCATATGAGGAAATCCGTTATTCATCAAAATAATTCTTGATTCCACTTCAAATAAAACAAAAATTTCGTCAATGTCACATATCAACTGAGGCATATACGAGTAGGTCTCGCTGGTGTAATGTTAGGAGTACTTACTACAATTTCAAAGGTCGCGAGTTCGATTTACGACTGAGAAAATTAAAAAAAATCTGAGTCTGGACTGGAGAGTAGCTTGGGTCATGACAAGCGAAGCATAATCTTTGTGTTCCGGTACGATGCTGTATAGAAACCGTAACATTTATAAAACGTACGGTAAGCAGCAGCTTATCAACGTGCCACTGTTGGGCACAGGCCTCCTGACTCATATGAGAGAGGGTTTGTAGAGCACAGACCCACCACGCTGGTCCACAGCTGATTGGCAAGCCTAGTACACAATTGCACTCTCTATTCTACTCTATGGGTATAGGACGGCAATCCGACAATCGCGAAGAGAGATCAGGTGAAAGACCGACGGCTTAACATGCTCTCCGAGCCACGGGGGTGGATCACACCGTCAAGTTTTTCTCAACTTCGGGCAAATATTGGCTCGACCCGGGACTCAAACCCAGGACCTCATGTCTATAATCGAACATGCTAACCACTAGACCAATGAGGTAGCTAGACCGAAAGTATATATTACCGCTTAATTAAGGCGCTTGCATCTTAGACTGTATTATCACTTACCCTCAGTTGAAGCGCTAACATGTCAGCAATAAATAAAGTAATGAATATAGGTCGAGTTATTAAAACAACCAGTTGTACAGGCGGAACGATTGATGTGCAAAACACAATTATACCGCGACTTCGTTTGTTCTCACGAACAATTGCCTCAAATGAAACCGCGCTTTGAACAACAATTTAACATACAAACGATAGCTAACTGTACTCATTATCACGGTTAATTACACAGAAGTATTGTTTGTTGAAGACATTGTTTCAGCTACAAGTTGATTTTTTGAATTAATAAATATACGAACTTTTCGTGGCAACTTCTTATGTAAGTGAAATCGATAATAACTAGTAAGTAATGTATGAAGCATAGCCGTCGTCCATCGGTGGTCTAACGAAATAATGCCCACGATCTTGCGCCGCCTGGCACCAGTGGCTACCGGTGACCCTCTTTATACCGGGAACCCTCTTTATCCACTGGCGACCGTCTTTACCCACCAGCGACCATCTTTATCTACAGGTGACCGTCTTTATTTACCAGCGACCGTCTTTATCTACCTGCGACCGTCTTTATCCACCGGCGACCGTCTTTATCCATTGGGTACCGCCTTTTTTCACCGGCGACCGTCTTAATTTATCGGCAACCGTCTTTATCTACCGGCGACTGTCTTTATCCACTGGCGACCGTCTTTATCTACCGCTGACCCTCTTTATCCACCGGCGACCATCTTTATCCACCGGCGACTGTCTTTATCTACCGGTGACCCTCTTTATCCTATTTATAAAGCCTAATATCTGAGAATTATAATTATAAATATAAGTTAAGGTAAGTTACAGCTTATTACCGTCCCACTGCTGGGCGCAGGCGTACGAGTACTCGTACTCGTAGGAGAGAGGATTATTAAATCATAGACTGTATCATCACTTACCATCAGGTGAAATCACAGTCAAGCGCTAAATTATCAGCAATGCAAAGCAAAAAAACATGTATGTATGATCTATAATGATTTAATAATAAAACATACAATGCAAATACACACATACAAACTTAGACTAAGCCATACATTTATTTTAATATTAATGAGTTAAATGTTATTATATATGCCACGAACGAAAAATATCGTCGCTTCAACCGATGGACGTCCACTGCTGGACATAGGTCTCACGTAATGACATCCACAAGACCCGATCTTGCGCCGCCTGGCACCAGCGGCTACCAGCTAACCTCTTTATGTCATCGGTCCACCTTGTGGGGGGTCTGCCTACACTGCGCCATCCGGTGCGGGGTCCCCACTCCAGCACCTTTAGTCCCCCACGTCCATCGGTCCTTCGGACTATAGCCCATTGCCACTTCAGGTTTGCGATTCGTAGGACTATGTCCGTGACTTTGGTTCTACTACGGATCTCTTCATTTCTGATTCGATCACGTAGAGAAAGTCCGAACATAGCCCTCTCCATCGCCCGCTGAATGGGGTGTAAGGGAGAAACGCGTCGCAGTCCGTTTCTCCAAATGCCAACCTCACTTGCACGCGGTGCACCCTGCGACGAAGCTCTGGCAACGGACAAATGACGGTATAACCATTCTCCATAGCTGACCTAAATGCCACATACCGATAACGGGCAGCAGCGTTATTGGTACGATAAGGTCAGCACTGCGATCACCAACCCGCCTGCCAAGCGTGGTGATTATTAGCACAACCACGAAATGATTGACACAACGAAAAATATACTAAATAGGAAAAAATAAAAGTAACAGGCCAGCAAGGGAATAAAACCAATAAAAATCATACAATATCACAAGCTATAAATTAGATCAGTGCCAAAAGCTGGTAAACGCATCCCGCCTAAAAATTTATAAGAAACTAGCAGACCCGACAGACTTCGACAGACAGACAGCAGTACTAAATATCTATACCTCTTACATTTTGCAACTATTCAATTGATTTTCAACTTTGTGCAGCGGTAATAAACTGCAAATTGACTCTTTGATGGCAGGATCACACCTACATTGCTTAGACAACAGTGAGTACAGTGAGTACCAAATGCAAAAGAAATGTGTACAAATATTCGAATTAATTATACATTACCAACGGTACATTATTGACAAAAGAAAACGTCCTATTACAAAAGCATATAAATTATTATGTAACTTAAATATACAATTAACCATGATAACATTATATCGAACCTTAACATTAATACAGACAAAATAAAAGTAGCTAAAATGCGCCATCAGAAGCAAATGCATGGGTGCCCATAAGGCTGGCAGCGTTACCTTTTTGGACAGCGACACTTATACGCTGTCCGAAGTACCACCCGGCCTTTCTTTCAAAAAGCATTTAGCCTCAGGACCCCACGGTCTCAATGTCTCCACGCCAAAAGGCACAAATATGTATTCTAAAGCAAGGCTCTCATATTTGCGCCTCTTGGCGTTTTCAGCTAATGACGCCGTTGCTCCCGCTGATTTGGAGGTAGCGTCAATGTTAGATGGTGCAAGCGTATCAACAAATGTAGCATCCCACACCAACGACCTTCCTTTTTTCCAAGGCAGCAACGACATACCATCAGGTCTCTTACCATCATCACGTGCAATTACATTCGGCTCGAGAATAGCCGGCACGTTAATGGTGACAAGGGTCCTTCTGATGATGTCGTTGATGCCGGAGTGTCTCGGAAGACGACCAGCACTACGAAGACAAGACAGACCGTGGTGACCGAGTTGATTTACCCACTCACCACATTTACAACACAGTATTCTTAAGTATAGCATCAGATTCTGGGCTTCAGTGGGGCGCCCATATTAAGACTCTGGCAAGTAAACTTAGTTCCGCGGCATTTGCTGTTACAAAAGTTAGACAATACACTGATGTTGCAACTGCTAAAATGGTGAATTTCGCTTATTTTCATAGCATTATGTCTTACGGCATACTGTTCTGGGGTAGGGCGGACATTTAAACTATATTTATTTTACAAAAAAGGGCAATACGTGCCCTATATCAATTAGGATCTCGTGTTTCTCTAAGAGATAAATCTCATAGTACATCAATTCTCATAGTACCGTCGCAATAATATTAAATAATATCTTATATATCCGTGATAATATACATTTATTCAGTAAGAAAAGTGAAATTCACAATTTTTATACAAGAAATAAAAAGAAACTTGTAATTCCATATTTTAGAGTGAAGAAGGTTCAGAAACCGTTTGTCGGGTCGGCATTTTCAATAAGATACCTCAATCAGTTTTAGATTTGCCTCCACATAATATTAAGAAATATGTCAAAAACATCCTTTTACAAGAGGCATATTATAATGTTGACGATTATTTAAGCGATGGAAATGTTTGGACTTGATTTCAGTTGCTCACAGAAGCATACAAATTATATTTAAAAGAGTAACCGTTGAGTTTCTTGCCGGTTTCTTCTCAGCGGATTCAACTTTCTGAGCCGGTGGTAGATTTGTTACTAACGGACAGACTACTGACGATTCATAAGTGCTTTTTGAGCCTACTTGAATGAAGAACTTGTAACTTATTATGAACTTCAATGAATAATAAAGGTCGAATTGACTCTACATTGACTCATTTAGGAAAAAAAAGTGAATGCACCACATATAACTTAAGAAATAAAAATAAAATTGCTGTAAATTCTAGTAGGCTACATAAAATTGACAAGTCATTCAAGGGTAACTGTATACGTTACTATAACAAACTCCCAGAAGAAGTTACAAAGACGTCTCTTAATAAATTTAAATCTTTTATTAAAAGAAAACTAATTGAGAAATCATTCTATAATTTGAAAGAAAACTTAGAAGATGTATATAGATAACGTACACCCGACTGAGTTTGTTGTGGGCTCTTCTCAGCTCGGGGCGCGAAGGAACCCTCGTAACTTTAGATTGTAAGCCGTTCCTTAATGTTATCATCAGTCATTCATTTAAATAATATATAGAAAAAAAACGATATTTGACGATTCAAAAGTGCTGTAACAGGCCTACTTGAATAAAGATATTTTGACTTTGACTTTGACTATATACATATACTGTGTTATTGTGTATATATTGTTTATATGTATTTATGTATTCGTATTATGTATATTATAAGTGTTTGTGTATGTTTATATTCTAAGTAATATGAGTATGTCTATTTAGTTATTAACACCGCCTACCTACTATTTTTTCTCTGACGGTCTCCCTATACGTTGGGTTGTCTGGAAGAGATCGCTAA
>JACTOM010000915.1:1045398-1074378 GCA_015832385.1 Elymnias hypermnestra
ACCTGGCCGTTATTTAAAATGTCCTGGATTTGGTCCAGGAACGTTCGCCTCGGTCTTCCCCTTCCAACTTTCGCATTCACTCTTGACTCATAAATCCTTTTTGTCAGTCTCCTTTCATTCATTCTCTCTACATGCCCAAACCATCTAAGCATACCTTTCTCAATTTTAGTCACTACGTCTTCTTTTATACCACAACGTTCTCTTATCACACTCTTTCTTACTCTGTCACTCAGTTTTAATCATCTCATACTTCTCAACGCTCTCATCTCTACCGCATTTATTTTACTTTTGTGATTCTTCTGCCATGCCAAGTGTTGGCACCAACATTCCTGCATGCACTGCCAGCCTAGCCCTTTAAGACACCATCTGGCTATTCATAAAGGCCTGCAGAGCACCATTTACCATATTCCCTGCATTCACTCTCCTTTCAATATCACTTTCACATCTTCCATCTTTTGTAAATTTAGATCCCAAGTATACAAATTCTTTATAATCTATGTATAATGCTATAATGTATAATTTGGACATAAACATATTTTGCAAAACATTGGTAGATAACCAGTAACTCGATCGATGTCACAGTGACGTAAAAATGACATTGTGCAATATCATAATTTACGCGAGATAGATAAAATATACATCATGGTTTCACACTAACCTGACGTAATACTTACGTAATACTACTTCACGTAAATGCAACGTATAGAATATAGCAGTACGTGATATGATAACGTAAATTAAATCATTAAAACGTCCATTTAAAACAACATGTGCTACAAAATGCCCCCAGTTTCTTGAGTTCCTGAATTAGATCTTTCCAAAGCGTACGATATTATATTATCATTTCTTTTTATTGCAATTTGGTGTTCAAATAAATAAAATCATATTGAAGTCACTGCGAAGTCAGGGAACTTACTACTTTGATAAAAATCCTTTAACCGTAACAGTTAAAATCCCCACAATCCTAAACTATAAAACAAAAGCCCGGTTTAGTAAAGCATAACTTTAATTACGTTTCGATCCGCTTGTTAATTCAACTGTGACCAATTTCGATGTAGCTTATTGCATCACCAGAATAATTATTTAAATCCCAGCCTCAATTTGTAGAGGGTTCCGCAAAGATGAGTTACCTAATTTGAACAGGTGGGTCTTAAAGTGAACATGAATATGACGAAAGGTATGTCCAATATCCATGTTCCACTCCACCTAGTGATCGTAAGGAACTCGGCACTCGAAATTGTTGACGAGTACACATACCTGTGACATATAGTCCAGCTGGGTAGATCCAATTTCGAGAAAGAGGTCAACCGTCGGATCCAACTCGGTTGGGCAGCGTTCGGAAAGCTACGTAAGATCTTTTCGTCCAATATTCCTCAAAGCCTGATGACCAAAGTCTACGAATAGTGCGTGTTGCCAGTAATCACCTACGGATCGGAAACCTGATCGCTGACTATGGACCTCATTCGAAAACTTAAAGTCGCACAGCGTCCGATGGAGAGGATTATGCTTGGAGTTTCTCTACGTGATCAAATTAGAAATGAAGAGATCCGTAGCAGAATCAAAGTCACCGACATAACCCTACGAATCACGAAGCTGAGGCTGAATCACATAGTCGGAGGAACCGATTGACGTTGGGGCCCAAAGGTGCTGGAATGGCAACCTCGCACCTGACGGTGCAGTGTCGGAAGACCCCCCACAAGGTGGACCAACGATAAGGAGGGTCGCCGTCGATTGGGCACATTGGGCATTATAAGTTGAGACCTATGTCCAACAGTGGAGGTCCACCGTGTGAGTCAGTGGGTGAGTGAGGTTATTTGAAGTTTCTGTATGAACTATATGTGATGCCATCAGAGTTGAAAGCACAAACGTACTTCTGCTCCTCTACACATTAGATGAATAGGGTGTTGCTGGGTTTTAGAGGGTATTCTGATCGCAGGATTGATATTAACTTAAATCGCCGGCGTAATAGCTAAGAACTGTTAACTGACCAATCAGCCAGGCAGTAATATCCCAGTTGTAATCAGTGATTGACTACGGTTCATTTGAATGACTAATTAAGTACAAACGTATTCCATAAGGAAGGATACTAGTATTAAGTACGATAGTATGTTGATAAAATCGCAGGCCAAGAGCAATAGCTAGCAGGGGTTCTATTTTCCACTATGCCTGAGCCTGTAGGAAGTGGTGAGAGGCTTCGGGCGAAGATAATCACAACATGCTGCCAAATAAATAAAACTGTGTTCCAATGTGCTGTTGTGTAAAAATCTAGAGCTTAATTACCTCCCGTTGGGTTCATCGCAGCATTCTGCGGGGTACGGGCCTCGAGGCAGGGCCTCATTGCCCGGGCATCTTTTCTCGGGCATTCAGTAAATGCCCGGTACTCTTTTTTGCCCGTATTTTATACGGGCTGGATCCCGCCGGCGACGCCAGCGGGTCCATCCTGGTCAATTCCGAGTGTTGTTGCTACCGCGTCATCTTCGCCGCTATCACCTACGGCTGGTGGTGGTGACAGCAGGAGCTCACGACACAGACGACGCCCAGTATTTGCCGTTCTTTGGTACTGGCTGGCAATGCCGTGGAGATGTGTATATGGAGAGTTATCCGCCAGGCGGAACATACTCCTCGCAAGCTGGCGGACGAACACCTCCACGGTAAATTACCTCATACCAGGCTACTTTCTGAGACTTTAGCATTACTTATTATCAGATGAGATCTCAGTTCAGGATAAGAGATACTAACTTGCGACTCTCTATTTAAAACCCAACGTGCATTATGGCTAACAAAGTCCAGAGATGTGTAGTGGAAAAAGGCTAATAAAACATTTGTCTTTTTAATCGGCAATGCGTCAGTTTCACTGCTCTTGTAAATGCCGTCAAAATTAATTGTTAATGAAGGAAGGAAAGTCAAATCATATCATTAGCATCAATCTGCAAGTCAACACCACGTCCGAAGTTAGAACGTGAAAGTTTATTTTATTTTACTCTTCATTCGATTATTTCCTCTATAGAAAAAGATTTGTCCATATCTACAGTGAGATCTTCAAAAATATTAGCTCGATTGACTCGAAATTTAAAATACATATTTCTTATGCGATGTACACGCTCACAAGGAACCCAGGTACACATTTCTATGGGTATATACAAGCGAAAAGCGATCACTTTCTGACTGATGACGAGGTCTCAAAAACTATTACTCCGATTGACTTTAAATTCGGCATATATATCTCTTTCGCAATGTAGACGTTCACTAATAACGGAGATTGCAATATTTTCACGCGATCGGGAAATATAATCAAAATACGACCACTTACTCAATTATCACGAGATCTGCAAAATTATACGCCCGATTGATTTGAAATTCAGAAAAACTACTTCTTTAACATGTAATCGCTCACTAAGAACGGATTAACCAAAATTCCTACCGGATTGGATCACGTAATTATGCAAATGATATCCTTTATACGGTTTAAATCATCCGAATTATTGAAAGCTTTCGTCAGTATCTTTCTGGCTATATAAATGGATAACCCAATCATGAATACTAATTCTAAGCCAACAAAGCCAGGAACCCTAGCTTGTATAAGCATATTTTTATAATAAACTCGTAGTGAGAAGGATTTTCATTCCATACATAGTTTGATGTGCTCTATTAACTTTCAAAGCACTTCGTCCTTCTCAAAATAGAAGCCTGACAGGTCATCGAACTCAGACCCTCCCTCGCACTCAAGGACGAACGCGGACACGATAATATTAGACAAGAAAACCAAGGGTCACGAACTAGTATTAATACGTCATTGTTCCGAGGACTCTCATACAGAGTACTCGACTGGAATACCAAATACCAAAAGATGGCCAACATTTACAATATGTTACAACTAAGTGCAAATAAAATCAAACCTTATTAATACGACATTACAGTATATTCTCAAATAGAAAGGGCGTCAAAATCACAATAAATAACCAAAATAACATGCGCCTTCGACATTGTTTGTAATACAAGGACATGATTATGTATTACAAACAATATGAATCTATTAAATTTAAATCAACCAAACTACATATTTAATAAGGATTACAAATATATATTATCTTTTTTTACATATAATTGTTACAATTTTATGCTTGGCAGCACCACTTTGCTTCGTTCCAAACTAAGACAGTATCGTGAATAAATTTCCTAAATTAGTCCAGCCTAGTGTCGAATATGGGATCCTTTAATTAAATTTATTGAAATTTGATGTACAGATAGTTATAACCTGGATTAAAATGTAAGATTCATATTAAAACCCAGATAAATAACCAAACATACATACTGTTATCGTCACAAGTCACATAGGTTATTATTGTTGGCAAGGTCAATAATATGATATAAGTTATTTTAAATAAAATTAAACCTTCTGAATTTGATTTAAAGTACATTTAAAAATATCAAAGTAGCAATAACAGTAACTGATATTTTATAACAGTAACAAAGGCCTTTTATTTTTAAAACTACTTAAATTCAATCAATTAAGCTATGGTTCTATTTAGAATAAAAATATCATATTTTTGTTCCTGGTATATTATAACAGTTCCTGGTATATTATAACAGTAGCAAATAAGTTAATTATTTTAAAAGATGATTTAAGTAAGTTATTTAAAGTTAGTTTGACTGCCTCATTGGTCTAGTGGTTAGCATGTTCGACTACAGACATGAGGTCCTGGGTTCGAGTCCCGGGTCGAGCCAATTCAAAAATGGATATTGAGTTTTCTATTAAGATTTTCTTAATATTTGGCCGAAGTTGGGAAGTTGGCGGTTTGATCCACCCCCGTGCCTCGTAGAGCACGTTAAGCCGTCGGTCCTGCGCCTGATCTCTCTCCGGTTGTGTTGGATTACCGTCACATCGGGCTATGAGAGTGAAGGAATAGAGAGTACACTTGTGTGTACTATGCCTGCCAATCCACAGTGGAGCAGCGTGGTGGGTCTATGCTCTAAAAACCCTCTCTCATATGAGTGAGGAGGCCTGTGCCCAGCAGTGGGACGTTAATGGGCTGCTACTTACTTACCTTTTTATTTAAAGTTCAAAATTATTCACAAGTAAAATAACAAAAAAAACTTAGTAGCAATAACAGTAACTGACATATTATACCAATAATCAATAATTTTGTCATAATTTGACTCAATCGGTTAAAATTCTATTTTATTTACAATAATTTGTATTCAATTATTAGTCCTACCATCTTTCTGGTTATGACGAGCCAGTATTTATTGAAGCTTCTGAATACAATTCTGAAGTCGATGCAAACGAAGTCGCTGGAAGAAGTACACTAATAAAATTACATTTACACAATCTTTCTGGGTTGAAAGAGTTTCCATTACAAGAAGCTTTCCATCGGGTTGAATGGTTCTGAATTCAGTTATAACCTCATAATACAGGAAATAAAATTCAATGCCAAATATCAGGGATGAATCCGAACAAAGTAGAGCGAAGACAGATCGGCTAATTGAGTGAACCAAAACAATTAATTCACTGAAGTGTGAATAATGAATCTCTCAACCCATAATGAAGCCTCGATTAAGCCTTATTTCAGTAAGGGGTTCGTATTGACTCATTTCTTTATATTCAGAGCAAACAATCGACTTTAATGAAACTGTTATATTTACCTGTAGCGATTTATAAGCCAAACATTGACTAGAAATATATCCAAATTTGTATACAGAAAAGAATAAAAGTATCATTCACTAATAACCTCAATAATTAATGAAAAACTTTCATCATGACTCATTTTGCCGAATCTTAAAAGATAGACAATATGCTAATAGGAGCTTTACGTGAACATGTGACAGTGATATTGAAAGGAGATTGAATGCAGGGAATATGGTAAATGGTGCTCTGCATGCCTTTATTACTAGCGAGATGGTGTCTGAGAGGGTCAGGCTGGCTGTGCATGCAAGAGTGTTGGTGTCAACACTTATGTACGGTAGTGAAAGTTGGGTAAAGCAGAAGAATCACATAAGTAAAATAAATGCGGTAGAAATGAGAGCGTTGAGAAGTATCTGTGGATTAAAACTGAGTGACAGAGTAAGAAATAGTGTGATAAGAGAATGTTGTGGTATAAAAGAAGATGTAGTGTTTAAAATTGAGGAAAGTATGCTTAGATGGTCTGAGCATGTAGAAAGATTGAATGAAAGGAGACAGACTAAAAAGATTTATGATTTAAGAGTGAACGGGAAAGTTGCAAGGGGAACGTTCCTGGACAAAATCCAGGCCAGATCAAGAGTACTCTAAACCGAGGAACTTGTATGAAAGGTTTAATGAGAATGAAAGAAGCGAAGGAGATATACAAGAATCGTGGCAAGTGGATGGACGTAGCCTCTACAACCCCCATGGGA
Source organism: Elymnias hypermnestra (assembly GCA_015832385.1). Lineage (NCBI taxonomy): Eukaryota > Metazoa > Arthropoda > Insecta > Lepidoptera > Nymphalidae > Elymnias > Elymnias hypermnestra. Next base: position 1,051,771 of record JACTOM010000915.1, read on the forward strand.
ATGAGGCGTGATGCTATGTACGAGGTGTGTTCAAAAAGTATCGCGAATTTTGAATTTTCGCGGGTTACGTATATTCGAATTTCGAATTTTTTGTGGCGTTATGTTGGTACTCATGTCTCTCACTTATGCCGACAAGCTCGGCCATTTTGAATGTTCATTTAATTGTTGACAGCTGCTTTGCTTGCACGTGTTTTGGATAGTCTTCGATTTTTAAATTATAGATAGATAGATATTCATTAATAAATAAATAATTTTTGAAAAAATTCAAAATTCGCGATACTTTTTGAACACACCTCGTATGTATGTATCAATAGTTGCCGCACCACATACGATGACAGATTTTATGTAAACTATTTGATCACACCTTGGGTTGTATTAATGCATTTTTATTAGGGATTCCTATTTTTTCTGAGAAAGTAATATAACTTATATCGCTCAGTGAAAATGCAGCTTTCTAATGGTGAAAATAATTTATAAATCGGTCCAGTTGTTTTTGTATAAAAACGTTACAAATATACAAATACACAAATGCTTTCATTTATAACTATAGTTTAGATATGCCTATTTAACAAAAAGAAACGATGGAATACTCTATGCAGGCAACGTTGACGACCTCGCTGGCGCAATGGTGCGAATATTCGCTTTGCTAGCGAAGGTTCCGGGTTCGATTCCCGGTAGGATGAGTTTAGGAAATTGTATTTTCAAATTTGACTGAGTCTGGACTGGTGGGAGGCTTCGGCCGTGGCTAGTTACCACCCTACCAGCAAAAACATACCGCCAAACAAAGAGATTTGTGTTCCGGTACGATGCTGTGTAAAAATCGTAAGGTATATCGCCTCTTAACAGATTAGCGCGCTTCCATCTTAGACTGTATCATCACTTACCATCAGGTGAGATCACAGTCAAGTGCTGATCTGTTTGCAATAAAAAAAAGGCAACTTAAAAATGTACATCTTCTAATTTTGCATATTCATTTATACACACCACATATCTTCTTTCTCCTTTTCCATAACATCAGGGTTGTCTAAAAGATAAGAACACCCAATTGCACAGTATAAATATCTAATACTGAGTATTTGTTCGCGACTTTTCCCGTTAACTTATAAATAATATAAAGTAAATAATATTGTTAAGCATCATTCGTTTTTGTATAGTATATTTTGTTTTAATTTAGAGTCTCTATAGATATTTATGACTTTGTATATAGAATGTTTGTTAGCTATAGCATATATATATTTGTCATTTCCGAGAATAAAGTTGTTTGTGTAATTAATGTAATCCCTGTGATTGGTGAGAAATAAAACTCCAATCATAGGACGTACTTTTTATCCTATAAAGTAACAACCACCGTCGTTTGCTTGTCACAATAGTGCACGTTTGCCAGTCACAAATATCGTACAACAGATAGCCAATTTGGTGAACAGTATTATTCAAGAGAGCCGTCAACCCTCTCATCAGAAATGCCGCCTCTTATGGGATTTGGCTAAACATCCCGCCTAGGAAGAGGCGGCCCAAACACGTCCTTGACGACCCAGACAACCAGATTACCAATGCCCCGTACACAAACACACACACACAGCGTCTTCGCCGGCGAAGACGAGGTCCCCGCTATCTGACGCACCCCGGCCGCGGCCACCAGTCGCGGACCCATGGGCGTCAAGATTAAGCACCTGTCCGATTATCCTTTTCAGCAGCAGCAAACGTTGCTCTAAGCCTAGGTCCGAGCCTCGCAGGAGGCGCCCTTAGAGCAACGTTTTCCCCCGACGCAGCAGGGCCCTTCAACGGGCCCACCCCTCGGCAGAGCTTCTGCGCTCGCCATCCCTCTCGGTTACGCTGTCAAAGCCAGTAGGGCTAACAGCAACTACACACTTCGAAAAAAAAAAGTGAACAGTGACAAGTACACGGCGGAGCGTTGGAGTGATGGCAATTTCATTTATACTGAACCGGCAAGTCTTCGCAAGAGTGTGCTTACGAAGGGGCTCACAGTATTTGTACATCTATTTTAGCGTGGTGTTCTTATCTATCTATCTAACATCTTCTTTTGGAGAATGTTACAAATCTGAGAGAAAAGTCATCACTGATGTTTTGGCGTAATTTGTTTTATTGTTGTTCTTCTGCAGAGCATTCAGGTTATCACATGTTCTTAAGGAAAGTGTCTGTACGCTGTTTTTCCCAGAAAACGTGTATTTAAACCAACAGTTTCCCCAGTCGAATATAACTCAAATAAATTTACGAACCGTACCGTAATAATGTCAGTTAACTGTCCAACTTTTCTAATTGTGTATGCATTGAACCTCCCCGGGAGGGACTTTAAATGACCACCTCACGTATCATTAGTATTTAGGTACATCCAAAATGGGGCATTGCTGACAATATTTAATTATTGTACGACATCTAACTACCATGCTTCGCTGTGACTAACTCTGACTTACTTATATCCCTTTACTTACTTTATGATGGTAAAAAAAAAAAATACCCGACTGAGTTTGTTGTGGGTTCTTCTCGGATCAGGGCGCGAAGGAACCCTCGTAACTTTAGATTTTAAGCCGATCTTGAGTACCGTCATCAGATGTATATTAGAATCAGAGTGTGGAAAAAAAATATAATTTGACGATTCAAAAGTGCTGTAATATGCCTACTTGAAAAAAAAAAAAAAAAATTTTAAAAATGTATCCTTACCCTCTTCCTTGGATTATTATTACCTAAAACCCTCCGCGGAGTCTATTCGTTAAAAACTCAATAACTCCTTAACGATTTTTCATGCACTTTTCTTTAATAGATAAAGTGATTAATGAGGAAAATTTTTGTATATAATTTGTATAGGTTTTGCGTAAATTTGTTGAAAAATTGCTAATTATTGTAACAGAATAAGCCGCCTGGGAGCTTTCATCGAAAACTACCCCGAGAAATATAACAATGATTGGTATGATAACAAAATTATCTGGACTTATAAAAAGTCCGCAATGGCATATATTTATCTTTTATGGCATATATATATATATATATATATATATATATATCCTTACATATAATACCTTTTCTCTGCTGAGGTGAAAAAAGAAAACAGAAAAAAAGTTCAGCAGAGTTTCTCAACAGGTGGGCCTGAAAATGAACATGGATAAGACGAAAATTATGGCTTATATCCATGTACCGCCACACCCAGTCATCGATGAGAACTCAGCGCTTGAAATTGTTGACGAGTACACATACCTGGGACATATAGTCCAGCTAGGTAGGTCCAATTTCGAGAAGTAGGTCAACCGCCGAATCCAACTCGGTTGGGCTGCGTTCGGGAAGCTACGCCAGATATTTTCGTTCGATAACCCTCAGTGCCTGAAGACCAAAGTCTTCGAACATTGCGTGTTGCCAGTGATGACATACGGTCCTGAGACATGGTCGCTGGCTATGGGCCTCATGCGGAAACTCAGTCACTCAGCGTGCGATGGAGACGGCTATGCTCGGAGTTTCTCTACGTGATAGAATCAGAAATGAAGAGATCCCTAGTAGAACCAGAGTCACCGACATATTCCTACGAATCGCGAACTTGAAGTGGCAATGGGCGGGACACATAGTCCGAAGAACCGATGGACGTTGGGGGCTAAAGGTGCTCGAGTGGCGACCCCGCACCGGACGGCGCAGTGTAGCCAGGCTCCCCACAAGGTGGACCGACGATATAAAGAGGGTCGCCGGTAGCCGCTGGAGAAGCGCAAGATCGGACCTTGTGGACGTCATTACGTGAGACCTACGTCCAGCAGTGGACGTCCATCGGTTGAAGCGACGACGACGAAAATAGCTTTGTAAACAACACATATTTTTAAAATATGTAAACGATAAAAGTGGTTACAGTGGGTTATCCTTTAGAGATAAACATATACCATCATGGACATTTTTAATAATCTTTTTATGATATACAAATCTGGCGTACACTAATTTGATTTGTTGAGTCAGCGTTTGCGGTCACAAAAAATTCGCTACGACATTACAAAATCTTTGAATATTTAGATGTTTTTACTTTAATATATAGGTATGTCGGAGTGCAAGAGTCTGTGGAACGCTGGCGCCATCTTTGTATCGGCGTTGGGGCAGAGTCAATAAGTGGCAGTCCGGCCCGTCTCTCGGCAGTTCTCGAGTGGCGGTCGACCGGATCAGTCGACTATTGAAACTGTCGCGTTCGTAGCTATTATTGTTAATGAGTTTGTGTAAATTCATACCAAAGTGTTTGATTGCACCAACATTACCCACGAACGCCCACAGAATAAGAAATTGAATAATGGATCCAATTAATAACGATGTCGGCGGAGAACCCTACGCCCCTGTGCTTTATGCTTCTCCGTTCTCTCTTATTCTCCGACAGGTAGAATATGTGTTAAACCTTCCTATTGAATCATTATCTGTTGCAGAAAATTGCATTAAAATCCATTGAGTAGTTTAAATTTATACTATGTAAAGATATATGCTTATAGTGATGACATAACATGCTCTATTACCCGTGTGAAGTCGGGGTCACTAATTAGCCATAAACATGTTGACAAATTGAATTAATTTTGATTATATTATTATAGTGACCCACACTGAAGAAGGAAGCTCTTAATAACGGTCTAAACTGGTCCAAATGAGATACATTAAACCTAGAATTTAATCTGCGGATTCATCCGTTTGGAATTCGAGGAAATTTTTATATTATAAATGCCTTTGACAGTTCGTTTTTTATACTTTTGAATAACTAGTTATCTGTTAGACTAATTATTGATATAAACCTGCGAGAGAAAGACCAACATAAGCAATATTTTCTAAAACAAAAGAAACCAAATGAGTTGTCTCTTTCAAATTAATCACGAAGCGAACAAAACTGCTGATACGAGCTATGGACGCCACCATTATGGCCTCAGCTCTTCCGCCGATGCTTTAACCCTATTCTACAGTCGACATGCGATATATTGACGAAAAAATGCAGGAGTAAGTTTTAGTTTTAATAAAATCACCTATTTTGTTAATCGTGTAATCCACTTGTGAAGTAAAGTAAGTAGCGGCCCTTTAACGTCCCACTGCTGGGCACAGGCCTCCTCACTCTGAGGAGCGAGGGTTTTTAGAGCATAGATCCACCATGCTGCGTTACTGTGGATTTGCAGGCATAGTACACAAGTGCACTCTCTATTCCTTCACTCTCATAGTCCGATGTGACGGGAATTCGACACGACCGGAGAGAGATCAGGAGCAGGACCGACGGCTTAACGTGCTCTCCGAGGCACGGGGGTGGATCACACCGCCAACTTTCCAGCTTCGGGAAAATATTGAGAAAATCTTACTAGAAAACTCAATATTCATTTTTGAATTTGCCCGACCCGGGACTCGAACCCAGGACCTCATATCTGTAGTTGCAACATGCTAACCACTAAACCAATGAGGCAGTTGCCAATGAAGCACGTGTGTCGTGCTTGACTTTAATCTCAGCTCTTGGTAACAGGATATTTCTTTTTGCTGATAGCCTAGCCAATGTCGAAGCCTCCTATGAGTGAGGAGGCCTGCACCAAGCAGTGGGACGATAATGGGTTGCTACTTACCTTTTTTAACCGACTTCAAAAAAGGAGGAGGTTATCAATTCGTCTGTATTTTTATTATTTATGTTTGTTTTCTCATATCTCCCGACTGGGTGGACCGATCTTGATGATTTTTTTTTAATGAGAGTCGGTGCTTGTCGTAGAGTCCCATTTTTTTTTAAACTAGTTCTGATGATGGCATCCATCGGAACGGATGAACGGGCAGAAAAACGGATAAGTCTTAAATTTGCGTAAGCATGTGCGCGACAAATGGACGAATAACTCAAGTTCACGCCAACGGATTTCAATGATTCTTTTTTTTATTAGAAAGGATATACTTTAGTTTGGTTAGATTCTGATGATGGAATCCATGACTAAGTGACGAAACTCTTCAATTCTTAGGAGCAAATTAACGATACTCGGTAGAATCTATTATAAGATCTCTGGATATTGGAGTCACCTACCGTAACTTCGTAACCGAACTCCTCAACGGCTTACAGTAGAGGTGTCATTTTTGGCGGAATATATAACTGTCTGTAATTATTTGAAAGGTGAATTATGTGTGAAGCGGTGGTATAAGGTTGTGGGTTCAATCCCTGGTGTAGCTATATTAATGTAAATTTAACTTTGTAAAGTTGTTTCATTTAAACGGTGTTAGCTCATGAAAAACGCGTTTTAGGTGTACACATATTGAGATTTGTTAGTTTACTTCAGATTCACTAAAAATCAAAAAATAAAATACATTAGTATGCTCTAAAAAGTAAGAAATAATTGCGTATTCTTTTATAGTGTTCTTCGTATTGTTATATTTGGTGTCGGTCTCAGCCGAGGTGCCTACATATATAGCTATAGGTGGGAGAGACGCGGGAGCTGCCAAGTGGACACGCGGGGAACATCTTCCTTGGCTGACACCGACTCCGAATATAAGAATACGAAGAACACTATAAAAGAATACGCAATAATGTCTTACTTTTTAGAGCATATTAATATTTGTAAGTTTGTTTTGAAGGCGGTTCTTTTTTTGTTAAAATTTCTATTCATTTACTCCAATTTTATTTGTATAAATTAAAATTTAATAGAAATATATTTTGCTAGATCGCTACTATATATATTTTTTTGGTGTCTGGAAAACGGAAAGACTTTCAATAGAAAGTATAGTTAGTTAGTTAGTAGCAGCCCATTAACGTCCCACTGCTGGGCACAGGCCTCCTCACTCCGAGGAGCGAGGGTTTTTAGAGCATAGACCCACCACGCTGCTTCACTGCGGATTGACAGGCATAATACACAAGTGCACTCTCTATTCCTTCATTCTCATATTCCGATGTGACGGGAATCCGACACAACCGGAGAAAGATCAGGCGCAGGACCGACGGCTTAACGTGCTCTCCGAGGCACGGGGGTGGATCACACCGCCAACTTCCCAACTTCGGGCAAACATTGAGAAAATCTTAAATAGAAAACTCAATATTGACTTTTTTGAATTGGCCCGACCCGGGACTCGAACCCAGGACCTCGTGTCTGTAGTCAAACATGCTAACCACTAGACTAATAAGACAGTCTTAGTATAGTCATAGAAAGTATACCGTGTGTAATTTCTTTAAAAGATAAAGAAAGGAATGCGTACGCAAGGTCGACTAAGCCGGGGTTAAAACGCTCTAGTTCGGGCGTAAAAACACTGCAATTATCTCGTACCCATTAAATTAAGATTGAATTTCAACCGAAACCGGCTCTCATGTTAAATGCTTGTACCGAATTTGTTAAGGAGCTTTAACACTGATTCAAATGCAAATTGAAATATTCATATAGGCTTTTACAACACTTTTACATCGTCATATAACGTTACTTCCTCATATTATTCCCAATGATGATGACATTAGAGAACGAATTTATAGTTACGAGGAAAGACTCATCAATGATGATGATGGTAAGTGACGATACAGTCTAAGATGGAAGCGCGCTAATCTGGTAAGAGGCGATATACCCCTTACGGTTTCTACACAGCATCGTACCGGAACACAAATATCTTTGTTTGGCGGTACGTTTTTGCTGGTAGGGCGGTAACTAGCCACAGCCGAAGCCTCCTACCAGTCCAGACTCAGACAAATTAGAAAATACAATTTCTTAAACTCGTCCTACCGGGGATCGAACCCGGGACCTCCGCTAGCAAAGCGAATACTCGCACCACTGCGCCAGCGAGGCCGTCAATGTCATAATTGGTACAATTTAATGTGAATTTATTTTATTGCGATTAAAGCAAATCATTCACTTCCATGAGTTTTTATAGTTTCAGTAATCCTTCAAATTATAGTACGATTTTACGTATACAAGAGACTCTTAAATGAATTGTTAATTTTAAGCAGCCTATTGTAATTTATAATCATTTTATTTCTTAAGTTATATGATAAGTAGCAGTTCATTAACGTCTCACTGCTGGGCACTCTGGTCCTCCAAAAATTTATCCCTAAAAAAGCCCGGGTCAACGACCTCTGGCCGCCGAGCGCGCGGGCCGCTAGAGGTCATTGATCCGGGCTAAGTCGTCAACTTTTCTAATTTTGTGTTTCAGTGCTGATAGTTTTTTTAGTAATGATTTTTTTCATTTAGCTATACTTTGGTGTTGACTGCCTCATTGGTCTAGTGGTTAGTATGTTCAACTACAGACATGAGGTCCTGTTTTCGAGTCCCGGGTCGGGCCAATTCAAATATTAATATTAAGTTTTCTGTTAAGATTGTCTCAATATTTGCTCGAAGTTGGCGGTGTGATCCACCCCCGTGCCTCGGAGAGCACGTTAAGCCGTCGGTCCTGCGCCTGATCTCTCTCCGGTCGTGTTGCATTCCCGACACATCGGATTATGAGAGTGAAGGAATAGAGATTGCACTCGTGTACTATGCCTGCCAATCCGCACTAGAGCAGCGTGGTGGGTCTATGCTCTAAAAACCCTCGCTCCTCGGAGTGAGGAGGCCTGTGCCCAGCAGTGGGACGTTAATGGGCTGCTACTTACTTACTTACTTACTTGGTGGTAAGGAGATGTGATGTATATAGTTCAGAAGGAGTGAGAAAGATAATGAAGGATAGAAATAAAATTTAATTGGCACAGACACAACCACAGTTCATAAATGGAGACAATGTATATCTATAAAACTGATGATAATATGTACTTTACGAAGAAATGACGTTAGCGGACTACACTGCCGCGCCACGCAACCACTGCGGTTAAAGATGACAATAATAACTCAATATATTTTAGGGAAATGAAAATCAATCCCTCACTCCTTGACACAAAGTACATTTTAAAGTAACAATGATAACTGTTACAAAATATCAGTTACTGTTCCTGCAAAATACACCTTAACTCAATGCGTTAAGATTGGTTTTTCCCCAACAATATATTGGTTCGTGTTATTAAGTTTTGTCATCTTTATGCGCGTTGTATATTGTTGACGTCTATCATAGTGTGCGTTGCATTGCACAGTGTACGCACACTATTGCCGCGCGCTTAATGTATATATATTTGTCGGAGAATAAGAGAGAACGGAGAAGCATAAAGCACAGGGCCGTAGGTTCTCCGCCGACATCGTTATTAATTGGATCCATTATTTAATTTCTTATTCTGTGGGCGTTCGTGGGTAATGTTGGTGCAATCAAACATTTTGTTAACTAACTCGGATTATAATGTTCAATCACTTAATGTTCCCCATATCAATTTACACAAACTCATTAACACTAATAGCTAGGAACGCGACAGTTCCAACAGTGGACTGCTCCAGTCGAGCGCTACTCGACAACTGCCGATAGACTCCCGCCGGACTGCCACCATTGACTCTGTCCACGCCGATAGATGGCGCCAGCGATCCACAGACTCTTGCACTCCGACATATTTATTATGTGATAAATAAATTATGTATAAATAATTAATAAGAATTTTGAATACATATGATAAAGAACAATATGACGTGGGCAAGAGTTGCCCACAATACTAAATTGATGGAGTGTAAATAATACTAATAAATCGTTTTAATAATATGATTTTTTCCGTTCCATCATCAAGGATATCGTTAGCACTATCGTTGGCTTCGTTTTCGGCAGCGATGTCCAACACCTTGCATAAGAATAAAATTAAAAATAACCTCATCAGTCAGTGTACAGTCCATTTAAATGCATAGAGTCCATGGATACGTAGCGTGGCCGCCGCAGTTTTGTGAATGGTCTATAATCGTCCGTCGGCGGGCAGCCGACTAACGACGGGCTTAATGCTTTTTGTTTTCGGCTTACAATGAATCACTTTATCAAGCACGCCGATTACAATTAATTCATATATAACGAGTACAAATTTATGAAATCTAACAACATCAACTGCCACTTGGTTTGCTTCGACTTTAGAATTTATTTATTTCTTTAATAGGCACATCAACAGACCATTATGACAACATTAACAATATACTCGTAATATTAATATAAGTTTGAGACCGTCAAAGTGCTCATTTATAATCAGTAAGCATTACTTAAAAATTATTGAATAAAATTATAAAATTAAAATTACTAAATCAAAATGTAAGCTTTAATCATAATAAAAGTATATTGAGTATTGGATGAAATTGAAAGTATTTAGATACATATGCATTCCTAATACTAACTAAACAAAAAATGTTAGTATTAGCCTAATTAGGGGGTAAAATTGCCTAAGTTTGATTTGGAGGAGTGTTGAAAGAATGATTTTTTATGGCATTTCTTGGGGGATATCTGGGGACGTTGATGTTGATTCGACCCAACAAGTCAGGACAGTCTGTGAAGGGTCATTAAGTTGGATTCAGTGAGAAATTATATATAAAAATACAGCTTCAATATAACTTATTTATTGTTGACATGTTCGTACTCACAGTTTCTCTGGGATTTTCTTAAATGATTGGAATTGAAGGGTGGGGGCTTCAAGGCAATGCCTTCTTACCCGAGCATCTTCCTCAGACATCGATTTGATTAGAGTACCAGGCTGGTTTCCGCCGGTTTAAGCCGGGAATCGCCACTTCCATTGAGTCGTCTTCACCGCCATTATCGTCTACGTCAGGAGGCGGTGATAACAAAATCTAACGAAGCAAGGGACGCATGTTTGCTGATCGTGGCGGTACATATTCCTCGCCAAGTTCAGGATGAATACCTCCACGGTGGGAGTCCTGGTCTCACGGTTCTGACGTAACCTCTGAGCCCCTACTATAATACGTAGGAACTTGTTCTGCCGGCTCTCCAGCCTACTCCTCTGCGGCCCGTGCCTCGTACACATTCTTCTCAGGGTGAGCAGATTGAGTACGAGGCACGGGCCGCATAAGTCAGCCTGGAGCGGAGAACTCACAGTGATACAGTCTATGATTGTAGTGCCCCAACCTGTTAAAAGGTAATTTACTTTTTCCTTGTAAGGCACGTCTTTGCCGGCAATGTGTCACCTTCCATTCTAACAGCCATCGCCTGTATGACCCCAGGTAACAGTCATTAAGCCAGGATATACTCGTATGCTGGAATAAAAGTACGCAATATGTGAATTTAAGTCATTCAAAACACTACTGAAAATAAATCCATTACCTACCACAATCTTCTTGAATGGCGGTTATATTCATGTAAATTATCTTATTATAATATGAACTTTTGTTGTATTGTCGGCATTGCTAGTTTTCTAGCAGATGCTGCATAGCGGATTTCGAATCCGTACTTCTTATTAGTAATTTGATGGTCATTTGTGTTTGATTAAACGATAGGTTAAAGAATAAGATATTCACTCTGTTTACCAATTCTAATTTATATTCCTTTATTTTATCTATCACTTTATAATAATCACTTCACCACAACTTTACTAATGCTGTACACAACTTGGCTGCAACGACTGTCCGTAAAAAGGCTCTGCCGAGGGGTGGGCCCATAGAAGGGCCCTGCTGCGTCGGGGGAAAACGTTGCTCTAAGGGCGCCTCCTGCGAGGCTTGAACCTAGGCTCAGAGCAACGTTTGCTGTTGCTGTAAAGACAATCGGACAGGTGCTTAATCTTGACGCCCATGGGTCCGCGACTGGTGGCCGCGGCCGGGGTGCGTCAGATAGCGGGGACCTCGTCTTCGCCGGCGAAGACGCTGTGTGTGTGTGTTTGTGTACAGGGCATGTCCGTAAAAATGGCGCACCGCCCTTTTTATGATATCTAGAACGGAAGTAAGTTCTATTGAACGGAAGTAAGAACACAAGGCGCCATCTTTACGCACAGTTCTACAAATTAAATACTTTTTATCGCTAACAGTACGTATTTAATTACATACTTATTTCTTTTTAAAATAAAATCTCCCTTAGATTCGCTGGCAGGCATCGCTACTAAGCGATAAGCCCGCCTTTTTGTACCCTTTATTGTAATTAATTTACTGTATATATTTCCTGTATCTTCTATGGTATACAATATAGAGTATTCTCCCTCTATGTCCTCTCTGTATATTAAATTAGCTCTTGTACTAACTTTAAACTAAATCTTATAATTTGGAGACTACTCGAATTACCATAACTATTTTCTAACCTATAATTTATGCACTTTCTTTTCCTTCTTCAGTTTATAAACCTATAAGTTATATACTATATCTGGACTTATAATCTACATTAATATTACAAAGTACAAGAGTTTGATATCTAGACTAACATTATTTATCATAATCCTATGTTCTACTGGTTGAAATTTTTATAAAATGGAACTTGAAGATGTTATGTTCTATATATATATGTGCTTTGGAAACGTTAACATATTCTTTTGTCATGAAAATGATATATAGCCGATTGCGTACTTTCGCGAAATGTTAGTAAAAGTTTTACATTTTGTGGGTATTGAATAAAATTTCGTCGTGTTCCACTATATTTATGTACATTTAATTAATGGTGTTTGTTGGGTTTAATCACAGCAATTACTAGTTCTATTTCAAACATTCTTCTAGTATTCAATAGCTCATTTGTCGAGAAAGGCTATGTGACATCATATTACGAGCAATACAAGCGGAGAAATGAAAAATTGAGAAAAAAATTTTTTGAGAGCTTCCATTGGCTGCACTGTAGTACCGTAATTGGTAAAAGTTACACAAAAATGTTGTACAAATTTCTCTTGAAATACTCTACAAAAAGTCTAAAATAGCATATGTCTATCTTTTTATGTTTAGGTTAGGGATAAATATCTTTATTCTCAATAGAAAAACATTCACTTCATGAGAAATTAACAAATAATAAAAAAAAACATAAGAAAAGTAAATACTGTGTGTGATACATGTGATAAAAGCTTAAATCTATATTATGTATTCATAAAACTGTGATAAACTTAATAACGAGACTTATAGGTGGACTCATTATAACGTTTTTTATTGTAATCTCCCTAAATACACTCTCTTATGTAAACGAAGACAAATTTGTGATCGTATATACATAATCTAAATAAATACTGCCACTATTGTATTAATTTAAATTTAACTAATGACGGATTGGTATTTTCATTAAGTCAGGGAAAAAGGAGTCGCTATAGTAGAAGAGCCCACGTGGATTTTGCGTATTACGCGAGCACATCAAAAAGTCATATGGGAAGAAATCTTACACGTGATAATATACTCCTACCATGAAGCCTTAATATAGGGGGGTTCGTTAAAGGCAGCGCTGCCAATTGCGTCAGATAAAACTACAGAAATTTTAATAGAATACCTTTTTGAGTGACTTCTCATTCACTATGAATAGCTGACACGCTCGAAAAACTTTGTTTTTCTATTACCCCCTTTTATACCGACCGAGTATCGCCATGTGGCTGTTTTTTTTAATTCCTACATACTCTACACACCATTCTACTAAACTGCCTCATTGGTCTAGTGGTTAGCATGTTCGACTACAGCCATGAAGTCCTGGGTTCGAGTCCCGGGTCGGGCCAATTCCAAATAGATATTGAGTTTTCTATTAAGATTCTCTCAATATTTGCCCGAAGTTGGGAAGTTGGCGGTGTGATCCACCCCGTGCCTCGGAGAGCACGTTAAGCCGTCGGTCCTGCGCCTGATCTCTCTCCGGTCGTGTCGGATTGCCATCACGTCGAACTATGAGAGGGAAGGAATAGAGAGTACACTTGTGTACTATGCCTGCCAATCCGCAGTGGAGCAGCGTGGCGGGTCTATGCTCTAAGCACCCTCTCTCGTATGAGTGAGGAGGCCTGTGCCCAGCAGTGGGACGTTAATGGGCTGCTACTTACTTACTACCCACTAAACCTTAACCACTAAAATGGAAAATCACATAAACTTTTTCGTTTTAGAATCTTCTCAATTCTACAAGTCGCCATGACGTTCTAGTAACTGCAAATTAAGCATCCCTGGCTCTTCTACTATTCATACATCAAGTGAACTGTATTTATTAAAACAAATACAGTTTCCGATGTTCACAGAGCGGTATTTCTCAACGGTATTGTAAACAATATATTGTAAAACTTCTCATTGAATTGTTTCTGCGCTTTTTTTGTAATTTCTCATACGCATCATTGTTGTTTACGATGTATATACAGTTTTTTCAAGTTAAAACTTGTTTAGATGCACTGTGCACGTATATTTTGCAGTTATTTGTTACACTATAAATAATTAGATGGCAACACTGACATCTTTAAAATAATGTGAATTAAATAATTCACATTATATAATATAGTGACAACACATAAACATACATACATAGCATCACGCCTCATTCTCACAGAGGCAGAGACAACATCCTTCCACTTTCCACGATCCTTGCATTACTCCTTCGCTTCTTTCATTCTCATTAATCCTTTCATACAAGTTCGTCGGTTTAGAGTACTCTTGACCTGGCCGTTATTTAAATTGTCCTGGATTTGGTCCAGGAACGTTCGCCTCGGTCTTCCCCTTCCAACTTTCGCATTCACTCTTGACTCATAAATCCTTTTTGTCAGTCTCCTTCTGTTCATTCTCTCTACATGCCCAAACCATCTAAGTATACCTTTCTTAATTTTAGTCACTACATCTTCTTTTAAACCACAACTTCAACACTCATACTTCTCAACACTCTCATCTCTACCGCATTTATTTTACTTTTGTGATTCTTCTGCCATACTTAACTTTAACTACCATACATAAGTGTTGGCACCAAGACTCCATCATGCACAGCCAGTCTAGCCATTTGAGACACCAGCTGGCTATTCATAAAGGCGTGCAGAGCTCCATTTACAATATTCCCTGCATTTACTCTCCTTTTAATATCACTTTCACATGTTCCATCTTTTGTAAATTTAGATCCCAAGTATACAAATTCTTTCACATCCTTCACTTGTCCCCATCTATTAAAATATTGCCATTCATCAGAGATTCATCTCATTCAAAAAGCATAACTTTCGTTTTGTGTACATTCACCTTCATTCTTTTCCCTTTCAAAGCTTTATTCATAATATTTAGCATCTCCTCTATTTAGCTCATTAGCGGATGACGCAAGTATTACTTGATCATCAGCGTAGAGTAAACATTTGATGAGTAATTCATTCATTCTTAACCCATACATACCTCTTTTAAATCTGTCAAACATTTATCCATGAATAGGTTGAACAGCCATGGTGACGCAACACATCCCTGTCGAACACCTCTTTCGACAGGAAACCACTCCGTGTACGCCCCGTCTATTCTGGTATAAGCACTAGAACCCTCATAGAGAGACTTCAATGTTTGAATCAGACAATCGCTCAGCCCATACGTAGATAACGTTTACCACAGCTCATTCCTCACCACTCGATCAGAGGCCTTTTCTAAATCTACGAAAGCGCAATAAACTTTTATTTAAAAACACTTAAACATTGTGCAATATTACGAAATCTTATGCAACACGAGTAACTTTAACCAGCAGAACAATTGAACAGAGTCTCTCGTGCTGCCTTATGCTGCTGTTATTTTAGGAGAAATAGTGCAAGTTCTGTATATTGAAATAGTGGAGACAATAACAGTTGTAAGTTATTTTGTGTTGGTGTTTTTAATTTATATTGAATAGGTACTGAAAAAAAATAGCTTTGTAAAATGATCATATATAGTGATATTGACTAATTTCTAAACTGAGTACTAATACAAACCGATAGAACAAACCCGGGTGCCTATGACGTCACACCGTTAATTTCTCCTCACAGAAGTACACAGATAAGATACAGGAAAACTTAAATTGTAGTTTAGGAACATAGCATGCAAAGGTGGTCTTATTGCATAATCAATCTATTAACAGACAACCTTTGGGTAAGCGAACCTGTTAGTGAAAGAAAGCAGACGACACAGCTGTTACAGTGTTTTGAATATCATTATTAAATCAAATTTATGACATCACAAACATGGCCACCAATCATTGGGCGTGAGTAGTCACGTGATTTTTAATTGTTTATAAATTTTTACATTGAATACATAAGTCCTTTTCTAACTCAAAACTATGGTTCACTATAAAAGCTTACTGTACAATGCAATCTCAAATGTGACTGGCAAACGTTCACTATCTAACAAGTAAGCGCAAGTAAGCAAGTGGGTGTGTCTTTATTTACATATAATATAATTATTATTTTAGAATATTTACTGTTTCTACAATCTTCTCATTCTAAATCGAATTTAATGCACATAAATGTAATATGGATCTTATACGAATCTAGTACATCTTTGAATAAAGATGTACTGTTTATTAATGAATATTAATAAACAATACTATCCTAATCTTTACTATGTGCAATGTTACCAACAATAAAGTTTTAGAAACCGTAAATCTTAGACTGTATCCTCACTTACCAATTCGGCCAGGTTAGATTGAGTTTCCCTTTTTTCTTAATTACATTTTATCTTATCTTTGCGTCTTTACCATCAGGTGAGATTAGAGTCAAGCGCTAACTTGTCAGTAATAATATATTGAAAAGTATTATAAAAGCTCTCTTGAATAACGAGGATTAGATATTGAAATATGCGATAAATTGGTTGAAGAAAAATTTTCTTATTGACTGCCTTTTGACGACGGAAGGGTCAGTATCCATTAAGACTGCTTGTCACGTTTTTCACGTATTTTCCTCAGAGATTAGGATCGGGAGGGAAATCCGGTTGAGTGAGGTTTGAGAGGATTTCTAATATATATTTGCAGAGCTTTCCCGGGACAAATTCCTTTTTTGACATATTTATAGAAATCTATTTAAGATTTATTTGAATAGGTTCACGGTTGTACCTGACCTTATTTAAAAAATATATATTTAGCAGCTTATGAATGCCTCAATTCTGGGCACAGGCTTCGCTCAAGATTTTTAGGGTTCACCATCCCTTTTTAATTGAATGATGGTATTAAAGAAAGACATAAATCTAAAGTGACGAAATGAGAAGCCACAACCTCAATCGGGTATCCATATTTTTATCATAAACACAGCAATATTATCGCGGCGGACTCAGGGCTCACTCGAATTTATTCGGGACACCAGGGACGAATGCGAAAGTTGAACTCCTGCTGAATCGTTCATGGATGAAGAGCAGAGATCGTCCCATTTCCCAGCGAAAAAACAAATCACTCGACCACTTTCGCTAATTATCAATGAGTCAATAGACATTATAGTCGTCGTCGTCGTCGTGGTTGTCGCTTCAACCGATGGACGTCCACTGCTGGACTAAGGTCTCACGTAATGACGTCCACAAGGCCCGGTCTTGTGCCGCCTGGCTCCAGCGGCTACCGGCGACCCTCTTTATGTCGTCGGTCCACCTTGTGGGGGGTCTCCCTACACTGCGCCGTCCGGTGCGCGGTCGCCACTCCAAACCCTTCGGCTTCCAACGTCCATCGGTACTTCGGACTATGTGCCCCGCCCATTGCCACTTCAGGTTCGCGATTCGCAGGACTATGTCGGTGACTCTGGTTCTACTACGGATCTCTTCATTTCTGATTCGATCACATAGAGAAACTCCGAGCATAGCCCTGAGTAACTCTGAGCTTCCGCATGAGGCCCATAGTCAGCGACCACGTCTCAGAACCGTAGGTCATCACTTTTATTTAACATTATAGTAAACTAAACATAATCGAAAACTGTCTCATCGGTCTAATGGTTAGCATGTTCGACTACAGAAATGAGGGTTCGAGTCTCGGGTCGGGCCAATTCGAAATCGATATTGAGTTTTCTATTAACATTTTCTCAATATGTGCCCGAAGTTGGGAAGTTGGCGGTGTGTTCCACCCTCGTGCCGCGAAGAGCACGTTAAGCCGTCGGTCCTGCGCCTGATCTCTCTCCGGTCGGGTCGGATTTCCGTCACATCGGACTATGAGAGTGAAGGAATAGAGAGTGCACTTATGTACTATTCCTCCCAATACGCAGTGAAGCAGCGTGGTGGGACTATACTCTCATATGAGTGAGGAGGCCTATGCCCAGCAGTGGGACGTTAAAAGGCTGGTACTTACTTTTTTTGTTGTTTGAAGCATAATCGTTAGACTCTAAACTTAGATAATACAAGTACATATTAGGTAGATTAGGTCTAAGTAATATTACTAATTAGTATGTAAGACTACATTGTAAACTTTAATTATAAGGCAACAAAGTGTGGTTATAATAAAAAAATAAGTAAATAAAATCTTTCGATATTCTTTCTTTGTCCAGATCGAATATAAGGGAAAGATTACATATAAATCATAGATTAAAATAACCTCCTTAGTGCTTTTAAAAATAAAAACTTTTTTAATAAAACCTTTTGGCGTTTGATATAATTGTCAAATACGCGTCGTCGTCGTCGTCGCTTCAACCGATTTACGTCCACTGCTGGACATAGGTCTCACGTAATGACGTCCACAAGGCCCGATCTTGCGCCGCCTGGCTCCAGCGTCTACCGTAACCCTCTTTATATCATCGGTTCACCTTGTGGTGAGTCTTCCTACAATGCTTCGGCCCCCAACGTCCATCAGGACTATATCGGTGATTTTGGCTCTGCTACGGATCTCCTTATTTCTGTTGTGATCACGTAGAGAAACTCCGAGCATAGCCCTCTCCATCGCACGCTGAGCGACTCTGATCTTTCGTATGAGGCCCATAGTCAGCGACCACGTTTCGGAGTCGTAGGGGTATCGGACAAAATCGGAATGGTATCGGAGAGAGGGTCAGCACTGCGGTCATCAACCCGCCTGCCAAGCGTGGTGATTATAGGCAAAACCACAATGATAGGCACAAGGCAGCAATGGCTCCCAGTCCCCGGCAGCCCCGCTATTCCTAGCTCTGGCAGCGGTGATGGTAACGGCGGGGTAGGGGGTGCTAAGAATCTCCGAAAGAGATACGCATATACTGTTCTTATGCGTGTGTGTATAATAGTGTGTTTGACATCGATTTAATGTATTTTTAGGCATATTTTTTTAAAAATACTATTATTCTGCACTCCTTCTCTATATAAACTGTAAGTGTAGTAAATTTTATACTCCTCCGTCCGCTCAATTTTCTTAAAAACTTATAATTAAACTTTTGCATTTCTCAATTTTTATGTCAACAACCGTTATATACAGAAGCGGTAATACGCAGTTAATAAACCAGCTTAAAGATTCATATTTACCGGAATAATTCGACATGAGTTGTCGTTAAATTGCCTATTTTATATTTATTATCCTTTAACTGTACATGTTATAAAATTAAGCGATTTAAAACACCGTGATGGATTATTTAATTAGGCGCCATTAGGGAAAATCGTGTGGGTGTATATATGAAGGAAGTGATGCATATTTGGCTTATATTGTTTTAAATTCTGTAATATAATTTTATTTTAAAGTAAGTAAAGTATGTAGCAGCACATTAACGTTCCACTGCTGGGCACAGGCTGCTCTATTCCTTCGCTCTCATAGTCCGACGTGACGGCAATCCGACACGACCGGAGAGAGATCAGGCGCAGGACCGTAGGCTTAAAGTGTTCTTCGAGGCACGGGGATAGATCACACAGCCAAATTTTTACCAACTTTGGGCATATATTGAGAATATCTTAAAAGAAAACTAAATATCGATTTCAAATTGGATCTCGAACCCAAAACCTCGTGTCTGTAGTCAAACATGCTAACCACTAGACCAATGAGGCAATCAGCAATTTCATTTTAAATTTATGTAATATTTTTGTATTATTTCTTCCCTGTAGGGTGCAACAGATTAATGTGATGAGTCAACAGACATTAACACAGCGCACCTCATTTATTTGTATTATTGAGCAACACCTATAGTTCATCCGCGTAAAGAATGCAGTGAGTCATCATTGTTCGACTAATCCAATCTTTTCAAATTACAAACACCTGAACCACAAATTACAAGAACCTTTGAATAGATAGATTGATTTACGGTAAATATGTTGAGGATTTAGGAAATTGTTTTTTTTATTTTGTCTGAATATGGACTGGCGAAAGGCTTCCGCTGTGGCTAGTAATTAAGCATACAGCAAAGACATGCCGTCAAACAAAAACTTTTCCAAAGGATGTTATGTGGAAACCCTTATCCCTTAGACTGCCTGACTGAGTTTTATTAGCCCCGTAATTTGCCTGCGTTTTTAATGGAAATAACCGTAGCCTGCCCCGCTCCGAACGGACGTTTTTGCATCGGTTGACGCTAACGTGGCTTTTGGACTTTTATGTTTGCTAATAGTTAAACTATACAATGTTATCTTTTGTTTCTTAAATTGAGACCCTGGTCTAGCGTCATGTTGCGCTAAACTATGAGATGGTGAAAAAGAAAATAGTCCTTCTTGCATTTATGGGCTCATATCAGTAAATCAAAACCTACTTCAAGGGTTTTCATCGTTATTCACATCACTTATATAATCAAAAAACACTAATAATCATTAATAAACACTCACAGTTTATAAAATACCACAAATAAAACGAACTTTGACGTAACACACACACTGTTAGTAACGGTCACTTTGTAACTGATTCGTTTTTGTTTTTTCTATTGTCTGGTGTTATTTCTACGTATATTTCGTTGCCACAAGTACCGCGAAGCGAAATACATAATACACATTATGACTTCAAAAGAAATAGATGCTTATATTTCTGATTGCACGAAATGAGACAGAACTCACGTATCATGTCAACTAGTAATTGACACGAGCAATATATTACAAATCCACCTTGTCAACCGGTAGTTGTAAGGGGCAGTCTAATGGTTATTTACCTCTTACCAAGTAAGTGCGCTTTTATCTTAGAATGTAACAACCCTTATCATCAGGTGAGACTGCCGTCAAGCGCTAGCCTGTCAGCATTAAAAAAATGCGATTTAATTTCGTAGGAATCCCAAGAATCTATGAAAGTGTATAGGTTCTATATCTATATAGGCATAATAATGATTTTTAATAATTAAAAAGAAAGCATATCTTTGCATTTTCCTTTGCAGTGAATATATTTTATAAGAGAGCAGCGGATACAAAATGCGCAGG
Source organism: Elymnias hypermnestra (assembly GCA_015832385.1). NCBI lineage: Eukaryota > Metazoa > Arthropoda > Insecta > Lepidoptera > Nymphalidae > Elymnias > Elymnias hypermnestra. The sequence continues at coordinate 1,072,710 of JACTOM010000915.1, forward strand.
AAGTGAAACAATGTGAACGCGGCTTAAGTGTCTCGGCGTTCCCACGAGCTTTCTATATGAAACACGTTTCGCGAATCTGCGTTTATTATAATGGTTCCGTGCAAATATTCATTTAATTTGCGAATATTTACCAAAATTCGGAAGTAATTCATATATATGTCTATGGTATAAAACAACCAATATTTCTGTGCTATAACTACTCCTATACTTAGGATTGTCTGATAAATAAGATAGATTTTTGTTAAACTGTCTCATTGGTCTAGTGGTTAGTTGGTCGACTACAGACATGAGTTCGAGTCTCTGGTAGAGCCAATTCAAAAATCAAGTTTGGGATCGCTGGCGCAGTGGTGCGAGTATTCGCTTTGCTAGCAGGCGAGGCGAATTTAAGAAATTGTATTTTCTAATTTTTCTGAGTCTGGACTGGTGGGAGGCTTCGGCCGTGGCTAGTTACCATCCTACCAGCAAGGTGGTACCGCCGAACAAAAAGATTTGTGTTCCGGTACGATGCTGTGTAAAAACCACAAGGGGTGTATCGCCTCTTATCAGATTAGCGCGCTTCCATCTTAGGCTGTATATTCACTTATCATCAGGTGAGATCGCAGTCAAGCATTAAACTGTCAGCAATAAAAAAAAGATGACGGTGTGGTCCACCCCTGTGCCTCGGAGAATACGTTAAGCCGTCGGTCCTGCGCCTGATCACCTTCCAATCGTATCGGATTCGCGCCACATTGCACTATGAGAGTGTAGGAACAGATATTGTTGCACCAACCCGTAATGAAGCAGCGTGGTGGGTCTATGCCCTAAAAACCTTTTCTCATATGAGTGAGGAGACCGTGCCCAACAGTGGGACGTTACTGGGCTGCTACTAACATTTTTTTATTTACTTTTTTAGTCTTAATAAAAAGTAATAAATAAAATAATAATAGCTTAGTACTACGAAAAAAGTATATTAGGAAGCCGTTGCACACCAGCCCATAGAATGAAACCGTAAAAAAGGGAAAGAGAAAAAAAAATGTTTCTGTTCTGAATATAGCAATAATATATAGTATAAATTTATAAACATGCACGTCAATTTGATTTTGACCTATGTATAGATATGCGGAACCCTGTTGCCTAGTGTCGCGTGCACTTGGCCGGATTTCTTTTAATTAAGTTCTCCGCCTTTATTAGATGACAAAGCGGAAGGTATTAGAGCTTATTAATATTTTATAGGTAATAACACGTCGTTACAATTGTGTCGGACGAATGTCAAGAGTTATTTATGCGTTAAAATTATATTCACTAAACAGCTTCGTGTGTGTTTATTATAACAGTTTTTTATTAGCTTCTGCCCGTGAATTTTCTATCACTTCCGAATTTGATCGAGAGATAACTTGCCACTAATGTAATGTATGTTGTACGGACAACATCTTTAGAACTTGTCTCGATAATATTCACTTCACCAAGTTATTTATGTTTATACATACATACATACATAGCATCACGCCTCATTCCCATAGGGGTAGGCAGAGACAACATCCTTCCACTTGCCACGATCCTTGCATATCTCCTTCGCTTCTTTCAATCTCATTAAATCTTTCATACAAGTTCGTCGGTTTAGAGTACTCTTGACCTGGCCGTTATTTAAAATGTCCTGGATTTGGTCCAGGAACGTTCGCCTCGGTCTTCC
>JACTOM010000915.1:1082480-1174300 GCA_015832385.1 Elymnias hypermnestra
TTCTGATGATGGAATCCATGACAAAGTGACGGAACTCTTCAATTCTTAGGAGCAAATCAACGATACTCGGCAGAATCTTCTATAGGCTATCCAGATATTTGAGTTGCCTACCGTAACTTCGGTATGGTCAAGTGCTAGTCGTAGTTAAATATGAAGATCAATGGAACTCCTCAACGGCTTACAGTAAGGGTGCAGTTTAAGGCAGAAAGTATAAGTGTCTGTAATCAAATAGCAATGAGCTTACGTTTGTTGCTGCATTGCAACACGTTTACTTCAAATTCACTAAAAATCGAAAAATAATTTATTTGTAAGTCTGTTTTGGAGGCGGTTCTTTTTTTGTTAAAATTTTTATTTATTATAAAATAAAACGAAGTATACCCTTAACATTCTAATATCAAGGGACCAAAACAAGTACAAGTTGTACCGAAATAATAAAGTTTTTGAATCCAAACTGTTACAACAACAGTACTTAATCAAGTTGTTAAAAACCACAAACTAATATAAACTTGTTACAATAACTAATTCTGCTGAATAACTTAGCATAACTTCACCTCTAGTTAACATAAAGGGTAATTTACTAAAAAAAATTAAACTTTAAATGAGTAGAAGTCGAAATTCGACCGTAAAATCGCCTTTCACAGATACTATAACATTGGTTTTATATTAAAAATTACATATTATAAAAAAATACTCCACCTCACATACCTGTGTGTTTGTTGGCTTTAAACTCAAAAACTTCTAACCGGATTTTCATGAAGTTTTCACTAATAGATAGAGCGATCTATAAGGAGTGTTTAGGCATATAATTTATCTAGGTTTTATAGAAACCTGTAGAAATATAACCATAATCGTAAGAGGTTTCGAAAAAAACCCGCTTGAGAACTTTCATCGAAACCACTGCTTAATCCCTACTAGATATAACAAAACAATGTATAGTAGAATAATTCCTCTTTTATAGATCTACAAAAAAGTCCTGAATAGCATATATCTATCTTTTAAGAATAACTCACTATACCCATTTTTAAATAACAGAAAGGCTAAGCAGCTGCTACCATAGTATCACCTATATAACAATATTCTTTAATTTAAATAAGTTACTGATAAAAAATGTATCCTATATGTTAATCTAGCTTATAAACTATCGACACACCAAATTACATTTAAATCTGTTGATAGGTTTTTCCGTAATTAATCAATAAACGTAGAAACTTTAGTCTACAGGTAGATGATATAAATTAATTATTTACTACTACCCACCTTATGATTCCGTCATTGGTCTAGTGGTTAGCATGTTCGACTACAGATATGAGGTCCTGAGTTCGAGTCCCGGGTCGGGCCAATTCAAAAATGGATATTGAGTTTTCATTAAGGTTTTCTTAAGAAAATATTAAGAAAATCTTAATATTTTCCCGAAGTTGGGAAGTTGGCGGTGTGATCCACCCCTGTGCCTCGGAGAGTACGTTAAGCTGTCGGTCCTGCGCTCGATCAAACTCCGGTCGTGTCGTATTACCGTCACATCGGACTATGAGCGTGAAGTAATAGAGAGTGCACTTGTTATAAAACTATGTTATAAAAACCCTCTCACGTATGAGTGAGGAGGCCTGTGCCCAGCAGTGGGACTTTAATGGGCTGCTAATTACCTTACCTTTATTCACCTTATAATAATTCGATCAACCATCTCTTCCAGGTACAAACGAAAAGAGATTGCTAAAATAAAATGCAAACTAAGAACATAAACCTTATTCAGGATCAAAGGAATAAGGACCCCTGTGATGTTCAAGTGAGTTATATCATATTCTGTTTCTATTTAACCATTATATTTTATTCATTTATTTTATTGCATCTTAAAAGTAATGCATTAAAATAAACTTAACTAAATTTAAAAAAGAACAATAGGCTGTCCTATCGCTTCGTGATCATTTCTTCCAGACAACCTTGAGTTAAAAAAGATATAAAATTACACGCAAATAACTACACCCTAATATATATACATATCACCATGTTAATAGCGCCAAAATGGCCTTTTAATTTGCAGCAACGAAGGCTAGCAAACGTTACTGTTCTAGCGAGTAAGCGCGTTGATGGCGCGTCGTTATTGTTAATACAATATTATAACTTTACAATATGTTTTCATCCTTTCTTTCTATTTTAGGTAACGGTTCTATATTTGGCAAAAGTTGCGAACAATATGTGTATATATTTATTCATAAATTGCTCGTTCAAAATGTACCTCAGGATAATTACGAGGTTTCTGTCACCTATTTATTTTTTTTATAATTAAGAAAGCAAGTAATATATTGACAAAGTAGAAATAAAACAAATATATTGACAACTAAAATTATTTATCTACACGCCATCTATATAATTCAGTATAAATCATTATGTAAACATAACATCGCTTAAGTAGTTCCTAAAGTCGATAACAGATGGCACTGTTATAAATAAATGATTTTGTATTGCATATGAAATAGTATAATATTTAAATGCAATTTGCATAAATAATATATTATTAATTTATACATTTCACAGAAAATAGGCCGTCAAGATGGTGTCCCATTGGATGTGTCGGTGAACGAAGTGTTACCGAACCAAGTCACGGTCGCAGCTGTCGGTTCTACGTATTACGGTCAGTATGAAAATCGAATAAAATGCAAATGACTACTTTGTCCGGATATTTCTCACGTGTCCTTCTTTGAACCGCTAGTATTGGAACTGGACAGTTATAGATGTTATCTTTTCGAATATTGTGTTCTACTAACAACAAACCACCGCTGTAGCTCAATGTGTCACTAGTTTTTGAAGTGAAACTTCTTATGGCAAATTAGGCAAAAACTTTGTTACTGTACGCGTGGTGAGTATGTATGTACCCAATCACACTTTCCTTGGAAAAATATGATGAAATTAAAAGCTAGTAGACGCCGTTACTCGACGCTTTTATTAGCTTCGTTAGTACAGCTTTTAGCTAGTAGATGTCGATATTTGACATTTCCGTAAGCATCTTTAGTACAGCTTTTAACTAACAGATGTCTTTACTTAATACTCGTGAGTAATGGTTGTAGCTAATAGATATCGGTATCAGACACTTTTGTTAGCATTGTTAGTACTGCTTTTGGCTAGAAGATGTCGTTACTCGACACTACTACTTGGGCTATATCACTGCTATGCAGTCTTTGCGGGCCTCGAGGCGGACCTCATTACCCGGGCCGATACTCTCGCGTGTATGTGAGACACGCGGTAAAATTTAGCCCGTAAGGCTGGGGCGCGGCCTTTATAGTTGTTCCTACTTCGGTCAGTCTATATAGATATGGTCACGTTCATTTGGTTCGGGTCAGTTTGGTGAGAGTCTTGTCCGGTTATTTCGTCGTCCTCTGATACGCCATCTTCTTCGCCTGGATTTGATGGTGTTACAAGGAACTTCCGAGGTTGGGGACGCCCGGTCGCTGGCCGGTCGCTTAGGGGGCCGAACCCGTGGAGGTGAATATGGTGGCCGTGGTCCGCAAGTGCAAACATGCGTTGAGCAAGTTACTCGACACTTTCGTTAGCATCAATAAATAGTACTACAGTAAGCTAATAGATGACGTAACTTGTATTATACAAGATCAACCTTAGTATTAACTAACTGGCTTGAGGTAAAACAAAATTATTCTGAAGGAATTTGTAGTTATTTATAATATTAAGACAAATTAACTTTATTCAACCGTGAAAAACATCAAATCAGAAATTTAGTACACGATGTAGATATCAAAGAAAGACTTAAAAGTTGGAAGTATTTTTGCGTATACTATTTTGAGAAGAACTCACAAAAACCCAATCGGATATCTTTTTTTATTATAAACATTACAATGTAGTTTATTAAAATTAAAATAATTCGATCAAAGTCAAATTTATATTTCGTATAAATAATCCTTGAGGTTATTAAATTATTCAATAAGACTTTATTTTAATATAGGTTTCGTATTTATCAAATGAAATCTCTAGGATTTCTTCTAAGAATTTATTATAATATAAAAAACATAAACAGACTCTTTGTTTGGAAAATATGGTTTAAATATATCTATTATTAAATTAACTATCAGTTAGTAAATACCTTGCTATGATAACCTATTAATAACAGACTAAAACGAACAATGCATAATAAAAACATTATGAATAAATTACCATTTAATTAAACGTATTATGTATGAAAAGGATAGAAGACACATCGTCAAAACGTTTTCCAACAATACAAGGTGAAATAATTTGCATGTATTTATAAACACAATATTAATTTCTTTTAAAAGAGATTATAAAAAAACTTGGTGTATGCTTAAGACCACACAACAGAGTAATTATTTTAATTCCAAATTTTTGTTTTAGCGTTTGACTGTAATCTCACCTGATTGTTATGACACAATCTAAGATGAAAGCGCATTCATCTAGTCAGAGTTATTTAACTGTTACAGTTTATACAGAGTATCGTACCGGAACGCAAAATGTACGTTTTGGTATGTATTTGCTGGTAGGGTGGTAAATAACCACGGCCGTAGCCTTCCTGTCTTGTTACAGACAAAACTGGGAGGTAACACTGTAAAATGCAGTATCCGGGAATCGAATCCAGGACCTATGATAAAGCTCGCACTATTACGGCAGCGAAATTTCACTTTATTGTGTTTCATCTAATAAAACCATGATGTGACAACGATGCACCGCATAATTCAGTGGCTCTTCCAGACGCCTTTTGGCTAAATCCTCACGACAGCTGTAGTTCGATATGCGGTTTATAAACGAAAAATAAGAGGTTATGGATATAAGGTTTCACTTTAACAAACCGAAGAACAAAATTTAATTTTATGTTATTAAAAATAACAAAAAATGGCTTACATTGACGATATGAGGCACTGTGTTTAGACACAGTGTCGGACGAGTTAACGTACGTAATACTCAGCCACCTTCGATGCGTGACCCGAAGCCCAAACAGATTACAATCTTTTCTTCAATAAACACCGACGCGAACAAAGAAATCACATATCTACAATAATTTAAGTAATATAACCCTTAAAACTATGTATTTAAGAAATACATTGTGAAAGTGTCTAAACAAGTGGAAATTAAAACGTGTTAAATTCAAGTGTATTTATTGTAAACAAACTGGATCCTCGAAGGAAACCTATTATTAAAATTTCCGATATTTCATATTCAGGTAACAATAATTAAAATATTAATGTATATTAACTTATCTGTATAAAACTTACTGTAGATTTTGATTTCTTACTCATAGATGGCCTATAACGGTTAATATATTTTTGTATCTTTCTATTACTTATTTTATCTGGATCAAAAATGTTTTTAAAGATGGAAATTTCACGCCAATGGGTTAATTAAACATAATATTTGAACAAATTTTAAACTTTAGCTTTCCGAGACTTAGAGGGAGGGAAAAAGGAAGATATGTTAGTAATTCAATGAATTTAATTGTCATTATAATATTAAGTGTCGAAAATTAGTACAAATGATTTATTTGTAAATTATATAAATACAAATACTCTGTCTATTACCTATATACATTTACTGTTTACTTACATATGGTTTGATTTCTAGTCCACATATACAACAATTACTTCTATTATTTATTTTATTATTATTATCAGTATTTATATATTTTTATAAAAGAATATGCCATGCCAACGGAATAACTTAATTTCGTAAACATATATCGCGCTGAACGGTATCTGACAATATTTAAAATAAAATTTATTTTTGTTTCTGTCTATTAACTTTGTCTGAGTCAAACTTTTATTTAAAGAAATTTTTCCTGCCATGCATTAGTTTCACTTCTCACACATAGATGGCGATGAGTGGTTGATATATCTTTGTTTGATTTATCTGTATCAAAAATGTAATGAAATAGTTTTAGTTCGTAAAGATAGAAAGCGTTGATTGACATCTAACAATATTAAAAACTTTGTTGTATTTATGTTTGTATACGTATAAAATAACTTTTTGTAATAAAAATACGCCCACAGAATAATGTGGCTTATAACAATTGACTGTTTTATCTGACTGTGGGTTCTTCACCATTCTGTTTCTGGTGGTTACGGGCCTCGAGGCTAGCCTCATTACCCGGGCCGTTACTCTCGCGTGCTTTTCAAGCACGCGGCTGTATTTCAGCCATTCGAGGCTGGGGCGCGCCCACGTAGTGGGCGCGGCCTGTGGTTTCTTCTTTGGTTATTAGTCTGATCCGGTGTTTGCGTCGTCCTCTGCAACGCCATCCTCTTCGCCTGGATTGGGTGGAGATGCGAGGAGCTCCCGAGGTAGGGGACGCCCGGTTGCCGGTAGATTTCTAAGTGGGGCGAACCCGCGGAGGTGAATGTGCTGGCCCTGGTCCGCGCGTTTAAACATGCGCCGGGCCATTGTTTTATCTGTTCCTGCTTACGAAATAGTTTGATTTCTTACACACAGATGGCGTTGAACGATTAATGTTTTTCTACTTGTCTATTATTTGTTTTATCTGATTCAATTCCATTTTTGAAAATTATTATTTCTTGCTAACGGAATAACTTGATTTCGTAAACGTTTATCGGTATTTGATAAAACTTAAAAGTTTACAATATTTCTGTTTCTATCTGTGAACTCTATCTGTGCCAATTTTTCCTGTCCATGGAATAGCATTACTTCTCAGACATAAATAGCGTTGAATGGTTGTTATATTTTTGTTTCTATTACATAATTTATCTATACCAAATCTATACAAAAAAAAACTAATATTTCTCGCTTGCATAATAGTTTGAGTACACAAATATAGATGGCATTGATATCAAATGATATTAATAACAAGTTGTTATAAATAATTTTCGCCCATATAATACAATTTAATTATTTTTTATCTGTTGAATATTAGATCTCTAAAGGACTAGTACCCAGTGAAGTTTACAAAATGTAATTGCAGTCTCGTGATTAAATTAAATGACTCCCTTTATATGAGTTTTAATATATTTTTAAATATTTCCTGCCAAAATAGTAATTAAATATGATGATTAAATAAGCAAATAATTACAAAATATTATTAAAGTCGGATTCACGTATAGACGGGGCGCGTTCGTGTATTGAACCGCGCGGATCGTCACGACAGCCTCCGCGCATATATGGAGTGGTGAGTTAGAACAGTCGGTTATTACAAGTTTTTTTAAGTGTGTTCAAGGATTTATCCTTAAAAACAAAACGCTCTTTGAAATAGGTAAAGGGCATTTTTATTTAAAGAAATCGTGTCGACTTACTGGTATTTTAATTACATACAAATAGATGAATTTGCTCTCATTTAGTGTAATTGATTCGTAAAAGATACACAAAAGAATTTCATAGTCAAAATAAGATTGCGTGATCGTAAATGAGGCTGTTGCATGCGATCCTTGTTGGATCCGCAGCCGCTTCGTTGCTAGGGTTGCCACTCATCTATACTTATATTATAAAGCAGTTTATGTTCCCTACAGAAAAACTTTATATATGTGCAGAGGTAAGAATACTTTACGTGTTACGAAGTGTCCTTAAAAGTCACATTGCCTTTCTTATCGTTCCTGAAAATCCTACCCATAAAAAAAATAGCACAATTAGTTAGAACGGCTAAAAGACGGCCACGCTGGCGCAGTGGTGCGAGTATTCGCTTTGCTAGCGGAGGTCCCGGGTTCGATCCCCGGTAGGACGAATTTAGGAAATTGTATTTTCTAATTTGTCTGAGTCTGGACTGGTGGGAGGCTTCGGCCGTGGCTAGTTACCACCCTACCAGCAAAAACGTACCGCCAAACAAAGAGATTTGTGTTCCGGTACGATGCTGTGTAGAAACCGTAAGGGGTATATCGCCTCTTAACAGATTAGCGCGCTTCCATCTTAGACTGTATCATCACTTACCATCAGGTGAGATCACAGTCAAGCACTAATCTGCTAGCAATAAAAAAAAAACAGAATTTGCTGATCGACAGTTTACTTGGCACTCAATTCGACTTTATAACTCAGTTGACAAAAAAATAATATCTACCGACTAACATATCACAAATGTACGATAACTGTGACACAGTGGTTATTAGAACAAAGTTATATAGAGGTAGAATGTCTTTTAAAACAAACTGTGTAATGTCAACAGCAGGACAACATACACAAATACTTGCACACACGCACGCGCGCACACACACAGACACACGCATACACACAGACGCGCGCGCACACATCCACACATTCACACACCCTGGCATTCTCTTATCACTCTATATGAATAGTAAGTAGTTATTTAGTGTATTAGTTTCTGTCGTAACTGGGTTATTTTAATGTATGTACTGTGTCACGGAAGAGCGGTGCCGCCTGTCTCAATTAGGTACTAGTACCTATACTAGTAACTTACTAGGTCAACTGTATACAGAATAGAATAAGAACCAATTGAGAAGAAAGAAAATGAACATGGATAAGACACCCAGTCATCGTTGAGAGCTCAGTTCTCGAAATTGTTGACGAGTACACATACCTGGGACATATAGTCCGGTTAGGTAGGTCCAATTTCGAGAAGGAGGGAAGGTCAACCGGCGAATCCAACGCAGTTGGGCAGCGTTCTGGGAACTACGCCAGATATTTTCGTCCGATATCTCTCAGTGCCTGAAGATCAAAGTCTTCGAACGTTGCGTGTTGCCAGTGATGACCTACGGTTCTGAGACGTAGTCGCTGACTATGGGCCTCATGCGGAAGCTCAGAGTCACTCAGCGTGCGATGAAGAGGACTATGCTTGGAATTTCTCTACGTGATCGATTTAGAAATGAAGAGATCCGTAGTAGAACCAAAGTCACCGACATAGTCCTACTAATCGCGAACCTGATGTGGCAATGGGCGGCGCACATAGTCCGATGGACGTTGGGGCCAATGGGAGGTGTTGGAATGGCGACCCCGCACCGGGTTGCACAGTGTAGGGAGACCTTACAAGGTGAACCGACGACATAAAGAGGGTCGCCTGGAGCCGGCGCAAAATCTGGCCCTGTGGAGGTCATTACGTGAGACTTATATCCAGCAGTGGACGTCCATCGGTTGAAGCGACGACGACGACAATTGTTAAAGGCAATAATTTTTTTTTCCATTTTTTCAAAGCTGAATAAGCTTGAACATGTTAATATCAGAAATTGTTAGTCCGATTTGAAAAATTCTTTCTCTTCTAAGACCAGTCTGATCAGTGCTACATTGAAGAATGTTTCAAAATCGGGATTTTTCTCCTTTTGACAGCTACCGCTGCGTGCACTGCCGAATCGGTTAAAGTTTCGCAAAAAACAGTTATGATGGAATTGTTCCCCTTTAAAAGTACTATAAAAAAGCCCCCGACAGCATATTTCTATCTCCTAAGGATGGCTCACTATAACCTTTTTTCTAAAATAATGCATCATTTGCGAACTATGTAGAAACCATATGAGGTTAGTAATAAAAAACGAGTATACTTTAGACTCCACGACTAAAGTAAAACGTCAATGTGTATAAGTTGTATGTGCGTGTGTATGCCCCTGACCTCTTAAACGGCTGGAACAGTTTGCTTCAAATTTTTTGGGTAATTAGCTTACATTAACATTTCGATCCGATGAATAACTAATTTACCTCTATCTTCACTGGATCATGAACTACGAGTTAGTAATACTATAAAGCCGATGAAATTTAGAGAGCTTCCGTTGGGTGCGCTGCGTACTTTTGGCGGGCGATCCCCCGTGGGAATAACAGGCGGAAGTCCTTGCGGCAACTTACCAGTGCAGGGTTGCTGGAAGGGCTGGAGGCGATCAGTGTCTTGATTTTGACGAGATCCGGAAGGTTAAGGCCCATGCGGACAGGGTTCTAATCCAAGTGTGGAAGGAGGATCTCGAATCCCCAATTGCGGGCGTGAACACGGTGGAGGCGATCTCGTCCTCGCCTAGAACAATGGCTATCTAGGCAGCACGGATCGCTTTCTTTCAAACTGGTGCAGGTGCTGACCGGACACGGATGTTTCGGTAAGAACTTGCACCAGATAGCGCGGCGTGAAGAATCACCTGTCTGCCATCAGTGTGGTACATCCGTCGATACGGCGGATCACACTGTGGCAGAATGTCCGGCATGGGAACCGCAACGTCATGCTCTGGTGTCGCTGATTGGAGAGGATCTCTCATTGCCAAGTATAATCGACTCAATGTTTGGCAGTGAGGTAGGATGGAATGCAGTTGCATCCTTTTGCGAGTGTGTCATCTCGTTGAAGGAGGCAATGGAGAGAGAAAGGGAATGTGCTGCTGATGCCCCTGCGAAGGCGGAGGCCAGGTGGTAGAAGGAGTCTTTTGCCTCCTCCTTAAACCACTCTTTGCCGGTTGCAACCGGAAGTGTCAGAGCGAATGCGTAAGGGAGCCTCTGATACTTCCTATTCAGGTTGATGAGGGTGTCGCTGGGTGGGTGCGCTGCGTAAACGGTTAAAGTTTTCCAAAAAATCATATATGACAAAATTGTTCTTCTTTAAAAGTCATATGTCTGTCTTTTGAAGTTGGCTCACTATAATCTGTTTTATGCTAGCCAAATTTCTCCTCTGTCCCTCCTATGAGGTGCAGACGGAGTGGTACGGATCGATTAGTTTTAAAATAAAACCGTGGCAACCCTAAAAGTATTGTGCCGAAGGTGTAATTCATATCGAAATCCAGAATACAGCTCAGACCATCCATTTATAGCATCGGAACTCAATGTTATCCTTATAATTGGATTATTATTGCATTAAAGTACTTACTATCTATATAAATAAGTCACAAAAATTGTTTGTCTTGTTATAGATTTTCAAACTATTCAACCGATGCGTCCAACATTAGATACATTAATGTAAAGACCGTTTTGGGGCATTAAACTTAGTTAATCATCGTCTTATTCATTACTATTATAATGAATTTTGCTATGAAGATAAATATAAATCTAGAAACAGTTACTGGCTACCTTTTCTTTTGAAAAACCTAAAGAGGACTGGTTTATAATTCATCCGATTTACATCAAATTTGCAAAATTATTCATAATTGATAATCCACTTTATAAAACACTCATAATAAAGGTGACAAGTGATTGCCATTAAATACAGCGTTATAGGTTTACTTAGTTATATCCCCAATAACAGCGATAGAGGGCGCTGTGCTAAGCCAGGGAAAAATACTACGAGACCCGTAGCTTGATTCCTGAAGGAGTTATAAAGCCTACAAGATTTTCATGGCAAATGTCCGTGCCAGCCCTAAACACAGCTGACATGAATGAAACGAATAGATAATAATATTATGTATCACATAAAAACTAAAGCTTAGTCTACACACAGTCCAGACTAGCTGGTAGAAACAAAGTTAGTGAATCATAAAATGAAGAAAAACATTCCAATTGGAATAAGATTTCTGACATTAAATTTTCATTTCCAAACCATTATGTAATTATACCCCTTTTGTGTAAGAAAAGGCATGTAACGTAATGAATTAACATTAACCCTTACATGACTGGCTTATAACCGATTCTAAATTCTAGCTTTAAAACAAGAAAAAAGTTCTCAGTGGTTTGGTTTTATTATTAGTGTTTCAATTAAATCATAAAAGTAAATCATCCTTAATAATATTATAAACACGAAAGTAATTTCTGTCTATCTATCGCGCTTTCACGTCAAAACTACTAAACAGATATTTTAACGCCTGACATAGCCGAAATGCGAAAAAGTGATGTACGGGATGGAAAAAACGAATGTACTTTTGAGTACGCAGTGCCTACGTATGATAGTAGGAGCTCCGAGGTACGTCAGAAATGACGTCATCCACCGTGATACCAGGACGCCCACGGTGGAGGAGGTGTTCGCCCGGAACTTGGCGAGGAGTAAATTCCGCCACGCGGACAACTCCCCACACATACACCTCCGTGGCATTACCAGCCAGCACCCAAGAGCAGCAAACACTGGGCGTCCCTTGCCTCATGAGTTTCTGCTGTCACCGCCTCCTGATGTAGGCGATGATGACGGCGAAGACGACGCAATATCAGTGGCAATACCCGGACTTGACCATTAATTGACCTGGATGGACCCGCTAGTGTAACCAGCGAGAATCAGCCCGTATGATTGCGAGCAAAACAAAATACCAGGCATCAAATTGATGTTCGATGAAGATGCCCGAGTGAAGAGGAACTGCCTCGTTCGTTCACCAGCTGATTCTCAAAATCAAGCGTGTGAAAATTTACTTTAAAATTAAATCCATGAGACTCAAATTATGCCAATAGGGATTTAATAGATAGTAGATGACATATAATAAAAGATATTTGAAAATTCACATTTTATGGAATTAAAAATCTAGGAGAAAGCTTTGCTTGAGGTTCAAATGCAAGGGAAATCGCGGGTATTAAACAGTTGGAACCTGTAGTATAGAAGTTAATAGTTACAATATTACATCAGTTTATAGTTACAAAAACACAATGAAACCAAAACGCTATAAAGATTTCGTGTGGGTGAATATAATTGAAGGCGTGGTTTCTAAGAATTCGGACCTCCATGAGTTAGACAACTACATCTGGCAGATACGAAATATTGACAAATAATTTCCACAATGCAATTTACATTTGGACTTTTTACACTATACGTAATAAAGCAATATTTTTGTCTTTCAAAAAACACAATATATATTGTATTAATTGACAAGTAATTTCGACACTCAGAGGTAGTACTCAGAGGGTGTTTAGTCAGATAATCTGTCCGGTAATAATTAATTCTAATTTACTTACTTTAAGGTGTTAATATTTGCATGTTTGGTGAATAAAGATCTTTTATTATTATTATGATATAATGTGAAACGTGGCAAGAAACTCAGTGGTTACTCTTTTATGGTTTAAAAAAATAAGTGTATGTGTACTTATATACACGCGTTAGAAGTTAAACTCCTTTGGCTTAACAAGATAAAAATCTTTTCAAATAACTATATGCATAAACTTTGTCTCGAAACTTTTAAATTATCAGTCATTATCATTGGATAACACAACTTTTAGCGCGATTATTTAATGTCTTATTAAAATACACGCTCGATTGTATAACAAAATGCAAAACAATAATAGTAATAATAAGTTTTTTATTCAAGGCAACATTTGTCCCAAATAGTTAATATACAAATAACTTATAACTATGTTAGTCAAATCAATCAAAATCAAAAATATCTTTATTCAAGTAGGCATATTACAGCACTTTGAATCGTCAAATTATATATTTTTTCCCACACTCTGATTCTAATATACTTAAAATCTAAAGTTACGAGGTGTTAAATCACAGATAGTTATCCGGGTTTAAAAAAAAAGGATTATTACTAACACTGAAATTTATTTATTAAAATAGAGCCACAAATTAACAGTTATTTGTTATTGGCTTTAGACAACCGTTCCCGTTCATGAATCGTGACAGACTGACTGCTCTACTGAATGAGATTAATCCAAAGGCTAAGGGGCTGCTGAGCAAGCAGCCCTGTTGGCATTTAGGCTTACAGATCAGAGATGTAACACCTCCCCCTTTAAGAGGAGACTGGGGTTAATCAAAGTATCTGTTATATCTTAGTTCTAACAGGAGCTACGGGACTGTTTGTTTCTTGATTTTCTGCTATGTCGATTGATTGTTCAGGGGATGAAACGCCACTGACTCTGAATTTGATATGGAACGGTTGTCTAAAACGGTTTTTACGCATTTTCTTAAAGATAACGTAAACTAGAAACATAAGAATGAAGATTGATATTACAATTATCGTTATAGAATAATGTGTGCCATATTCCACAATATGTGGCCGTTGTCGGTGTTCTATGGAATTTAAATTATCTAGGATAATGCTTATCCTTTTATTATTTCCTGAATTTAAATCATCTAAATCGATATTGGTTAAATGAATAGGAGACACATTATTTCTTAATTTATTAAGTTTGTCCAAATTGCAACAAGTGTCGTTAGTTAAATTAAAGTCCGGAAAATGGTTAATAGGAGCAGTTATATTTATTACAATTTGTTTGGGCATTAGGGTAGTGCTTCTACAATACCCGATACAATCTTTAGGTATGTTAAGAATACCGGTACCTATAATGTTAGTTTCATATAATTTGGAATTTAGACAGTCAATAGAAAGTTTCGTTGGTTCAGATTGTATGTAAATCCACTTATTTTGTGTCAATGGTTTCCAGATGTCTAGTGTCCCTATTATAATTTTTGTTTTGCACTTCAAGGGTTTTCCCTTGATCACTTTGTATAATAACTCACTTTCACAAATTGGCTTCGCGTCGGTGGAATACACGTTTTCGATGTCACAGATGTAATTTCCTGGACTAACGGTTTTACAAGTTTTCAAGTCATTAAAGTTACAGTAGTGATTCTTATCTTTGGTCATTGCAATGTATTTACTTTCCGGTATGATCAGGCTAAAAGAGTTAGGCTCTTCTATATTATATGGTGTAGGCAAAGCAATACTATGAAATAACACGAATTCTTTATTGTTGACCAACGGCACTAGAAGAACAAATATAATCCTATCATTAATAAAGTAACATGCTAATTTAGAAATACTTAAAATAACATATATAGAACTAATACTTAAATCTATAGGTAGCTCGAGGTCACCAGGTAAGTGTATATAATTATCTGCGAGGTCTTGGTACAATTGTTTAGGAGTTATGATAGACGGATGTAAAATGTCCTGACTGCCAAATAGAATGGCGTTGGTTATATCTTCCAACTGAAATGATAGGGTAAGTATAGACGTCGTGAGGGTATCAAGTATTTCGTGAACTTTAACAAGTAATTGTAACCCGTTAGTGGTTTCTGTAATGTTCTTAATACTGAGTGAGAGACTGTCAATGGCTTCGCCAAGGTTTGCCTCGTTCTCTCTTATTTTGTGCAAAGTATTATTATTTCCTGCAAGAATTGATGTAGTGACTAAAATATTATCTTTCATGAGGGAAGCTAATTGTTTCTGATCATTTTGTAAAGACTCTATAGTTTTGTCATACCTAATACCATCATTTTCGTCTAAAGATCCGAATATTTGTTTAAAGGCTGATCCGATACCTCCTATCCAGGCATTACGTTTCGTCCTACTTTCTATAAGGTGTGAAATGGATGAGAATTCTTTAGTCATTTCTTCAAATTGTGCTATTAATGGTTGTAATCTGTTATAACATTCAGTATCTATTTCTAAAATTTGTGTTTGACTACACAGGCGTTTTGTTGTTTTAATATAATTTTGGATATTTTCTATATGCGGGACGAAGTGGGAAATATCAACTGGTATAATAATTTTTAATTCTGCCTTATTTATCCTAAGTTTTCCTAAGTAATCGTAATAGAGACCTGAACTTGAAGTAATCGGCTGGATGTAATCTTGAAGGGATTGACCTTGCACCGAGCTGTAAATAATAACTATCGTTAAAGGTAAGTAAATCTAAAAATATAATACATAATCTATAATGCTTACTCTTACTAATGCTTATTTTACTAATGTTTAAATTTTTTATAGGTTTACTTAACTGGCTGGTTTAACTTGGTCATAATGATGCGTTATATGACGCCTATTTATGAGCAAGGTAAGTGTATTGTTACCGTTTATTTTTATGATTTTATAAGGCCCTTTCCACTGTGGGGAAAACGCTTTGCGTAATCGCAAATGATTTTTAAGATAGACATAGTCGCCAGCCTTGTATTTAATAATGCGTGTGTGATTGTCATAGCGTGCTTTAGAAATTTCTTTACATTTCCTTATGTGTTCTAAAGCTTTTTCTCTAGAGTATTTGAGCCTATTCTGGAGCATGCGGACATAATCGGGGTATGAGGCTCCAGGAGAGGTTTCATAGATAGAATTTGGAATGTTTGGTTTTACTCCAAACATGAGTTCGTAGGGGGTGAATTGAGTCGTAGCATGAACTGATGTATTATATGTTAGCATTGCGGTGAAAACGTATCTAGGCCAATTGTTTTGTTCTTCATTGACATATGATCTGAGATATTCTTTGAGCGTTGAATGACTACGTTCAAGTGCTCCTTGAGTTTGGGGATGATATGGGGATGCCCAAAGATTTTTGATTTTGAGAAACTCGCAAGTTTTCCTAAAGAGTTCCGATGTAAAGTTGGTCCCTTGATCTGTTAGGATCATTTTGGGAATGCCGAAAATGGATATATAGTGAATCAAGCATTCGCTTGTTTCTTCAGCCGTTGTACTCCGGATGGGATATGCTGAGGAGAATTTGGTTAAATCGTCTTGTATTGTTAGTATGTATTTCATTTTTGCAGTACCTGCCTCAGGCAAAGGTCCAACAATGTCAAGGGATATTCGTTCACCAGGTTCTGTTGAAGTACTGGTGATCTGCATAGGTGCACGATTTAGCTGTCTATATGCTTTGTTAGTTCGACATTGAGAGCATTGTTTCACAAAGTTTTCTATGTCACTCCGCATATTTTTCCAATAGAAGTTCTCTTGGATTCTTTTTAGCATACGGGTACTTCCCAGATGTCCTGCTATTGGAATGTTATGATTTTCTTTAAGAATTTTCGGAATTTCCGCTAGAGACGGTTGAATGATTTTACCTTTGTATATATGAACATTTATATTAGTGTTGTGGAACAAATAAAGAATCATATTATAAATTTTAACAAATTGATGCACATCAAATGGGTTTTGAAATTCGGTAATTGCAATATCATATGTGTTGTCTCCACTAGGATTTACAATTAATTCATTGCGAAGTAACCTCAGGCTCTTGTATATGTCTACATAAGAGGATTTGTCAAAATAATGAACTTTGAAGAATAGGAAGTAGTATGTCTTTCCCTCGTTGGTGAAAGATATAAATGAGTTTAGAACTCTATCTTTGTTTAAAATTTCAGCATTGTCTGGAATATTACCAAAGATTGTCTGAACATGAGGATTTGATTCGTCGAGGTCAATTGAAGTAGGTAAAATTACTATCTTGTATTTGGATTTAGTAATGTCTTCATTGTGTTCTTGGATATTTGTATTAAAGGATTTATTTCTATTCGCCATTTCTCTCAGGAATGCAGAGTAATCATCGTCTGGTATGTCAGGTAAGTCACTTGACAAAGGAGTGGAAGGATCTGACTGATCCGGTGATTGTTCCTGAACATCATCAGGTGGGTTTACATTTTCATTTTCAGGTTCTCTAGGATCATCAATAGGTCCTACAAGTGAGTCTACGTCGGGAGTTGGTATCACGTTTTCATCGGGGATGGAAGGGTTTGGGAGGAGCGAGTCGACATCAGGTAAGGGTAGGATTTCTCTACTGGAATCTAGAAGATTTGGCGAGGCTAGATTTAAATCTTCTACATTAAAGGATGGTGGAGATACTAAGAGGTCCATTAGATCTCTGTCTAGTTCTCTTGTTGAAACATCTTCAACAGTAGGAATTGGATTTTGGATGTTTTCAGGTTGTACTGGATTAACAGGGAACCTAGATAAGGCATCCGCGTTAGTATTGATTTTACCTTTCTTATATTTTATATCGTATTCAAACTCCTCCAGTTTGAGACGCCAACGGATAAGGCGAGATCCGGGATCTTTGCATTTGAAGAGCCATTCTAATGGTTTATGGTCCGTTAGGACTGTGAAACGGTGACCGTAAATATAGGGTCTAAAGACTTTAGCACCGAATATTACAGCGAGACATTCTTTTTCTGTAACGCTGTAATTACACTCTGCTTTATTGAGAGTTCGAGATGCAAATGCAATAGGACGGTCTTGTCCGACTGGTCCTTGGGATAATATGGCTGAAATAGCATAGTTGGATGCATCGCAAGTGAGGAGAAAAGGTTGCGTGAAATCAGGATATGCTAATATCGGGGCAGAGATGAGTTTGTTTTTCAGTGATTCAAAGGCGAGTTGTTGTTCATTTTGCCATTTGAATGGAATATCTTTTTTCAAAAGGGTTGTTAGTGGTTTAGCTAATTTCGCGAAGTCTGGTATAAATCTTCGATAATAGGATACTAGACCGAGAAAAGATTTGATGTCCTTAGGAGACTGAGGAATTGGAAATTTTAATACTGCTTTGGTTTTATCTGGATTAGGCTTAACACCATCTTCACTAATAAGGTGTCCTAAATAGGCTACTTCTTTCCTTAAGAATTCACACTTATCAGGTTGAAGTTTTAGGTTGAAGTTTCGAATTCTATCGAATACGGCCCTTAGGTTATTTACGTGAGATGTCAGATCATGAGAATATATAACAATATCATCTAAGTACACAAAGCATCGGGTACCTTGCAACCCTGATAAGCAGTTGTTCATTAATTTTTGAAAGGTAGAAGGAGCATTCTTTAAACCAAAAGGCATTCGATTAAATTGATAATGACCCTGAGGTACAGAAAACGCTGTTTTAGGAGCATCTTCAGGAGAAATTAAAATTTGATGAAAGCCGGATGTAAGATCTAAAGTAGTGAAATATTTACTATTCCCTAACTGGTCAAGAATTTCGGATATTTGTGGAATTGGGTAAGTTTCTCCGATTGTTATTTCGTTCAATTTTCTATAATCTATAACAATTCTCCATTTTCGTAGGCCTGTGGCATCAACCTTCTTAGGTACAATCCAGATTGGAGAACTCCAAGGAGAGGATGAGGGTTCGATAATATTTTGTTCAATCATTTTTTTGATTTGGTTCTCTACTTCCTTCTTGTGAAATTCTGGGAATCTGTATGATTTGGTATGAATTGGAATATCACTACTAGTTTTAATGTGATGATCTAACTTAGTAGTATAAGATAGTTGGTCATCAGGTAAGTGGAAAATATCCGAATAGTGGGAGCAAAGGTCTATGAGGGCTTCTCTTTCTTCGAGGTTGAGGTGATCTAATCTTAGCGAATTAATTACATCGTTGGTTCTTTCTACTGTTTTGCGACCAGTTGCATTTACTGGAAATGAATAAGAACTCAAAGGTTCTAATTTGAGATTAAGATTAGTTTTGACGTTTACGAATGCTTCTGACGTATTGGCAATAGTTAGGTTCACACGATTATTGTCTTTAATTTTGACAATGCAATTTGATATTAATACTTTGTCTGAAATATGTTGGTCTAAAACAATTCCTTCCTCAAGGTCAGTTTTTTTTATTGAACATTCCACGACGGCTTCCGTTCGTGGTGGGATGATGAAGAAGGGTTCAGAAAAATGTAGTGGGATGTTCTCTTTCCCGATTTTAAGGATGTCATGGGTATAATCGATTTTGCATCCAAATGTAGTTAAAAGATCTGATCCTATTATGCCGTCGTAAGGAAGATTTATGTCCCTTACAACGTGAAATTTGAATTTGATTGATTTACGGCCATTCACTTTTAAGTTGAAAATGGCTCTCGGTGGGCGTCGATTCGTCCTTTGGATTGATACCTTTCAGTTTAATGGGTTCTTTGATTAATTTTGGTGATCTTTGGATGCAAGATCGTTTCAATAGGCAGACAGCTGAACCTGAATCCACCAGTAATGATAACGGGGTATCGGTTATTTGGGATTCCACTAATACGTGTGGTAGCATCTTATTTGTGGTGTCAATATTTATCTCGTATGGTTTGGGGCTGGTTACCCTGTCCGTGAGAGATATTGGGCTTGGAAGGAGTACTCATGGTACTCCGAAGATCTCTGTGTGTTTGGGGCTGGTTACCCTGTCCGTGAGAGATATTGGGCTTGGAATGTCCGTAAGAGATATTGGGCTTGGAATGAGTACTCTCGGTACTGCGAAGATCCCTGTGAGTTTGGGGCTGGTTACCCTGGCCGTAAGGGATATTGAATTTGGAAGGAGTACTCTTGGGTATTGTAGGTGTGTCGGCTTTGGATTTTAGTCTCGCGCGACACTGTGACGAGACCTTTTTCAGTTTAAAGGATATTCGGCTGTCTGATCTACTTCGTCATAACCAGATTCTTCCTGATCATGTGGTTCCTCCACGAAATTGACACGCGGGGATAGCTTAGGGTAGTTTTGGTTATTTACTTGATTTTGTGGGATTCTGAAACGGTTGTTATTGAATTCGCGTTTTCGACAGTTCTCTATAGTGTGACCCTGGGTTTTGCAATACCTACAGAAAGCGTTAGGGGTTCCTTGGGTAGTGGTATAATGAGGCTTTGGTTGTTGCCTTGTCGGTGGATTCCAAGGCCGTCTCGACGGGCCTGTTTTGATTTTTCTGAAACGGTTGTTATTGAATTCGCGTTTTCGACAGATCTCTAGAGTGTGACCCTGGGTTTTGCAATACCGACAGAAAGCCCTAAGGGTTACTTGGGTAGTGGTAGAATGAGGCTTTGGTTGTTGCATTGTCGGTGGATTCCAAGGCCGTCTCGACGGGCCTGTTTTGATTTTGCTATCATTATAGGTAGGTTTTGGATCTGTTTGCGGGCGCCTGTACAGAGTTTGTTGAATCCTTTCCTCTGATACTGCAAAGTTAACAAAGTGGTGGAGGGCAAGGTCCTCCATGGCTGCTGTACGCCCGGGTAATTCTTTGACTTTGGTATTAGAAAGAGATATCTCTGTTAATAGTTGTGAGAGGTAAGTTTCCATTTTTAGCGCATATTGACCTACACTTTCGTTGGAAGCCTGTTTACTTTCTTGGAGGTTGGCTAAAAGGTGAGAGTAGTGTCTTGTTTCACTAAATTGCGTTTTAGGGAAATCTTTTAGTTGGTCCCAATTAGAAAATTCTTTTATGGAACAGGCAGTCTCGGCTTTACCATGCAATTTGCCGCGGTTTTCCTGGTGACTCGAGGTGAACACAAAGGAGATTTAGTTTTATCGCTTGTGCCTGGTTCCGGGATTTCCACTTGTAATTGTTTTTCCTCAGTTTTAGGTGTTTTCATACTAATAGGAACCAGTCGCAAACGAAGTAAATGATAAGTACTAGTATAATAGTGCCTGATGAGATAATCTTACTCGTAGACTAAACAATGACCAAAGATAAATAAAGTCACTCACAGGAATACGTGGGCGGTCGATAAGAGCGCGACGGCTACGATCGGGAACATTCCGATGAGTTTGATATCGATATCTGGATGCTTTCTTGCGATTAAAGGCGTGATGCTGACCGATGAACTCGAAGATGTTGTCGGGCGCCTGTATGCTTCCAGGATACTCGGGAGTTTCAGGACACTCGACGGATTCGACAATTTTGGATAATGTCTGGATACCACTTTAACCACTTTACCACTGGTGCGATTATATACGGATAGCCACTAACACGTTACACGGATATACGTTTTTCAGGATTTTGGGATATGAGTCTGCGGAACGGTGCCTGGGCACTGGAGATTTTCGGATCCCACCGCTGCCACCAAATGTTAAATCACAGATAGTTATCCGGGTTTTAAAAAAAAGGATTATTACTAACACTGAAATTTATTTATTAAAATAGAGCCAGTCCATCGGTTGAAGCGACGACGACGACGACGAATTTCGACACTCAAAAAGGATTTTGGAATTGAAACAATTACCCTTGAAAAGCGAGTTATTCGACTTCATTACACAGGCAGACTTAAGACGTATAAAATGAATTAAGCTATCGTGTAATCGAAGCAAAACTTCTCCAGCACTTTTTAAAGTTACGAGGAATCCTTTACACCTTGCTCTTGCTAGGAACCTCAACAATGCGTCCTGGAATCGCTAATTGGAAGGCACCTCTCATTGGTGAGCATAGTCTACGCAATGGGTCTTGCTAACGAGATGGGTTGGAGAACAGTTGCCTCCTTTTCCGAATCTGTTATGTGGCTGAAGGAGGCGTCGGAGAGGATGAGACAAAATACCGTCGAAGCTCTCCCACTCGAAAAGGAGGCGAGGCGCCAGGATGCGTAGATATGCGCTACTTTTTTCTCCATTGCGCATGCGTACCCCTGGTTCTCCATTCGAGGATATTGAGGGTTTTCTGCTGGGGTTTTGTGGGTACTCTGACTTCTTAGTGAGTCCCGTACCCCGTGCGTAAAGGTATTACCCAGCGTCAAAAAAAAAGCACCTTGCTCTGTGAATAACTCAATCTCACTCTCTCTCACTTGTAACGTTGCAAAGTAAACTTAAATTATATTGTATGGAGATTAATAACACATATAATTCTATAAATGCTGATTCATAGACACATTTCTATTAACCATTAATCCACTTAATATGAAAACTACAACTGTCGTACTCTACAAACAACGTCCTAACGCCACGTCATCATACGTGCCGCTTAACTTAGTCAATACAACAACTAATATCATGACCATAAACATATTTTAACTTGTTATACATTTTATTAACGCACTTAATCAAATATTTCACCATAGTACGTTTATTATTTTGTTAATATCTTGTTAAATCAACTTTATTGTACTATATAGACGATTATGATAAATAAATTATAATGATCAATTTAAATACTTTCCAATCGTATAACGAAAGTGGCGAACGTAGCCGAAAACTATAAGTCAAAAAGATATTTCATTAAATTGGATCTTATAGTATTATTTCAATAAAATAAAAAGAAATACTTATCTATCTACTTATGTATGTAGGTACTCCACTTTTAAATTGGTTTTATTTTGAAAAAGATGAAGTCACCGACACCAGTTAGTCTAATAATAAATCCGTAACAAAAAAGGTATATCTAATCTAATACATTTTATTGGCTCGTTAGTTATTCACACTACGGTCCTTTTAAACGCAAAAAAAGATCAGTGTATGTCAAAACTACATGTCCAAATACGAAGTGCGCGGGCGGACAAGTTGAATTTATTATGTTATTATAACATTATTACAAGTGGATCGATTAGCTATCGCTCTAAATCATATTACTTCCTTATGGCGGTGTTTTTTTTCTGTAAATAAAATTATGGACCCTGATATTTACAGATATAGTAATATTTCTATATATTCTTCTGTTGGACTCATCTGAGACACCAGATCTGGATCCTCTTGACAGAATGGCCAAGAAATAATCTTATGAAGATTTACCAAGAGCTGTATTCTCTTCCTAAATTCGTCAACGACTCACTCTCCAATTACCCACTCGACAACAAAAATTGTTGTTGTTGTTTTCTTGCCCTTATCCCACTAGGTGGGGTCGGCACAGGATGTTTTCTTTCGCCACTTCACTCTATCCGATGTCATTTCTACATTCACACCCTTAATACACATATCCTCTTTCACACAATTCATCCACACTTTTTTTGGTCGCCCTCTCCCGGCCCTGCCGCTTACCATCATATTTAGGACCCTCTTACATACATGGCTATCCTCCCTTCTCATTACATGTCAATACCAGGCTAACCTTCCACTCCTTAACCTCTCGGTCACTGGTGCTACTTTCACACTTCCTCTAATATACTCTAGACAACAAAAATTGGTGCAAACATTTAAAAATAAGTCAATACACCATCTTGTTAAACATTACACAGATACCTCTTAAAAGTCAATTGACAATCTTATTTTAAAATATAATCGCAACAATACTGTTACTTCCGCAATTGTCAATATAGTATGTAATAATTCAACAATAATTGATTGTCTCAAATAACTGACGTCTCAAATAATAATATAACCTTAAAACTCTGATGTCACATTCATGAATGAAGAGGTTCACTTGGTTTTAATGCAAAGTCTCGTCCGTTACCGAGTCCCATACTCCCGGTATTCCCATATTTATCAACCAGTATGAGTAAAAAAGTAAGTAGCAGCTCATTAACGTCCCACTGCCGAGCACAGGCCTCCTCACTCCGAGGAGCGAGGGTTTTTAGAGCATAGACCCACCACGCTGCTCCACTGTGGATTGGCAGGCATAGTACACAAGTGCACTCTCTATTCCTTCACTCTCATAGTCCGATGTGACGGGGAATCAGACACGACCGGAGAGAGATCAGGCGACGGTTTAACGTGCTCTCCGAGGCACGGGGGTGGATCACACCGCCAACTTCCCAACTTTGGGCAAATATTGAGAAAATCTTAATAGAAAACTCAATATTGACTTTTGAATTGGTCCGACACGGGACTCGAACCCAGGATCTCATGTCTGTAGTCGAACATGCTAACCACTAGACCAATGAGGAAGTTATATCAACCAATATATGTCCAATCAAAAACACGTGTTCAGGTACGATACGCTTAAAAACCATAACAGGTAAATCGTCTTTATTCTGACTCTATCACACAAAGAGTCCTCGTATCAGCTGATTTCAGACAAACAGTAATTGGTTTTTTATAATTTCATATGTCTAAATGTCATAGACATTGTGCAATATAATTATTGAAACCTATGCACCTTGTTAGCGTAATTACGATCTATAAGGAGGCGGTGTACTGTAACATTTCTCGCTTAATGTTCTGACCAATTTTTATATTAAGTGTTCGATGATGAAGAATCATGGGTTCTGTATATAATTTTTGAAGTAAAACTTCCTTAGTCACGACTTAATTGAGGTGTAAGTTGGTGAATGCGTGAGGAGAGCATTACGAGAGGTGTGAGTGGGCTAGACGAACTGTTGGATGGCTTACTTCTGTCACGTGGTTCCTTATGCGTGCCTAACTTGGGAAGTAAGCTGGTCAATATGTTAGGAAAGCGTTACGAAAAGTTTGATACAGCGAGGCGAACGGATGGATGGCTTACTTCTGACGCATGGTCTAAATCACAGTCGGTTTTTTATAGAAAAACTTCCACACGTGCTCTTATTTTGATGAATGCGTGACGAAAGCATTACGAAAGGTGTGATCAGGTGAGGTAAACTGATGGATGGCTTATTTCTGTTGCGTATATTATGGCACAGTCGATTTTTATATAAAAAAACTTCGTTACGAGCGCTTGACATGGAGATTAAGTTTGTGAATGCGTGAGGAAAGCGTTACGAAAAGTGTGAACGGGCAAGGCGAATGAATCTGTGATCATCAAAACCGATCTAGTCGTTCTTAATTATAGATGTTGTAACGAACATAACTAATCCTGACAGGTTAGCGCTTTACTGTGATGAGATCTGATGGTAAGTGACGTTACAGTCTACGATGGAAGTTTCTACACATCATTTTATTGGAACACAAATCTCTTTGATGGTACATCTCTGCTGGTAAAGTGGTAACTTGTCTACAGTTAGATAAATTAGAAAAAGTCTTGAAATATCTCAAATACACCCTACCTCGTATTTTTTAATAGTGAACCTTAAATTTTAAAGGATGTTGCAAGAAATAATAATAAATTACAGCGCAAACTGTGCTTATGATTAAAAGATGATAGCGTTTGAAGGTAGTTTGACATTTAAGGTCATCTACTGCCTGAGGGACTGCGTCGTTTGTGTCTACCTGTTTAAGTAAGTTACCTATAAGTAAATGGTCGTAAAATATACCTAATCATATTTTTATATTATTTCCATGTGTTTATAAATTAGTATGAAATGTCTACACATATTGAAGTATTTAATTATAAAGATATAAAAGTAAAGTAAGTAAGTAGCAGCCCATTAACGTCCCACTGCTGGGCACAGGCCTCCTCACTCATATGAGAGAGGGTTTTTTAGAGCATAGACCCACCACGCTGCTCCACTGCGGATTGGCAGGCATAGTACACAAGTGCACTCTCTATTTCTTCTCTCTCATAGTCCGATGTGACGGTAATCCGACACGACCGGAGAGAGATCAGGCGCAGGACCGACGGCTTAATGGGCTGCTTCTTACTTTTACTTTTATAATGTTCAATCACTTAATGTTCCCGATATCAATTTACACAAACTCATTAACAATAATAGCTAGGAACGCGACAGTTCCAACAGTAGACCGCTCCGGTCAAGCGCCACTCGAGCACTGCCGAGAGACTCCCGCTGGACTGCCACTATTGACTCTGTCCCACGCCAATAGATGGCGCCAACGTTCCACAGACACCTGCCCTCCGACATATATAATATTATAACACACATACATCGTCAAGTGTTAGGAGCCTAGTCTAATAAATAATGTTTTTTTTTAAATTATAAACATGAACTAATATATTTCTTTATGCAAACTTTGATAGCTTCTGCCTGATTATGATCAGCTAAGGTATATACAGTGGGCTACAGCGTGCGGTTAACATTTAAGTATTTTTGCTATATCTCCTAATAAAAACATTTTAAATTACACAATATACAAGATCATGATAATGTGCATAAAATATTTTAAGTTACTAATATATTTAAGTTGATCACGATCGATTCACTATCCGTATATACGAGTATAACCTTCCAATTACCATATTATACCATTCCGTAGAAGATAAAATGGATATATAATAGACATTTTTGACGTTCCTTTAAGAGAAAAATTCAAAAAAATATTTTTTGTCACAGTATCGTCGCAATATATATCGAATAACATTTATATAACCGTGATAATATTCATTTATACAGCAAAAGGAGCGAAACACACGATTTTAATACAGGAAATAAAAACAAACTTGTAATGCCATATTCTGGAGTGAAGAAGGTTCAGAAATCATTTGTCGGGTTGAGCATGCCCAATTTTTATAAGATACCCGAATCTCTTCTGGGTTCGCCTCCACATAGTTTTAAGAAATATGTTAAAAACGTCCTATTACAAAAAGCATATTATAATATTGAAGATTATTTAAATGACAAAGAGGTATAGACTTGATTCCAGTTGTACATGGAAGATAAAAATATTGTAACGTACAAAAACTATGTTTAAAGGAATAACCGTTGAGTTACTTGGCGGTTTCTTCTCAGCGGAATCAATTTTGCGAACCTTTGGAAGCCTACTTGAATAAAGAATATTTTCATTTGATTTGATTTGTAAATAAGAAATAAGAAATTATCATCATCATCATCATCATAAATTGTTTTGTTATGTCTCTAAATGATTAAGCAGCTTTTTGGATGAAAGCTACTTGTTTGATTTTCTCCGACACCTTGTACATTAATCGTTATATTTTAAACAATTGTCACACAACTTTAATAATACATAAACTTTATCCAATATTTACTTTATCTATTGATGAAACTCATGCGGAAGTTCAGAGTCACTCAGCGTGCCATGGAGTGGACTATGCTCAGAGTTTCTCTAGATGATCGAATCAGAAATGAAGAGATCCGTAGTGGAACCAAAGTCACCGACATAGTTCTTAGTATCGCGAATCTGAAGTGGCAATGGGCGTGGCACATGATGATCGATGGACGTTGGGGGCCGAAGGTGCTGGAGTGGCGACCCCGCACCGAATGGCGCAGTGTAGCTGTACTGATGGTATTAAGAGTCGCCGGTAACCGCTGGAGCCAGGCGGCGCAAGATCGGGCCTTGTGGACATCATTACGTGAGACCTATGTCCAGCAGTGGTCCATCGGTTAAAGCGACAACGACGACGACGATTTATGGAACTCGCATGAAAATCTGTTTAGTAAATTTTGAGTTTCTAGTAATATATACCTAATATATTTAAGAGATAAACAATCATCCAGCAAAAAATGATTTGTTATTGTAATGTTGCTTTTTTTTTGTACTGTATAAGTGAGATCTCGTGTCAGAAGTCAGCACAGCCTGTTTGAGCTTTGCCATAATTGATTAAGGTCACCTCGCCTGTCAATCTTTGGTAGGATCTGTTTAGATTATGTCTTTGTCAAGGAACTTGTATAGAATCATTTTTTACAAGTTACTTGCTCGTTTTCAACCTTGACTTTGTTAACTACGCAATTATAAATGAATGTATAAAAGAGATATTCAGGTATCTATTGAATCATCGCGATATCTCTGGAACCATAAGGCGTAAAGACTTGGAATTTGGTAGAAATATTCCTTTTGACGAGTAGAGGTTAGCTAAGAACAGATTTTACGAAATTCCACCCGCTAGAACGGATTTTGCGAAATTCCACCGGCAAGAACGGATTTTACGAAATTCCACCCGCAAAAACGAATTTTGCGAAATTCCACCCGCAAGAACGGATTTTACGAAATTCCACCCGCAAAAACGAATTTTGCGAAATCCCACCCGCAAGAACGGATTTTACGAAATTCCACCCGCAAAAACGAATTTTACGAAATTCCACACGCAAAAACGAATTTTACGAAATTCCACCCACAAGAACGGATTTTACGAAATTCCACCCACAAAAACGAATTTTACGAAATTCCACCCGCAAGGGGGGTTGCGGGGATATTAAATATTGACTCACGAAATCTGCAACGAAGAAAGCAGACGAAGTCGCGGGTTGAGCTAGTATTATTTAAATGAATGACTGATGATACATTAAAGAACGACTTACAAATCTAAAGTTACGAGTGTTCCTTCGCGCCGTGATTCCAGTATTTATAACGTATTGCAGTATCTGTCTAGATTAATTTTTTCCGTGTTTTACTTCGATATTTATTATGCTATTCTTAAATAAATCAAACACATAACATAATTCGACGGCCTCGCTGGCGCAGTGGTGCGAGTATTCGCTTTGCTAGTTGAGGTCCCGGGTTCGACGAGGTCCCCGGTAGGACGAATTTAGGAAATTGTATTTTCTAATTTGTCTGAGTCTGGACTGGTGGGAGGCTTCGGCCGTGGCTAGTTACCACCCTACTAGCAAAAGCGTACCGCCAAACAAAGAGATTTGTGTTCCGGTACGATGCTGTGTAGAAACCGTGTAAGGGGTATATCGCCTCTTAACAGAATAGCGCTTCCATCTTAGACTGTATCATCATTTACCATCAGGTGAGATCACAGTCAAGCGCTAATATGTCAGCAATAAAAAAAGAACACATAAGTGAACATCGCAACGTAACGTAACGATATCGATTTATCTATGTACATAGATTTTTACAGTTTTAGATTGAATTATTTATATAATAGTCTCGTCGGCGTTGCTAGAACTCATTTATAAATACCGTTCCTTGATAAAATGGTTTGTCCGTCCTTCTGTTACATATTATTACGTGACACCTGTCTAGTAGGGTCGCAAATATCAAGAGGCGGTTACCAAGCACCTGTGTTTACATTCTTACGTTGTAACCACGAAAATAGCGATTTCTACGGTATTAATAAAATAATGTTATAACTATGTTTGTTCTGAAAAAGAAAGGAATATAATACACTAGATTCGTTAGTAAATTGTATTTAATTTGAAATTTAGTGTTAACATTTAACCCACGTGGATTTAAAGATATATTTAACTGATACTTTATAAACAACTTTCAAGCTTTATCACTAGTAAGCATATTTTGTAAATCCATGTCCAGAAAATGATCAATTCTCTTACATATATAAATATGTGTGTAAACTGTAATGCTTAGTAAAAATCTTACAATAATTTATTTTTATTTTAGTACTTTCATTGTACGTAATAATATGAGAGGCACATAAAATTGGAGAGACTTTAAACACAGTTGTGTGGTAACAGAGCGATCTACCAAAACCAAACTTAAGGACTAAATTATACGTACAAAGTATAATTATGCTAAAGTATATAAATTTATATTGTGTATTAGCTGACTACCTCATTGGTCTAGTTGTTAGCATAGTCGACAACAGACATGAGGTTCTGGGTTCGAGTCCCGGGTTGGGCCAATTCGTAATCTATATTGAGTCTTCTATTAAGATTTTCTTAATATTTATTTGCCTGAAAATGGGAAAGATTTGGCGGTGTGATCCACCCTCGTGCCACGGAGAGCACATTAAGCCGTCGATCCTGCGCCTGATCTCTCTCCGGTTGTGTCGGATTACAGTCACATCGGACTATGAGTATGAAAGAATAGAATGTAGAATAGTGCCTGCCTATCCGTAGTGGAGCAGCGTGGTTGGTCTATGCTCTAAAAACCCTGTCTCATATGAGTGAGGAGGTCTGTGCGCAGCAGTGGGACGTTAATGGGCTGCTACTTACCTTATGTATTAGCTGTGCCTAGGGAGTATGTGGAAGTCTTTAATTAGTGACAATGTAGGACACAAAACGGTAGAAGGTACTCCAAGTCAAGATGTGAAACTATCTTCCCAATATTGCCTTTGGTTTTAGATTGATCAGATGAATCCAAAATCTGTTACGTACATAGGTACAAACAATTTTTAAATGCTTTATGATAGTCTTAGTCCAGCAGTGGGATAATAACAGGATGCTGCTTGCCTTACCCTTTTTTTTAATATATAGATTGGCTGATACATACATAAGTGGTATAAACTGCCAATCTAGTGGCCATACTGTAAATAGAGAAACGTTTGAGCAGTTAAAGGTCATCGGACAAATTGTTCAAAGTAAACACTGGACCTAAAGCGATGGAATTTTGTAAACATGTAAATTGTTTTATTAACGCAATCATTTCGTTGTCTGTTCTGGCTGAAGCCAAGAAAGCCAATTTTCTATTGGCGAGTTCTTAGATTGGTTGTAAAGCCCTGAATTCGATCCACATCTGAAATGCTAATTGAAAAACTTACTGTAATTAGAAGAATTATTGGGACAAAACAGTGACATCCAACTGAGTTTGTTATGGATACTTCTCAGAACAAGAAAAAGGAACCCTTGTAACTTTAGATTCTTAGAAATAATATGAAAACAATAACTGACGATTCAAAAGTGCTGTAAAAGCCCACTGAAATTTTAAATTTGAATTTAAATTACGTTCCCAAAGGCACGATGGAACTTAATTAAGTTTATTTCTATTTATGGTGTAATAAAGTGTATAAATTAATAAATGAATAGGGTAGATAAAACACCACTGAATTTCTCTTTATGGTCAAATTCTTGATATCTAAAATTCCATGTTGAAAGTGTTAATGGAAGCACGGCTTCGGGGCGAATCTCCGCCACAATTTGCGGAGGAAAGAGGGTGGCAAAGGGTGGCACAAGCCACTCTGATAGCCAAATGGAGGGGGCGGCTCTGTCAACCTAAAGCGGGCCGTGAAATCGTATTGGCAATCCGGCCCGTATTAGAATAATGGTTATACAGAGCACATGGCGCAGTGACCTTCCACCTCGCGCAGGTTCTGTCGGGCCACGGTTGCTTTGGCAAGTACCTGTGCGGAGTGGCTAGGTGTGAGTCTACCGAGGTGTGCCACAAGTGTGGCTGTGTCGTTGACACGGCCCAACACACGCTTGAGGCTTGCCCAGCCTGGACTGGTCAGCGTGCCACGCTCGTGGCGGTTATTGGTACGGATCTCTCGCTCCCCACCGTCATAAGAATGATGGTGAGCAGCGAGAGAGCATCGTGTGCTACGCTCGCGGGGATGTGATGACGCGGAAGGAGATGGCAAAACGATTGAGGGAGGCGAACGTGACCACTTCGACCGTTCGCAGGAGAAGGCCGGGAAGGAGGCGAGAGGCCCACGATCGCAGTCTCCCTCCTAAGTGACCTTTGGGTAACGGAAGCGGGATCCGTTGCCCAACAAAGAAAGGTCTCGCGAGGTGGTTGGTGGCTTGCCAGGTGCTCCAGGCAATCCACCTTCGGAGTATGTTTTGGTCATTGACCGAGTCGGGCTTAAGCAGGCACATCGCTGGCGGGGTTGCGAATGTCTGTCAGTCGCGTCCTCGTGACCCCGTATCCAAGTGATGTCGGAGCACCGCTGGGGTTTAGCCGGTATGAGTTCGGCATACCCTGGACCATTTGAACATTGTTGTTATTTATACAAATCTAAATCGTGAATGATTTGTAGAAAAAATTGTTTTGCAGTGTTTCGACTTAAAACGTCACCTCCTAGTGGCAATAATTGGCTGTGATCTCTCGCTGGGGAGCATTATAGGCGCGATGCTCTCTTATAATAGGATGTGGGCCGGAGTATTCTCCTTCTGCGAGACCGTAGTCTCGCTTAAGGAAGCCCATGAGCGAGAGAGGGAGAATGCAGCGGATGCTCCCGCTCACCGCCGAAGGAGGCAGGGTACTAGGCGGCGCGTGTTTGCGCGCCTCCTTCCACCTCCTTGAATCCTCAGTTGGACTCATCTGGGGTACCAGGGACGAATGCGAAAGTTGATCACCCGGTGCCTCACTTACGGATGAAGAGGGTTCCGCTGGGTTTTANTTTCATACAAGTTCGTCAGTGTAGAGTAATCTTGACATGGTCCTTATTTAAAATGTCCTGGATTTGGTCCAGGACCATTCAATTGGTCGTCCCTTTCCAACTTTTCCATGCACTCTTGACTCTTAAATCCCTTTTTGTCAGTCTCCTTTTATTAATTCTCTATACATGCCCAAACCATCTAAGCATACCTTTCTCAATTTTAGTCACTACATCTTCTTTTATACTAGGTTTTTTTTTTATTTGATATACGATAGAGTGTCTAATATTCTGTTTTAAAGTATAGTAAGAATAACATATATAGTATAAATAGATAAATGAGCAAGCATTAGGGGTTACTTCACATAATCAACAGTTACGCCACGTTATGCTTCGCGACGCGTGGAGCACTTCTTTATTACACTGCATATGCTTTTATAATATCGAGGATAAAACTTTTAAATGAAAACTTATTTAATCGCTATACTTTGTGGCTATTTAATGAAACTGATACGTCACGCTCAGCTATGTAATACTCATTCGAGTAAAATCGGCTTTCGTCGACTAATATTAAAATACTGTTTTAGAGTCGTTCACTAATTTGCAGGTTAAGTAATAGTATTCTCATATTCTTCATTATTATATTACATACTTTGAATGACTTAAAACACAAAACTATCGTTGATACAAACTAAGAACTGTAACTAGTCGAATATTGCTTCATTCCCCTATGCTACCCCTGTTATACCAAACGCCCCACTCAAAAATAATTAAGTCCACCAATCACAGTCGTTGTGTTTAAACACGCCGACTGAATTTCCGGACTGTGTTTAACCGGATGTAGTGTATGTAAACGTTTCACTGATAATTATAAAGATATAAGCATAATAAACAAATATAGTAACTTGATAGCAAACCACAAATAAAATAATCATGATCGCTAACAACTGTTACCGCTATACAACTATATTTTAACTCTTTATTTACTTTAACGTTACTGATAAGAACATTGCTGACAGTTTTAAATATATTGTAAATATTATTTCTTTATAATAATGTTTGTATTGATGACGGTAAAAGAAGGTTACCAGACTAAGTTTGTCGTGGCTATTTCTCAGGACCGAACGCGATGGAACTCTCGTAAAGTTCGATTTCAAGTTCTTCTTGAATTTCGAAATTTGTTAAATTGTGCCTGAAGAAATAGTTTTTGAATGTAAATTAAACAGGGTCTATATACAATATATATATAATGAAACCCTGTGATAGAACGTAAGTAGCAGCCCTTTAACATCCCACAGCTGGACACAGGCCTCCTCACTCAGAGGGCCGAGGGTTTTTAGAGCACAGACTCCACCATGCTGCTCCACTGCGGATTGGCAGGCATAGTACACATTTGAACGCTCTATTCCTTCACTCTCACAGTCCGATGTGACGGGAATCCGACACGACCGGAGAGAGGTCAGGCGCAGGACCAATCTCTCTGCTCTCCGAGGCACGGGGGTGTATCACACCGCTAGCTTCCCAACTTCAGGCAAATATTGAGAAGATCTTAATAGAAAACTCAATATTGATTTTTGAATTGGCCCGACCCGGGACTCGAACCCAGGATCTCATGTCTGCAGTCGAACGTGCTAACCACTAGACCAATGAGGCAGTTCTGTGAGGCAGGAACTATGATAGTGTTTGATTGTTATAAACTACTAAAATACTCAACCGATTGTAATGTTTTTATTACAGTATAGATTTGAATCTTAGCAATCCTTCAAATTACACTACCATTTTTAGTCAGCTTTCTTTAAAAATAGATATTCAAGGAATTCTGGAAGAAATCGCTTCTATGCGATAAGACCGTCTATTATGAGACACTAATTGATTAAGTTTATGTATTTTAAGTGTGGTGTTAAATAAAAAATGTAGAATTCAATTTATTAAGCGATATTTCTAGAACGTCTTTTAATAGTTTAATAAAATCTATGTGTATGGATTTTGCCGATTAACCTAAACCATTGTCACCCTAGGAACCTCTGGATTACAATCAAAGTGTAAGAATTATTTGTATCACGATATATTGCATTGTGTTTGTAATCAGTTTGTAACTGATGCTGAAGATTATGTGTTTCTTATATCCTGAATGTTATGAAACAATAAAAATTAATGTTATGAAACATACTACATACACGGCCAAATATTACTCTGGCAAAGTCCTTGAAAAAATTATCGTTTCAATCTAAATTTCGGCATTCAGTTTATATAATCTTTCTAAACAAATTTCAACATAAAGATCGAGTGCTGACACATTAAATAGGCCTAGAACTAAATGAATTATTCTGGCTAGATAAAAAAAGGATACCCGGCTGGTGGGGTTAAAGTGAAAGCCCATACCAATGTGGCGGAGCCCATAGCTCGCATTAGCTGTTTCATTTACATTGTGGTTTCATAAAATCATACATACATCATATACAAAGCATCACGCCTCATTTCCTTCGGGGTAGGCAGAGATCACGTCCTTCCACTTGCCACGATCCTTGCATATCTCCTTCGCTTCTTTTATCCTCATTAAACCTTTCATACAAGTTCGTCGGTTCAGATTACTTATTTAAAATGCCCTGGGTTTGGTTCAGGAACGTTCGTCTTGGTCTTCCCCATCCAACTTTCCCGTTCACTCTTGACTCATAAATCCTTTTCGTCAATCTCCTTTCATTCATTCTCTCTACGTGCCCAAACCATCTAAGCATACAATTCTCAATTTTAGTCACTACATCTTCTTTTATACCAGAACAGATTTATAAAATCAGACAATGTTTATTTGCATACACGTAAAAGATAAGTAGAAGCCAATTAACATCTGCCACTGCTGGGTGAAGGTCTCTTGCCTCATAGGAAAGAGGATTGTGTATGTACGTATGCGCTAATAAAAAAGCAGTCTCTATTCCTTCACTCTCATAGTGGCATGTGACGGAAATCTTACACGACCAGAGAGGGATCACGCCCAAGATCGACCACTTAACGTGCTCTCTGAGGTACGGGGGTGGAACACACTGACAACATAAGGCAAATATTGAGAATTTGAAAGTTGAAAGTGACCAATGACCAGTCAGGAGTGTGGGACTCGGCGATAGAAGGTTTTGCAATACCCACTAAAACCTACCGAAACTATATTTATCTATTAGTGAGGCACCAGGTTTTCAGCTTTCACGGATTCTTTCGGAGGATTCACGGAGGACCCCTAGACCAATGAGGCAGTTTCTTTCCATTACGTTACTTCAATAATATTTGTTCGATAATCAACTAAAACTGGGAGGTTTTGCTGCACAAGAAAATCTATTTCACGTATGTCTAAAGTAATTATGGTGAACAATGAAGTGTTTAGTTATACTTCCTCGTGTTCACATAGCAACTAGTACAAGTTCCCCGACACTATCATCACTTACTGGTCAGCGAAGCTCGAAGCACTTACCATCGGCAGCCGTGTGTGACAGACGGTACGGCACGGGCTGAAGATCTACTTAACTATCAGATATGGCCAACTTCTATCTATAAATACAGGGTGTATCAAAAGAAGTTTTATATATGGTGGATCGATAAAAACAAAGTAAGCCGTATATTTATAAAATACTTTTTTTTTCTTAAAAGTACTACCTCTCGTTCTCGGTACTCATTTAATCGAACAGTAAAATTGCTCGTGACGGGTCGGGGATGGCTGCCATTTCGTGATTGATATTTTCTTTCAAATGAGCCAGTGAAGTCGGTTTATTAGCGTAAACTGTGGATTTAAGATAACCCCATAGAAAAAGTCCATAGGGGTTAAATCTGGACTGCGTGGAGGCCAATTTATGTCACCTCTCCAGGAGATTAATTTTAGAAATCAAAGAAGCGTCTTTGCTGGTAGTCTGCTAGGATGGTCGCTAGCCACGCCCAAAGTCTCCCACCAGTCCAGAAGTTCAGGAAGTAAATCGATTACAAGCACTAATGCATCAGCGAGGTCGTTATAGTCTGTCAAAAAGTTATACAAATTCAACCTCTAATAACTTTTCATAATTAAACTAAATAGCTATTTCATAAATACTTTTTGCGAGATAATAACTTAATTGGTTGCAACACATTGTATACTTCTATATCTTATTTAATTAGCGTAAGTTTTTAACCGTTGTTGCAAAACGCAGCCATTGTTTTAACAAGGGTGGGATTATTGTGAAATTAAGTTCGCTCGTGGCTTTGATGGACTGTACTGGTTGTATTATATTTTATGATTTCTTGGCAGCGATGTAATAATCTTGTTTTTCTTTCATTTTTTATATATATGTCGGAGTGTAATAGTCTGTGGAACGCTGGCGCCATCTTTCTATCGGCGTGGGGCAGAGTCAATAAGTGGCAGTCCGGGGCGTCTCTCGTTTTTTTCGAGTGGCGCTCGACGAGCGGTCGACTTTTTGAATCTGTCGCGTTCCTAGCTATTATTGTAAATGAGTTTGTGTAAATTGATATCGGGAACATTAAGTGATTTAACATTATATTCTGAGTTAATTAATAAAGTGTTTGATTGCACCAACATTACCCACAAACGCCCACAGTATGAGAAATTAAATTATGGATCCCATTAATGACGTTGTCGGGGGAGAACCCTACGCTCCTATTTTTTGCGCTTTCTTCTCTCTTATTCTCCGACTTATATTAATATCTTTTATATTTTACTAGCTGAACCGCGCAGCCTCGTTTGCCTCGCATATGAAATGTTAAAAGAAAAAATTTCATTACAATTAAAAAGCTCATAGTGAGCTAACCATAAAAGCTAAACATATACTATCATAGACTATTTTTTACGTCTTTTAAACGGGAACAATTCTGGTATACATGACTTTTGCGTCATTTTTACCATTTACGTAGTACACGCAACGGAACCTTCAAAAGGAAAAAAATGCCATTGGAAACATTATTCTTTGGATGACCACTCCTATTGATTTTAGCGTCATGATATATACTCTAAAGCCTTCATCGATAAATGAATTATCTAACACTAAAATAATTTTTGAACCGGACTAGTAATTCCTGAGATTATCGTGTTCAACTAAACAAGCTCTATAGTATTATAATATTAGTATAATTCGAATTGAAAATATCTTAAATCAAGGCCTACTATTACGTGACGTACGACTGAGGAAGATATTAAAGAATGACTTAAAATCTAAAGTTACGAGGGTTCCTTCGCGCTCTGTCCTGAGAAGAGCCTAAAACAATTTCAGTGGGGTATTTGGTATCTTTTTACCATCATCATTAAAATTTAAATGAGAGCAATTCATTTACTCCCAGGCATTTCTATCGTCTAAGTAATCTTGCAAATTATAGTATGATTTTTCAATCAACTTTCTTTTAACAAAGACTTTGAATTTATTAATTAACATCCCTAGAACGTCTATAAATAAAAGGTTATTTGGTTAAACAAATTCGTTGTTCGTTTTTCTTCATATTTTGCTAATTGTTTATATTACATACATACATAGCATCACGCCTCGTTCCCTTCAGGGTAGGCAGAGACCACGTCCTTCCACTAGCCACAATCCTTGCATTTCTCCTTTGCTTCGTCCATTCTTATTAAACCTTTCATACAAGTTCGTCGGTTTAGAGTACTCTTGACTTGGCCCATATTTAAAATGTCCTGGATTTGGTTCAGAGACGTTCGCCTTGGTCTTCCCCTGCCCACTTTCCCATTCACTCTTGACTCATACATCCTT
Organism: Elymnias hypermnestra; assembly: GCA_015832385.1. Taxonomy (NCBI): domain Eukaryota; kingdom Metazoa; phylum Arthropoda; class Insecta; order Lepidoptera; family Nymphalidae; genus Elymnias; species Elymnias hypermnestra. The sequence goes on from JACTOM010000915.1 coordinate 1,120,116, forward strand.
TTTGTCCGTCCCCTTTCATTCATTCTCTCTACGTGCTCAAACCATCAAATTATTCCTTTCTCAATTTTAGTCACAGCATTTTCTTTTATACCACAACATTCTGTTTATATTTAAGGTATCAAAAATGCTATAAGACCCAATTGAGTAAAGAATTTTTCTATTTTAAGTTGTTTAACAGATAAGTGGAAAAATCATAGATATTTCACATTAAAATATAGTACTGTTAAAGACTTGTCTAGACAAATTAGTATCTATCAACATTCTTTTATTTTACTATTAACTTTGTTTAATATGTCAACATCCTCATTTCCGGTAATTTAGCAGCAAACTGTAATAACGAAAATTAAATAACGGTTTCGGATTCCCGCATCTATATCATAAAAATTCTAACAATTCTGCTGCTTTAGAAAGCTTTTAAAGTTATTTTTAATGTACTGAGAAGGTCTGAGAATTGATAAAGAAAATAAAACGGACGATATGTCACTTTTGCACCACGAAATCTCCGAAATAATAGATTGATTGACTTGAAATTTCACAACGTAGATGCTCACTAAGAACGGGCTTCCCTGTATATCCACGAGATCGGGTAATGTCAAAAGCAATCACTGTGTGATCTCCAAAGCAATTCTACTGATTGACTTGATATTCGGTATACGTATTTCTTTGGCAAAATATAATCTCACTAAGGGCGAGTTTTTCAAATATCCCATGTGATGGAGAACCTGGACTTTATCTAGATAATATTATAAAGAGGAAACATTTGTGGTTTTGTATGTATGTTTGTAACGCTTTCACACAAAAACTACTGGACCGAGTTCCATTTTTTTTTCAACATTAGAAAGCTGGATCTTTACTGAGTGACATTCGCTATATTACTTTACAAAAAAAGTAATCCCTAATAAAAATGCATTTATGTAACCCAAGGTGTAAAATCTCGATGATAGAACAATAAAATGTTCTACATTCAATTTATGAAAATTCAAAAGGAAACTTTTTCAATATTTATTGAATCAGTGTTTCTATGACGTCAGAGACTACATGGTAAAAAAAAACAAGAATAAAGATTGACATCCCCATAATCTTAGAATCATATTGACATCACATTGACATTAAGGTTCTTCTTCTTTTTCTTTTATTTAATGGCTTTCGGTTGTACCAATAGGGTACATTTTACTTCGCCAATATAGTATAGTATTAATATCTACAAAAAAGTTCGCGATACTATATGTTCAACTACTGTAGTTATGCCACTATAACTACTTATTTACATTTTAAAAGCACCTACAATAATGAAACCATATTATTCATACTCTGTGTTAATCCTCATCGTACTATTATTAGAATAAGTTATATAGAGTATAAATTATTAGAATCGGACATTCCGTTGAAAAGATATAACGAATTTAGAAATGTAAGTCTAAAGAAAATTGTAGCGAACCTTATAACTGGGCAGCGACTGGTGAGTTAGCTCTTATTCCAAGAATACCAATGATACCCACCGATATATTTTTTATTTTTCAATACCTGTAGAGTATTCTTAAATATATATTCGTTGTAAAGTAAAATCTGTATATTGATTACATTATAATTGTATATCTAATAATCTGAAAATTTATTAAAAACTAAGCGAAATAAAACTTTTATGTTAACAAAAATAAATCTATGGTCAGACTTAGTACATTTTCCTTTGCCACGAGATCAGTATCTAGTAATTTATAAAAAATATATATCTCGCATTCTTTATATCCTTACCTCTTATTCACTCCTCAATCATTGAAAACATGTGACACATTCTATACAATTAGTATTGACATCATTCTGTCACTTATAAGAGAACAAAGTGTCTCGAATGTCGGTTATATTATTAATTATTTCATAACAAGGCTTTTTGACATTTTGAAAGCACCATTCTTTTGTTTTATTCTTTAGAAAATGAATAAATTTCCCTTTATATAAAATTGTTTTATTACATTTATATAACAAAGTGGCATTTAACGAGATACGACGTTTTTACTTCTCAGCGTCGATATCTTAATTGAAATCAGTTTTAAAAGAGAGCAATTGTATAAAAAAAATAAGAAGTCTTAATCATGCCGGGTAACGTACGTTTTAAACAAAAACAAATCATTCCCAACCTCTTAATTAATGTTTCCAATAACAGGATCAATCACAATTTTGGCCAGCAAAAAGTCGACCAACTGGAGCTTTGGAACAATTGCTTATTCAACAGCCGCTTCTGTTTTTTTCCCAAGTCTACGTCACACGAAGCGGTACGAAAACGAATCTCAATAGTAAGGCATTCAGTATAATTTGCGCGCTTGTGCCTCCATGTGCTCTACCGTTTCCATTCGAAGGAGGCATTCTTTTTTCAAATTTGAATCTCGAATTAAAAAGAAAACCCTCTTCGGACGCGTTCAAAATAACGAAGTGTAAAGTTACGAGTGCGTTCGAAATATTTAAAATTTATTTCCACGTGTTTCTGTTTTTTTTTAAATGGGTTGAATATTTTTCAGAGGTTTTCAAAGTTGAATGTAGATATTTTTTAATACCTCTTTGGAAACGTTCAATGTAACGACATTGACATGTCACATGTTCAGAAATATGTATATTAAAATTTTATTAGAAAGGGCAATTTTTTTTTTAAATTTGACTTACCTCTTATGTAATGTGTATATTTAGTTTATATAGTAATGTATTGTTATTTTACCTACCAATAAAATTAATTCTTTTGGATAGTCATTAGTAATTTTTAATAGAAATTGTACGAATACTAATTGAATTTAAATATAAAAAGTTCTACGATTATTCAAATATTTGAAATAAGATATTATCTATACTTATTTTAATCGAAGGGGGCATTCTTACTTCAACTTTGAATTTCGAATATAAATAAACATCTCAGAACGCGTTCCAAATTAACAATGTTACTTTACAATTTTTCCACCTGCTCTGTTTTAAATCGAAGAGCCGCCTTCTTTTGTCAAATTTGAAATTGGAATAAAAATTAAAATTCCCTAAGGACACGTTCATAATTCCGGAGTGCAATATATAACGAGTGCGTTCGAATAATATTAAAATATTTCAAATAAAGTTTTAATAAATATAAAATTTAACTAAATTTAATATTTAACATAAAAAGATCATTTACTTTATGGAGTTTAGTGAAGTGCATAAAATGTGTTGTCGATAAAACAGTGTCAGTGCCAGATGTAGGAAACTTCTCGGAATACAAAGTTTTGTTGGTTTGCTAAAACGGTACATTGTTTGGGGACCCAATATTATATTAGCATTATGCAAACATGTTCCGTTTTCTTGAGGCATTAATTTCAACGATTATATAAAACATAATTAATGCATGTAGAACGACAGTCCACTTTAAATAATATCCTATTATTAATGCGATAAAGTATTTAGTGCTGTTGTTATATAATATCTGGAAATGTGTTTAAAAATGCGTATATTATCACATAGCATGGGCATTTGAAATTGTTAGCTACATATTACTTATGAAATATTTAGTTACATCATGCAATTTGTAATAGCTGGTGTCCGCGTAGTTTGTATTTCGCTTCTTGAACTACTTATTTGTATACATACATACATAATATCACGCCTCATTCCCATAGGGGTAGACAGAGACAACGTCCTTCCACTTGCCACGATCCTTGCATATCTCCTACGCTTCTTTCATTCTCATTAAACCTTTCATACAAGTTCGTCGGTTTAGAGTACTCTTGACCTGGTCCTTATTTAAAATGTCCTGAATTTGGTCCAGAAACGTTCGCCTTGGTCTTTCCCTTCCAACTTCCGCCTACACTCTTACCTCATAAATCATTTTCTTCACTCTCTCTTCATTCATTCTCTCAACGTGTCCAAACCATCTAGCATACCTTTCTCCATTTCTAACACTATTTACCTACAAATATTCTCTATGTAATATTTGAATGAAACTTGGTACACAGATAGTCTATAGCCTGCGAAAGGACATGGGCTACTTTTTAAAGAAGAAAAGGGTAGTGAGTTCTGGAATTATTGTCATTTTTAGAGCTAGATCCTTGAAACTTATTTTTGAAGCTGATGATTCGGTATAAATAAATATGACATTCAAAGTTTGTAAAAGTTATACCCTCAAGGCTGTAAAAAAACAATCCTTACTAATTATAACTGCGAAAGTAACTCAGTCTGTCTGTTGCGCTTTTGCACCAAAATTGTTGAACCGATTTAAATTAAATTTGGTATTCAGCTAGTCTACAGACTCGGAAAGTACAATAAGCCTTACAAGATTAGCGCGTTTCTATCTTAAACTGTATCATCAATTACTATCAGGTGTGTTCATAATAATAATAATAAACCTTTATTTCCAAAGCGGTATTACGATTCTCATATTAAATTTTTAGTTATTTTTGGTGCACAATTCAAATTATTAGATAAGTTATATTTAATAATAATAAGTAAGTAAAAAGTAAGTAGCAGCCAATTACCGTCCCACTGCTGGGCACAGGCCTCCTCACTCCAAGGAGCGAGGGTTTTTAGAGCATAGACCCACCACGCTGCTCCACTGCGGATTGGCAGGCATAGTACACAACAAGTGTACTCTCTATTCCTTCACTCTCATAGTCCGATGTGACGGGAATCCGACACGACCGGAGAGAGATCAGGCGCAGGACCGACGGCTTAACGTGCTCTCCGAGGCACGGGGGTGGATCACACCGCCAACTTCCCAACTTCGGGCAAATATTGAGAAAATCTTAATAGAAAACTCAATATTGATTTTTGAATTGGCCCGACCCGGGACTCGAACCCAGGACCTCATGTCTGTAGTCGAACATGCTAACCACTAGACCAATGAGGCAGTTAATAATATTTTACGTACGTGTAATAATAATGTTTTACGTTAATATAGAAAAGTTTGCGTTCTTCATTAAAGTCATTTTTGGAACGCTTATTTTTGGGCAAAGGCCTCCTCCATCCTTTTTCACCCTTGTCTGTTTCTTTACTAGCCTCGTCCAAGCGGTGCCCGCCGTATCCACGATGGCATCCCTCCAGCAACATCGTGGCCTCCTGGGCCGGTGTCCGTCACGGAGATACCAATGTAGTAATTTTTCCATCCAAGGGCCGTCGGTTGTTCTCGCTATATGTCCTGCCCAGCGCCATTTAAGGTGGCATGCTAGTTTCGCCACGTTAATTAATAGTTTTGGTCATATTTCGTTAATTATTTATAATTTTGAAGCCTAGCATGGTCCTTTCTATGGCTCTTTCACAGACCTGTATTTTGTTTGTTATTTCCTTGGTGATTGGCCAAGTTTGGCAGCCGTAAAGTAGAATAGGTGTCTTTACAGAGTCCATGGCTTTTCTCTTTCATCTGATGTTCATTTGTAACTTGAATATATGTTTTAGAGACCAGTATGAAGCCCATGCCTTCTTTATTCCGGTGTGTTCATAGACAAGTGTTAATAAGTCAGCAATAAGTAATAACAATCAATATCGAAAAGCTTGCCTTGCATTAGCTAAATAATTTAAGGAACTTGACACTCTTCTTGTTGTAATGATTACTAACTGGTTTGTCTTGGACGCTTCGGCCAAGGCTGGTTACTATGTAAAAGATTTTGTGAGGTGAATTGACTACTAGGTTAGCGCACTTCCGTCTTAGACTGTGTTGGGTTCATCGCAGCATTCTGCGGGGTACGGGCCTCGAGGCAGGGCCTCATTGCCCGGGCATCTTTTCTCAGGCATTCAGTAAATGCCCGGTACCCTTTTTTGCCCGTATTTTATACGGGCTGGATCCCGCCGGCGACGCCAGCGGGTCCATCCTGGTCAATTCCGAGTGTTGCTGCACCTACGGCTGATGGTGGTGACAGCAGGAGCTCACGAGGCAGACGACGCCCAGTGTTTGCCGTTCTTTGGTATTGGCTGGCAATGCCGTGGAAATGTGTATACGGAGAGTTATCCGCCAGGCGGAACATACTCCTCGCAAGCTGGCGGCCGAACACCTCCACGGTGGACGTCCTGGTATCACGATGGATAACGTCATTCCTGACGTACCTCGGAGCTCCTACTATCAGACGTAGGCACTTGTTCTGCTGGACCTGCAGCCTTTTTCTCTGATATCCTGAGCAGAAGGAGTACCAGGCAGGGGCCGCATACGTCAGTCTAGAGCGGACGTAGGCTCCGTAGACCTTCAGTTTGGCTTTTACTGAGAGACTTGAGGTAAAGAGCGGCCATAGCAGCGAACAGGCCGCCGCAGCCTGACCCACGGCACCCCAAGTAGCGCACTGAGGCCTGCCACTCCACGTCCTTCCCCCCGATGTTTAGCTGACGATGCGGCTGGTGACGGCCGAACATAATGGCCGACGTCTTGTCAACGTTGACAGACATCTTCCACCTGTCCAGCCAGCCAGGCAGCAGGTCCAGCAGCCGTTGTAATTTGTTAACGGCGTGTTGTTTCGTGTAAGATGACGCGATATACGCGCTGTCGTCAGCATAGAGTGACAACAGCTCGTCCGTTTCCCTGCCGCCGCCCCGTCTTAGACTGTATCATCATTTATCATTAGTGAAGATAACAGTCTAACGCTGACAGTAATAAAAATTTGGAGTTGTGTTTAATGTTGCGCTTACGTCGATATTTGTGGGCAAAATTGTGTATCAAGATTGTCTGCAACCCACTCTTGATAAGCCAAAAACAGTATATTTGGTTACATAATGCCTACGTATTTGTTAGGCTGTTGGCAATATTTGAATTTGAATTATCACGCTATAGTTGTTCATAACCATATTTTGAATAGACGAGTGTTAAAATCAGCCAAATTTATACACAAAAGTAGATAAAGCTTAAGAACATTTTAAATAAATATATCCATAAACTCTCTATATGTCAAATTTTAACCAAATATGTTCATCCGTTTTCATCACAAAAAGACATTACCTGTTCTACGCAGGTGATAGTTTATGCAGTGTAACTAAAATGTAATGAGGATCAATATAATTAAGGTCTCGGTTTAATATCAGTAGATAATAAAGCCAAATGAAAATTTACCGGAAAGAAAATAATTCTAGATTTATATATTTTAGATTTTACCATCGTTACAGACTCGTTCCAAAACCCATCAATTTCACTTAATCCTACAATATTCTTAAAAGTACGAAATCAAATCATGTCTAGTGAGGTTTAAACACTTTAAACTCTTCGTAGGAGAGTCATAGTTGTCTGATGATAAGTAACGAATCTTTTTTATCTCGTTAAACGAATCTTATTCCAACCAAGCTTCTATATATTAAGTTCCATATAATACTTCTGAATACTGAAAGTTTCACCTGAGTAGTTTCCTTTCACATGGAAATATGGGGAAACTGGGTTGAATTGTCACACTGACATATAAATAAAATTTCATCAAAATTGTTCCAAGCAAAGTATTATGTGCAGAAAGACTAAAAGGTAAGTAGTAGCCCATTAACGTCCCATGGCTGTTCACAGACCTCCTCGCTTATAGAAGAGAGAGTGTTTAGAACATAGACCCTCGCTGTTCAGCTGTGGGTTGGCAGGTACACCAGTGCACTCTCTATTCCTTCACTCTCATAGTCCAATGTGACAGGAGTGAGATCAGGCGCAGAACCGACGAGAAAATTTTAATATAAAACGCAATAACGATTTTTTAATATAATATATATATTCAAGAACATTAGGAATACCTTCGATGCTGAATGTTTACGTAATGTCTATTTTGCTCTCGCACAATCGGTGCTATCATACTGTATTTCTGCTTGGGGATGTGGGCTAAAAACATCTTTTATTAAGGTTGAACGAGCTCAAAGGGGTGTACTTAAAGTTATGTGTGGTAAACCTATGCTATTTCCAACCTTTGAATTATACTCTTCTTGTAACTTACTTACAGTCCGACAATTGTTCATCCTTCGTACTATTTTGCGTAAACATTCTCAACTTCCATTTCTTTCCGATACTTCTCACCACAAACGTAGACCACAGTCAGTCTGTATTACAAAAGTTCTTCGATGTGCAGTTGCAAGGCGTCACTACACGCAAATCAGTTGTGTACTTTATAATTACATAAATAAAATCCTTAATATTTACCCCTTACCGGCTAACAAGTGTAAAAGAGAATGTACGGAGTTTCTTTTAACACTCTCATACGAAAAAACTGAAGAACTCATAAAGTTAGTTACGTAAATCCCGATGATACCGAGCCAAATAAGCATGCACTCGCTCATTCATGTACCCATTCACCACATAAACACCGCGCATACACTGACATTCGTGCTCACACACACACACGCACACACACACACACACACACACACACACACACACACACACACACACACACACACACACATTTACATTCGCACACAGTCCCATAAAAATATATATTCATTCATATATGCCAAATATATTTATTAATATTGTTATTGTATTATGTACAACCTGTGTTATATATAAGGGAAGACGTTGATCACTGCAACACAGTTTATACTACTGCAGGATCATCGTTCCTATGTATTTAAGATACCACTGTACTGTTCTTGAAAATAATAAAATAAATAAAAAATTCGCCTGATCCGGGACTCTGAACCCAGGACATCATGTCTGTAGCTGAACAAGCTGACCACTAGACCAATGAGGCAGTCCTAAAGACTGCTTCAACTACATAAAGACTAACTGTGCCCAAAAAGTATCACAAGTACTAGTACCTAAGGCTGTTTTTATTGTCTATATATGTTAGTGTCTTTTAAATGGAAATCTATCAAGATAAATATATTTATTTAGTCCCTATAACGGCGGCGTAATCTGTAACGTCCGAGATTGCGTGCAGAATCCAAATAAGATCTGGGCTCATGCATAATTGGTTAACCAACTAACGAACCAATTTTATTGTTCTCCATACAAGCAAACATATTACTGGCAATCCATTATTTCGATACAAGAATATACGTTTAACTCGAATTCCTTATTCAAGTAGGCCTTTACAACACTTTTGAATCGTTAAATATAGGTTTTTCCACGCTGTAGAACTGATGATGATATCAAAACTTACAAATACACTAATATGCTCTAAAAAGTAATAAATAATTGCGTATTCCTTTATAATGTTCTTCGTATTGTTATATTTGGAGTCGTTTTCAGCCAAGGTACCTACACATATAGCTATAGGTGGGAGAGAGCTGCCAAGTGGACACGCGGGGAACACCTACCTTGGCTGACAACCGACTCCAAATATAACAATACGAAGAACACTATAAAAGAATACGCAATTATTTCTTACTTTTTAGAGCATATTAATTTATTTGTAAGTTTGTTTTGAAGGCGGTTCTTTTTTTGTTAAAATTTATATTTATTTTTAGATTTTTAGTGAATCTGAAGTTATTAGTTTACTAATAAATTTGTCTCAATATGTGTACACCTAAAAACGTGTTGCTCATGTGAGATGACACCATTTAAATGAAACAACTTTACAAAGTTAAATTTACCCGCAACCTTATATGTTACAGATTACATACATACATTACATACATTACAGATCGGCTATTTTACCACCCCGTTATCACCAGTCTTTAATATGGTGATCGAGCACAACACTAACACGCAAAAGTTCCCTCTCCCTCAGACTCTGCTAAGGGCATCTGCTGCATCTTCCAGACCTTTCTCTATTGCCTCGAGTTTAAATAATTACATTTTCTAATTTGCCTGAGTTTGGCCTGGTGGGAATCTTACGTGGCTAATAACCGCCCTACCAACAAAGACTAACCGCCCACCATAGAGATTTGTGTTACGCTACGATACTGTTTAGAAACGATAAGAGTTGAACTGCCTCTTTTCAGATTAGCGTGTTTCTATCTTAGACTGTATCATCACTTACCATCCAGTGTGATCCCAGTCAGCGTTAAACTGTCAGCAATAAAAAAGGCAGTAAACAACTGCATTCTCTCCTATCTCAAACTTGGCTTGGCTTGGCCTACTATACAGTACAGTGACAGATCTCCAGCCAGCAACGCTATAGGATATCCCTGTTCTATAGAATGCCATAAGAATATCCATAGGATATCGTACGATATCTTTCGAGGCGGCAACTCTCTTGGGATGTTCTCCACCTCTAGACATTCTGGTGGATATGGCTGCTAAGGTTTACACTCAAACCTACGCCATTCGCCAGAGGGGGGGAGATATTATTGAAACAGAGCTCAGCTCATTAAAAAAATTGGCATGGCAAGTGCGACTAGAAAAGGAACGTTCAATGCTCCAACGTAACGTAGGCAACCTTATCAAACTCTGAGGCCTAGATAGGGGAGAGTGATGGTACCGTCACGTTCAGATTGATACAAAGACTCCCCGGGCACGGTTTTTATGAACAAGACACACTGTCAGTCAGAACAAGACGACCAGCACACGCTTCAAAAGTGCTCCGCTTGGCTCTCTGACGCGTCTTGATCAATAAAATCGGGCGAGATCTCTCGGTACATATAGTAGTGGCAGCGATGCTCAAAGAACGAGATACATGGAAGGNGGTCCACCCAGTCGGGAGATATGAGGTAACAAACATAAAAAAAATATAGACGAATTTATAACCTCCTTTTTTTGAAGTCGGTTAAAAAGACTTACAATCTAAAGTTTCGACGAAGTGCCCACAACAAACTCAGGCGGGTATCCTTTCTTTTAACATCGTCATTACAATATGATATTTTTTTTTATTTCATGTAGATTAGAGGAATTTATCCACTTTCACACAATTATACATTTTCACAATTAAAAATTCAATTTTCTTTTAGTAATAGATTTCAGTTCCTTGAGTAACATCTCTAGGATGTCTTCTGGGAGTTTGTTACAGAATCGCATATGAAATCGCAACTCTTAAATGATTTATTAATTATATGTAGCCTACAAGAATTTGTTGAAAGATATCTGCGATCCAAGGTCCGCCTTCGAAAGGGAAGGGCATCTGCTGCATCTTTCAGACCTTTATCTATTGCCTCGAGTTTAAAGCTTCGCAGTCTAACCAGCGCAGTGATGCAAGTACTCTCTTTACTAACATAGGTCCCGGGTCCGAATCCGGTAGGATAGATTTAGGAAATTACATTTTCTAATTTGCCTGAGTTTGGCCTGGTGGGAGTCTTACGTGGCTAATAGAAACGATAAAAGTTGAACTGCCTCTTATCAGATTAGCGCGTTTCCATCTTAGACTGTATCATCACTTACCATCCAGTGTGATCCCAGTAAAGCGTTAAACTGTCAGCAATAAAAAAGGCAGTAAACAACTACATTCTCTCCTATCTCAAGCTTGGTACCTACTATACAGTGCAGTGACAGATCTCCAGCCAGCGACGCTATAGGATATCCCTGTTCTATAGAATGCCATAAGAATATCCATAGGATATTCTTACGATATCTTTCGAGGCGGCAACTCTCTTGGGATGTTCTCCACCTCTAGAAATTCTGGTGGATATGGCTGCTAAGGCTTACACTCAAACCTACGCCATTTATCAGAGAGGGAGATATTATTGAAACAGAGCTTAGCTCATTAAAAAAATGGGCATGGCAAGTGCGCCTAGAAAAGGTACGATCAATGCTCCAACGTAACGTAGGCAACCTTATAAAACTCTGAGGCCTAGATAGGGGAGAGTGATGGTACCGTCACGTTCAGATTGATACAAAGACTCCCCGGGCACGATATTTATGAACAAGACACACAGTCAGTCAGAACAAGACGACCAGCACACGCTTCAAATGTGCTTCGCTTGGCTGTCTGAACGACGCGTCTTGATCAATAAAATCGGGCGAGATCTCTCGGTACATACAGTAGTGGCAGCGATGCTCAAAGAACCAGATACATGGAAGGTAGTGGTCTCCTTCTGTGAAGATGTTTTTCGCAAAAAGAAAACTGCTGGAATAAGCTGCTGAAAAGGGTGTACACCGGGTCCGTGGTGGTAATCAAACTACCGCCACGCCTGCGAGGAATATGAGCTCGTGAGCTGTCAGAGTAGGGACACTGACTGCTTCAAGAATACCAACAGACTTTGTGCAAGGATGACATTTGTACGTTCTGCCCGAGTTGCCGGTACCACTTCTCGTGGGGTTTTAGTGACTGTACTTTTTCCCATGAGTGGATATCCATGTTGTCTCCAAGCTGCCACAGTATGGCATATAGACTAGCATTCTGGGATCGGAATAAAAATACATTTGGCGCTCTTACCTGGTCTATCTTGGCCCACTAAATATGTCGTCACTAGTACTCGAGTGTGATTTTCTCAAGCAGTTATAACCGCAGATGTAAGATTTCGTTGGATCTCGACGCAATATTTTACGAGGGATTACGGTACATTCACCATTGTTTTGGTTCTAATTAAATGCCTGCTTATCTATTCAGTACATCATTGTTTTTAGCCAGTCGTCTGTGGATCCGTTCCTTGCACCTTATTTTAGGGTCAATGCCTTTTTGATTTGGAAATCTTATTGAAACAGTGTAAGGGGGGCACAGATTCAATTCACCCGGATGTTAATATCAGAAAAATATACAGTAACATCTTTCTTGAGTCGTAAACCTCCCAAATATTATAAAAGAGTTTTTTCAAAGCCCCATAACTTCGGTTACTCAAAATCTGAATTAGATTTCTGTTCGTCCAACTATTAATATGTCGGAGAATAAGAGAGAACGAAGAAGCATAAAGCACAGGGCGTAGAGTTCTCCGCCGTCATTGTTATTAATTGGATCCATTATTTAATTTCTTATTCTGTGGGCGTTCGTGAGTAAAGTCAGATTATAATGTTCAATCACTTAATGTTCCCGATATCAATTTACACAAACTCATTAACACTTATCGCTAGAAATGAGACAGTTTCAATAGTCGACCACTCCGGCCGACCGCCACTCCAGAACTGCCGAGAGACGGGCCGGACTGCCACTTATTGACTCTGCCCCCACGCCGATACACAGATGGCGCCAGCGTTCNGAAAGAATTTGTATACTTGGGATCTAAATTTACAAAAGATGGAACATGTGAAAGTGATATCGAAAGGAGAGTGAATGCAGGGAATATGGTAAATGGTGCTCTGCATGCTTTTATGAATAGCCAGATGGTGTCTCAAAGGGCTAGACTGGCAGTGCATGCTGGAGTGTTGGTGCCAACACTTATGTATGGTAGTGAAAGTTGGGTATGGCAGAAGAATCACAAAAGTAAAATAAATGCGGTAGAGATGAGAGCGTTGAGAAGTACGAGTGGATTGAAAGTGAATGACAGAGTAAGAAATAGTGTGATAAGAGAACGTTGTGGTATAAAAGAAGATGTAGTGACCTAAATCGAGAAAGGTATGCTTAGATGGTTAGGGCACGTAGAGAGAATGTATGAAAGGAGACTGACAAAAAGGATTTATGAGTCAAGAGTGAATGCGAAAGTTGGAAGGGGAAGACCGAGGCGAACGTTCCTGGACCAAATCCAGGACATTTTAAATAACGGCCAGGTCAAGAGTACTCTAAACCGACGAACTTGTATGAAAGGTTTAACGAGAATGAAAGAAGCGAAGGAGATTTGCAAGGATTGTGACAAGTGGAGGATGTTGTCTCTGCCTACCCCTATGGGAATGAGGCGTGATGCTATGTATGTATGTATTTTATAAATTGTCCTAATATTCAGCATACTTCTTTCCATTGCTCTTTGTGTATTTAATATTTTCTGTAAATACTCAGATTTGCCCACTGTACAGGAAACATGGCAAAATGCAACTGTGTATTACAATTATTTTCATTTCTAAACCTTTGAAAATTTATTTTAAAGACTAATATTTTCGCTATACTAGAGATATTCTTCTAGGACTAAAGTAGACTTGTTGGCCTAAATATTCAAAATTATCCATGTATTCGGTTATGTTCCCTGCCATTCTTATAGGATCTTTGTAGCTATTTTTATTACCTTTTATTTGTCGACGTTCATAACCACGCCAATTCTTCTGGTTTCTTGCTCTAAAGATTCCGTCATATCTTTGAGATCTTTCGGGTTTTCTGTTAATATTACAATATCGTCTGCAAACCTTAGATGACTTAGGTAATGACTTCCTATTTTATACTTAGTATACGAGTATATACAAAACAATAAATAAAAAAATAACGAGCTCTTACTTAGTAAAAGGTAATTTACCTCTCGACACAGCATCTTACCGGAATGCAATTTTTTTGCTTAAATCCTCAAACCAGATTCAATCAAATTAGAAAATGCAATATCCTAAATTTTCCTCATCGGGCCAGAGCGAGTGAACCCAGAGCTTCTGCTAGCACACAAAAGCTCATTGTTACACAATGTAAATTACAAAGACTATGTTTAATAGAGGCTAATGAACTTCTTACCATTATTTTTAATTAGAATAACTTTGTCATCCATTAGTAGATTTATAGCCAATGAACTGACTGACTACGATTCAAAATAAAAAATATTTTGATTTTATTGAGCTTGTTTAGAGTAGCATCAGAGTATATTGCAAAAGAAATTACTGAACGAGAGCAACCCATTACTTTTCAACTTTATAAATCAGCAAAATAAAGAAAGAAAATAATTATTTGCACCCATGATTGTCATAAATTACCAAACCGAGTATATTAGATCTGTTTTTCTCAATGTAAATACTATGATCATATTGCTCCATCTTCCCACAGAATCGTGAATTACGCGGGACAGTACAGAGATAATTAAATACTGTATACAAGAAAAAATTATGCCAGTATTTATCAATTAACATTATATTATAAAAATTGTACAGCACTATTAAAAGCTCACATGAAAATTTAAAAGCTTTCTCACTTTATGTTAAGTTTACTAAGTTCGTGTTAGTGAGGCTTTAATTTTTTATATTACTTGTTATAAGGTAGGTTTATGAAAATCATGTTATATTATTAAACACTAATTAAGCAATATGAATAAATTATAATTCAATTAAATTTTACTGTAGAAAAGTAAATTTAATTTACACAAAACGGTTGGGTTCATAAAATAAGTAATTTACGAGCAGTAATTCCTTGGTGTAATTACTTTAAGGGTAAATTCCAATAAGTTTCACACTTATATAGGTATTACATACTCTAATATTAAGTACATTATCTTCCGAGAACTCTATGATAAAATAAGAAGATTGACGCTTCTTCTGCCTCCATCTTAAATTTCCTAGATTGCCTCTACTGATCCTCTGTTGCTTCACTAAAGGATGTGTAGGGTATCGTCGGGTGTTATTGGGATTTCAGGTTTGATCGGGGTGCCTGAAGATATTTCCCAACGTCTTTTGATAACAGTTTTATCGTATACTGTTAATAATGTAGAATAATGTGTTTGGGTAGCTTTTTTAATCATTCGGGCTGATTATAATCTAAATAGGACGAGTACATAAAAAATGTAACCTATTTTTATTGCCCTTTCTTAGTATTAGAGTAACACACAGACTCAAATTAACTAACAACTTTTATTCTCTTCACTATTTAAATATACACAACTTGCACTGTACTAATAATTACTTCACTATTTGAATTTATAAAATTTAGCATTTAAAAAAAAAGTAAGTAGCAGCCCATTAACGTCCCACTGCTGGGGACAGGCCTCCTCCCTCGTATGAGAGAGGGATTTTAGAGCATAGACCCACCACGCTGCTCCACTGCGGATTGGCAGGCATAGTACACAAGTGCACTCTCTATTCCTTCACTCTCATAGGCCGGTGTGACGGAAATCCGACACGACCGGAGAGAGATCAGGCGCAGGACCGACGGCTTAACGTGCTCTCCGAGGCACGGGGGTGGATCACACCGCCAACTTCCCAACTTCGGGCAAATATTGAGAAAATCTTAATAGAAAACTCAATATTGATTTTTGAATTGGCCCGACCCGGGACTCGAACCCAGGACCTCATGTCTGTAGTCGAACATGCTAACCACTAGACCAATGAGGCAGCTTTAGCATTTTAGCAATTTAGAATTACTTCTCCTTATACAACTACTTCACTTTCTTAACAAAATTGTCCGTTCGTTAATCTTCCCACGCATTGCATAATATTTTGAAATATTGCACAATGCCCCTGGTATTTTTAAGGGTTGCCACTATACCACTCAATAACTCCCAACTATCCATAATCTAACATGAGGCTCTAGAACAAACGTTCCAAAACTTCTTTTTCTCATAGACCCCTTTCAAAATTTTCCTGGTTCCGATGTACCCCCTGCAGTTTCAATAATACCATATTTCCAATGACTAATAGTACACCCCCATTTCTTTGTCACTCCAACGTACATCCACCACTTTAGAAAACTGCTCTAGACTAACTGTGTCTAGAGTTACTTTCCAAATTATTATATTAAGCAAAGATTATTACACCCTTGCAGGTAAAACTATCAACAGTCTAGCTCTAAAAGTAACGACAGTTCCATCCTTTACAACTCTTTTATCGAATTGAAAAGTAAATGCGAAAAGCAGACAGAGCATCACACCTTATTCCCTTCGGGGTAGACAAAGACCACGTCCTTCCACTTGTCACGATCTCTACATATCTCCTTCGGTTCTTTCATTCTCATTAAACCTTTCATACAAGTTCGTCGGTTTAGAGTACTCTTGACCTGGCCCTTATTTAAAATGTCCTAGATTTGGTCCAGGAACGTTCGTCTTCGTCTTCCTCTTCTAACTTTCGNCTTACACCTTTCCAAATGCCTCGTTTATTTAAATCTGGATAAAACATACAAATAAATGACAGCAAAAATCACTTAATAATAAAAGAAAAAATCAACCAATATGCCATACAAAGGCGAGAACCTCGTTTAACTGTTATTTTACAATCTCAATAAAATAAAACCATGTTAAGTGAAGACATAAACTCAGTATAAAGTGTAAACGAAATTGTTTAGTCATTTTTAAACTAAAGAAAAGGTATAATGACTTATAACTTTATTTTTTTAGTTGTATAAATAAAACTTTTTTATTGCTTCTAACTTTTCCGTCGATCTATCGTATGTCGTATTACAGTCTCAAAGTGAGGGTAACGTGACACTCAGCAGAGCAGCCAAGGCCAATATGGCAGTGTCCGTGCTTGGATCAGCTGATCATGTAGCAATAAAATTGTTACTCGTACTTGCAAATTTTAATGCTTTACATTTTTTATTATAATTTAACTAAAAACTATTCAAATCAATAATAATCTAAATAGGTTTTAAAGCTGTTTTAAAAGGATAAATATAATCATTTTGTGATATCATTCCCAATGTACTGAAGATACGATTTCAACTTTAAAGTACCGAGAATTCTTTCATACCATCATCTGAGTAGAACCCTCGACAAACTCAGGTGGATATCATTTTATCGTCTTCATTACAATAGAGTTATAAAAAAGAGCAATTTATTTGCTCTCCAGCTTTTTATCGTCTCGGTAATCCCTCAAATTGTATTATAATATTTCAATTAAATTTCTTGTGATAAAGATTTTGTATTTACTTAGTGAAAACTCGAAAATCTTCCGGGCGTTTATAACCACCTATTTTGTCTACACGACCTTATAATTTAAAAAAAATCATATATATTTACACTCGTATCTACTTCCCCTTAAAAGTGAAGTCGTAATGTCTATATAGGGTATATTATCACTGAAAGCTGCCCACTGCAATGTAAATGCAAGTTTTACTGACAAAACAGCCTTCCAATAACGTTAGTTTCTTTTAAATTATATAAACAACACTAGTGATAATATTTGGTTTTCCTCAGTCATTTATACTTTAGTTTTTACTAAACCTTGTTTTTTTTGAGTTGGGATATGTCTTTACGCACCCCGGTGAAAGACTTTTCCAATCGGGAAATTGTGACTCATAAATTACAGAATGTCCACTAAAACCCAGCGGATTCCTCCTCATCCATGGGTGAGATCACTAGAGTTCATTCATACGAACACCAAGCCTCCTCCGACGGTGAAGAAGGGCTTTATCCTCTTTCTCCCTAAGCCTCTCAATTGTCTCCGTCAGCGAGACGATGGGGTTGCAAAAGAAGGCAACCGCCGTCCACCCAACTTCACTGGCGAGCATTATCCCAATTATGCTCTCCAGTAAAAGATCTCCTTTAACCAGCGAAAAGATATGATGCTGGGGTGCCCACACTGGACACTCCACAAGGGTATGGTGCGCCGTATCGACATGCGCCCCACACTCATGACATGTGGAAGTTTCGTCACGGCCAATGACCTGGTGCAAAGTACTTGCCGAAGCAATTATGGTTGGAAAGAGATTCGTGCCCCCTGGCAAGCCAATTATCCAGGTGAGGACGGACGTCCTCCACCGTGATTTTACCCGCAGTTGCCAAGATCTTCCCTCAATTTTTCGATCAGAGCTCTGTCCATAGCTACCCTGCACTGATAAGTGCGCAGCTCCAAGGTGGTAACGTGTCAAAAGAGTAGCCACCGTCCAAGAAATTGTACGGTACCTCCGTATTTTCCTTAATAAAAGTGCTAATCATATAAAACCAGGTTGGCTTATTAGGCCAAGAGTAAATTGATTCAATTGTTCAGAAAGTTGACTAATTATTTTACAATTTGTACATTATATTATGGTCCTGAAACAGTGTTTTTTAATTGTTGTAATCAATCATTTAGTGCTGCCAATTTATATAACAAATAAAGCACAAAGGAATTGCTGTTTCTCAGGACATATACAGAACAATAGGACAGTCGATTACAGATAGTTATGCGTAATGTATTACTAAATAAAGAACCTCACTAGCAGCGAGGCGACACAGTTTCGACATATTCATATACTCTTTTAATACCAGTTTAACCTGGCAGGTTATAAACATATATATTTGACAATCAGCTAATTGTAACACTGTAATTTATGTACATACATACATACATAGCATCACGCCTCATTCCCATAGGGGTAGACAGAGACCACGTTCTTCCACTTGCCACGATCCTTGCATATCTCCTTCGCTTCTTTCAATCTCATTAAATCTTTCATACAAGTTCGTCGGTTTAGAATACTCTTGACCTGGCCGTTATTTAAAATGTCCTGGATTTGGTCCAGGAACGTTCGCCTTGGACTTCCCTTTCCAACTTGCGCATTCACTCTTGACTCATAAATCCTTTTTGTTAGTCTCCTTTCATTCTTTCTCTCTACATGTCCTAGATTTGGTCCAGGAAAGTTCGCCTTGGTCTTCCCCTTCCAACTTTTGCATTCGCTCTTGACTTACAAATTCTTTTTTCAGTCTCTATACGTGCCCAAATCATCTAAGCATGCCTTTCTCAATTTTAGTCATTTTACCACAACTTTTAATAAGATAAAGAAGGTCCAATACACCTTTACCCTAAGTTTTAGCAAAATCTGACACACCTACTTGACGATAAAATGATTGTAACGCAATAATTTAATTGACACGAAACTATTAAGTAACTAAGCATTCATTTAGCACCAGAAGTCCCAAAATAGATCGTTTGGTTAAACCTGCTTGAACAGGCTAAGACCTTAAAAGATGATTAAGATATACCAGATCAAAACAGTACTGATATATATTATAATAAATATGACCTAGAAGATTGATCATAACACTATCCATCTCCTAGAAGGATTTGTTTACATGTTTTTTTTTTTATAAATTAAACATATCGTTCAATAAGTAAATAGGAGATAAATCAATTCATTCATTTANAGAAACCACAAATGACCAAAACAAGGCAGCAACGGCCCCCAGTTCAATAAGTAAATAGGAGATAAATCAATTCATTCATTTAGATAAATTAGTAAAATTATTTGTTTTGATGATTACTGACCTACCGTTTGACATATTATAAGCTTTTTATACGTCTCGTATCATCAGCATAGATGAATGTTATATACGGACGGATACGCGGACAACAATAAGTTTTTATGTACAAGTTTATTAAAGGCTTCCTTTCTTAGCCAAAAGCTAAAATTGAACCAAGAGGTATTTCTTTTATTAACATTTTATAACAAACACCTGAGTAACACAAAATAACAGTGACTAATGAATAAAATGGGCTTAATTAAATTAACATTATGTATCTACACCTTTATATAACATATATTACTGTAATCCATTAAACTGTATGCAATACATTTAACTAAAAAGCGTCATAAATTTAAATGTCTCAATAAAACTCAAACTGATTAGTGTACGACTTTTTTAATCTCAATAAAATTTCTCCAATCTATCTTAACGAATTAGCAAACGAACAAAACGTACAACCATGTGATGGAAAGACGCAATATCTCATTAAGTAGCTCGTAATAATGTAATGGCCAAGACATTAAGAAAACTAAAACGCGCTAAAGTTAAAGAGGCCAATTTAAAACCACCCGCTATAATTATAACACCACCTGATTTAGATATGAAATTCAAAGCAACTAACAATGGAGTGAATAATAATATTGCAACAGTCAACGAAGAAACAATGGATTTTAACGTGAACGAACTAATAGCTCAGCTATCAGAAAATTCTAAAGCGTCTAAAGACGAGATAGAAAACATACAAAGGAAGCTGTTGCATCAAGCGAATCAGATACTAAAAGTAAACGCTTTTGCTAATCAACCAGTGCCAGAACCACGTGTTATTGGTGCTATGCAGAAATATAACGGATCTATATATGGGAAGCCGATGTCGATTGGAAAGGTGAAGCAAGTGGTCCAAATTAATCAAGACACACAAATGGTGCCTGAGAGGTTACAAGAAAATGTTAGTGAGGTAAACAAGGAGAGGGTCAGTACGTCGGTTGGCGCGGGAAGAGGCAGTTTTTTCTACGAAACAAGTTCTGACGCTATCGCCAGTCCGCACGCCGCGACGAACAGAGGTGATTGTCTTGTTCGTATATAA
The DNA here is from genome assembly GCA_015832385.1 of Elymnias hypermnestra. Lineage (NCBI taxonomy): Eukaryota > Metazoa > Arthropoda > Insecta > Lepidoptera > Nymphalidae > Elymnias > Elymnias hypermnestra. The sequence goes on from JACTOM010000915.1 coordinate 1,140,949, forward strand.
AACGTTATAAAACCTTTTAAATGTTCCCCTGTGGTTTGTCTGTGTGATATTAATGTGATTTTAACTGTGCCAACTGTTACCTTAGCTTGAGAATCTGGTACGTGGTCTTGTTTGTCACTTACTATAACGGGTATTGCCTCGATACGTGTTGAAAACGCATGTCCCATAGATATTCGTTCATCAAACTTATATAAAAGCTCTTACTTCATTGTTTGAAACAAAGAATGGTTGTGTTGCTATGTTTACGCATGTTCACTTTGCATAACCTCAAATTAACTTAACATATAATAGACCTGTTGCTGTGAACTGTAGTTTTACCAGTTATATCGTGAAATTCTACTTGATTTGTTTCATAAATGTTATTGAGTAATAAAGAGTTTATATGAAAGTATTAAGACGTAAGTTAAACAAGTGTATCTCTAATAAAGTATACTGTTTTTGGATTTAGTTTTCATGTATACATCATCTATACTTTAATTATGGTAAGAACGTAACTCTGTCGCTTTGACTCTTATAAATAGAGGTGTAAAAATTCATTATATCTATTCTTTTGGTATGAAGTTATTGTACGTATTTGAAAAAATTAAGTTAATTTATGCTACAACTACATTTCATTATTAAATTGATCTCATTTCAAAATCAAAGACGATTTGAATTCTTCGATAATGTAATAGTGTGAGTTCTCGCTTTTGAATCGTCAGTAGTCTGTCCGTTGGTAACAAATCTACCACCTGTTCGGAAAGTTGATTCCGCTGAGAAGAAGCCGGCAAGAAACTCAACGGTTACTCCTCTTAACATAGCTTTTTTGTAGCTTACAATGTGTTTAGCTTTCATAAGCAATCGGAATCATGTCCAAACATCTTTGTCGCTTAAATAATCTTCCACATTATAATATGCCTTTTTTATTAGGACATTTTTAACATACTTCTTAAAACTATGTGGAGGCAAACCCAGAAACAAACAAAGATCCTGGATTCGATTCCATCAAATATAGGAAATTCAAGCTTCTAACAAATTTATTTTGCCTAGCAAAAGACTGTTCATTACTCAATACGATGCTTTACGATTAGGAAGTAAGTATTTTTTACCAGGTTAATACTACAATCTTATAATAATAATAATAATTCATTTATTTAGCAACAAAGGCTCAAATACAAACTTGAGAAATTTTTGACAATTTTTAGTAAATAACTTATTTTATTGAATTACATATCATTAAATTCATCAAACGAAATTAATTATAAAGATTACTACTAAATTTAAAAGAATGTCATTATGAGTACTGTCAATACTTAACAATATAAAGGTCCTTAAAAGAAAATAATTACTGTTAAAATGCAATTTAATGTATAATTTATATACCGGAGAATCGTATCTGGCCATTATCATGCTCAGAATGCTGTTGCTACTTGCCCAAGCCCTTTTCACTAGTGACGCTATTCGCTTCCTTCTGATAGCATAAAAATCATCAGCTTGAGTTTATCAGTTATAATGTATTATTATTTACCAATAGGACAGGTTACAGTCAAGGGTCAGTTTGTTAATAATAAATAAATAAAACAATTCTATCCCACATATCCTCAATTGGCTTTCACTTACCATCAGGTGAAAATATCGTACACCGTTAAATTAGATTCAATAGAAAAACGACTATTTCATTATTCAAATCGATTGAAAACATCTGGCGTCGTAAACATTTCCTATTTGTAATTTTAATTAGAAGACGAGAGAATACATTTTCTTTTTTATCACACACTTAATGTCTTTCTAAATGATGTTAAGCAGCCTATTGATGTCCCACTATTGGGGATCGACATTCTTACTCATTGGAGAAAAGGGTTTTTGGTGCATTGATGATTTAGCTGTTGCATTAGTGGAGTTACTATCTTCGTTAGCAAAAATCCCATATTCGATTCCCCGTAATTATAAAATTTTCTAATTTATCGTTTTCATTCCGATACGACGTTGTGTAGAAACTATAAGAGGTAAATTACCTCCGAAAACTGAATGAGAAATAATAAGCAAATTAGTAATAGGCTCCTAGTTTAAACTATTTTTAAACTAAATAGGACTAAATTTACCACCGGTTTGGAATGTAAGTACTACTGAGAAGAATCCGACATGAAACTCAATAGGTACCGTTTTCTATTAATGTTGTTATTAACATACAATTGCTTTATCAACATCATTACATTATGACATATTAATAAGACAAAGGTCTTAGCTTTGTATCAAAGAACAGCCCAATTTATACCATTATCTTAAAACACAATAAGTGGTAGCTTGATTAAAACTGAGAACTCTCAGTGCCTGAAGACCAAGTCATCGAACAGTGCGTGTTGCCAGTGATGACCTACGGATCTGAGATGTGGCCGCAGACTATGGGCTTTATGCGGAAGCTCAGAGTCACTCAGCGTGCGATGGAGAGAGCTATGCTCTACGTGATCGAATCAGAAATGAAGAGATCCGTAGTAGAACCAGATTCACCGACATAATCCTACGAATCGCGAACCTGAAGTGGCAATGGTCGGAATATAGTCCGAAGTACCGATAGACGTTGGGGGCCGAATGTACTGGGCACAAGGTGAACCGATGATATAAAGAGGGTTGCCGGTAGCCGCTGGCGCAAGATCGAGCCTTGTGGACATCGTTACGTGAGACCTATGTCCAGCAGTGGACGTCCATCGGTTGAAGCGACGACGACGACAACGACCATATATAGCCTTTTATAACTTTTCGAAAATGAGGCAATTATGTCTTAACACCAATGAGAATATTCGTTAATTATCTTATTTTTTAAGACACTTTCAATCAGTGTTACTTTTCAATATTTACAATTAATATAATTTAAGGAATTCTTATCATTTATGAAGCATTACAATAAATTTTATAGCCTTTGTTTTCTAAGAATAAGATTTAGTAACCTTTATTTAAAATATTATTATATTTTAAATATACTATCATGGGCTTAAAAACCCACCACTCTGCTGCACAGCTGGTTGGCAGGTTTTCTAACAATATTTCCCTTCACAAAAAGGAAAATTCATAACAAGTTACTGTACGAGTATATACCAATTAAATTTGAGAGAAGTCGGATGTTTTGGGGTCATAGGTTCAAACCCAGATGAAAGTATCCAAAAGTATTGTTAGTAGAGATTGTGAGAAATTATTTGTTCTACAGCATTTGAATATACGCGTGGTCATTAAATTTAATTTATTATCTATAACTGCTTCATTGGTCCAGTGGTTAGCATGTTCGACTACAGACATGAGATCCTGGGTTCGAGTCCCGTGTCGAGCCAATTCAAAAATCAATACTGAGTTTTCTATTAAGATTTTCTTAATATTTGCCCGAAGTTGGGAAGTGGGCGGTGTGTTCCACCCCCGTGCCTCAGAGGGCACGTTAAGCCGTCGTGTCGGATTCCTGTGCCCAGCTGTGGGACGTTAATGGGCCACTTACTTTTTTACAGGTTATTTTTTAATGAGAATTTCATCAGCTCTTGCATTTTTAGTTATTACTAAATGATTATATTACCTTACTCTAATATTACGTAATTTATTTTATATCTAAACATTCAGCATTTTACTAGTTTTATATTTGATCAAATAATGGTCAGTATAGAAGACATCAACGAGTTTACTTTCAGTATTTACAAATGTTTTATTTTAAATGTATGTCGGAGAATAGGAGAGAGAACGGAGAAGCATAAAGCACAGGAGCGTAGGGTTCTCCGCCGACATCGTTATTAATTGGAGCCATTATTTAATTTCTTATTCTGTGGGCGTTCATGGGTAATGTTGGTGCAATAAAACACTTTATTAATTCACTTGAGTTATAATGTTCAATCACTTAATGTTCCCGATATCAATTTACACAAACTTATTAAGAATAATAGCTAGGAACGCGACAGTTTCAATAGTCGACCACTCCGGCCGACCGCCACTCGAGGACTGCCGAGAGACGGGCCGGACTGTCACTTATTGACTCTGCCCCCACGCCGATACAAAGATGGCGCCTGCGATCCACAGATTATTACACACGCACCAGCGATCCATAGACTCTTGCACTCCGACATGTATATATACTATTTTACGTTTTATTTTTGAATAAACAGCCTTACCAATTCATATAGTGGTTAACTTAGGTAAAAACAATTTTCGAGTCTGTACACCAAAAATAAGATCGAGAAAAATTTTGATTGTTTTTCTTATCATTTACATTTAGTTTGCTCGAAAAATATTTTTCTTTCCTAAATTAGACTTCAATCTTCTTCTTTATTTTACTCCGATGCAACCGTTTTTATAAAAGACGCAGCCATTTGAAAAATAGTTGAAATTTTAGATATTTTCTTTTACCCTTTAATTTTTTTCTCTACTATATCAAATCGAATCAAATCAAAATATTCTTAATTCAAGCAGGCTCAAAAAACACTTTTGAATTATCAGTAGCCTGTTCGTTGGTAACAAATCTACCACCGGTTCGGAAAGTTGATTCCGCTGAGAAGAAAATGCTACAATGTGTGATTAAATTGTTTCATTTGTGGTATCTCAAATTTAAGAAGTCGTCGTGTATAAACACGACGACTGTGATTGGTGAACTTATTATTTTTGAGTGGGGCGTTTGGTATAAGAGGGGTAGCACAGGGGAGTGAAGCAATATTCGCCTAGTCACAGTTCTTAGTTTGTATCAACTTGAGTATTGTGTTTTAAGTCATTCAAAGTATGCAATATAATAATGAAGAATATGAAAATAGTATTACTTAACCTGCAAATTAATGAGCAACTCTAAAAATACAATAACTACTTTACAATAATATATATATTATTGCTGTTATGGAAAATGCATTATTGATTAATTTCAATTATTACGAGATTAATTTTGTACTACCTTTAAAAAATTTGATTGTTTTTTACTAATATATCGAAAACTTTGAGATACAAATAAACTACTATATTCCTTTTCTCTATTAATTAATGCTTCAAATATGTGGTCGTTAAATTTTGATTAAATTAAGTTTAAAACAATCAAGTATAAATATTCTTCTAAAATGGTGATAAAAATAACATTGCTACATTTAAATATGTTATCGATATGTAATCTGTCATTTTGAGCTTTTAAAAGCTATTATAAATTGTGTATGTGACATATTGATAACATTTACAGCAAACGATATTTATTTTTTTATGTAGTCTTTATATCCTGTATTCTGTTCGCAGTGGTACGAGTACTCGTATCACTAGCGAAGATCCCAGATTCGATCCCCGGTAGGTCATAGTCTGGCCTAGTGGGAGGCTTTGGTCGTGGCTAGTTATAACCCTACCAGCAAAGACGTACCGCCAAGCAATATTTGTCTTATGGTAGTGCTGCTGAGTAGAAGACGTAAATCGCCTCTTACCAGATTATCTTTAATTTAAACTTTTTTTTATCTACATAACTATAAAGGACAATTGATATTTGACATCAGTATCACATGTGGGATCCAGAGAACTGATTGCCAACAACATCTGTAGTGCTGCTTCCGATGTTTGTGTGTATTGTTTTTGTCTAAAGTAGACCATACAATGGTAAGATAAAGTAACGAATGTATTAATAATGTCATATACTCGTATACTATTATAATAATCAATATCTAAGTCAGCGGTCAGGGGACCGGGATAAGTTACCGTAAATGAGGTAAAATGAAATTTTTTGGGGGTAAAATTTATACTTCTGTGACTAACAAAGTATATATTTATTTAGTTGTATAAATATATTTAAGTAAGAACCCGTTAACATCCCACTTCTGGGCGAGCGATCATTTCGAGTAGTTGTAGACGGCTACTCGTCTGATCCTATGGCTATCAATGCCGGTGTTCCTCAGGGATCAGTTCTCTCTACAACACTTTTCTTGCTGCATATTAATGATCTGCTCTTACCAGGTTTTCACGCCGTCCGTGACCATGTCGCGGAGACTACCAAGGTTGCCAGGCCCATGATGGCGTGGTTAATCTCGGTCACCTTGGACAGCGGGAGGAGATGATTTTATTAGAGATTCGAGAGGTATCGAACAGCTAGTAGGGAGCTCTCACCGACCTCGACTCCAGGCGCCCCTCTCCTCGAAGGCGTCGACTCCGGCAGTGGTGTGTTCCCGTGAAATATGTAACCTGCCAAAGCGTCGCGGATGTCCTTGATCGGCGACGCTGGTTTACTCTTCCGTTCCCTAACTCCAATGGAGGGAAGTCTATTGCGTCCGACACATCGAGGATTTCAGCTATTCTCCCGATCCAAAAGACGCGTAGGATCCCGCACTTCCTTCCGCAAGTCACTCAAAATCCCGCGACGGCCCTAGATCGCGGCCGTCCTCAAAGAGCTTCCGAGTTTGACCTTTTCAAAGGATTCTTACCCCACAGATAAACTGTCTTGACAGAGTATATCGCGCCATGCCTACAGAGCAACGATACCATCGTGCGCGAACACCAGGTCTATTCGGATACGTAGATGACAGCACCGTTACTGAGAGATACATATCTAGTTCGCGTATCAGTCGCACTGAAGTTCATGATCAGAGAGAGGCCATGATAGAGCGCATCAACTCTACCCTAAAATTGGGGTGACGCCAATCTAGTCAAGTTTAATGCTGCCAAAACACAAGCATGCTTGATCACCCCCAAAAAGAGTATCTTTCCTTTCACTCCTACTTTCCGGAATGTTTCTGTACCGATTGCCGACAGTATTGATCTCCTCGGTATCACATTATCTTCCAATCTTAACTTCCGGCAGTGCATCGAGTCCAAAGCTCGAACTGCGGCTAAACCGTTTATTACAAAAATCTCAAATGTTGAATTGTAAATAGAAAACGCCACGTATTTTTTGTCAATATTATTAATTAAATTTTGTTAATGAGGCTGATTTGTATATATTTCTTCGTCATTCAAATAGTCGTGTAGTATTTTATCGTTATCGTATCGTCGTAATAAAAAGTGCCCATTAACTATCAATAACACATTTCTTCTACATAAAACAGATTGGCACATTGATAATTCATGATTCGTCTGAAATTTGTTATCGAATGAAATTTATGGTCGATAAACATTAAAATATATTGCCTCATTTCTAATTGGCAACACGAGAATAAAGGCTTTTGTATAATTTATCACTTTGTAATATAAAAGCTGGAGGAATATGTGTGTGTGTTATTCAGTAATTTTCCATTTAAACGAGAGAAATAAACAAGAATTTTTCCCATTATCATTTTTTATAACCTGCCAACTTCGTGGTGGGTGTATACTGTAAAACCTTCTCTCTAATAAGTGAGATGGTATATACCCAGAAGTGGGAAGTAATGGGTTCTTAAAACTAAATAAATATGAAATATATGATTTAAAAAAAAAGTGAAATTGTGTTATAGGTATGAACGTTGCCACTGAAAGTCAGCATGGGGATTATTATATTAATTCCACGTTAGTCTGAGTGGTCACCTTTCCTGAATCACAACCGCTACACAAACTTATACCTTAACAAAAAATGTACATATTTCACGATGTGTAAAGAATAAATGTTTTTTCTTTCTTCTTCTTTCTTTCTGATATATTCAAATTAAAATTACAAAATTCTACATGATGATTTTCAGTAAAACAAAAAGTTTTTCTGGAAATCAATACAATTTGCCCGAGGGAGATCTACTTCCTCGGAGCTTTGTAAAATCAGAAGTTTAGATGGAAGTTTAATAAAAGGAGAAGAATGGATATTGAAGAGATGGAAGGATCATTTTGAAAGTTTGTTTGAAAGAAATGAAGCAGAGGTAAATATGGCCTCTGCGGATAGCAATGAATGTAAGACAAGTGATAGCGAGATTAGTATGGATGACATCATGAAAGCGATAAAAGGTATGAAATCAGGTAAGGCTGCTGGGTATGACAGAGTGTCAGTCGAGATGCTGAAGGCTGGCCGCGGGATTGTGGTAGCTCAGCTGTACTGCCTTTTCAATATATGCTGGGAGAAAGGTCAAGTCCCAAGAGATTGGAGCAAGGCCGTAATTGTCCCTCTATATAAAGGAAAAGGGTCACAGCAGGAGTGCAAAAATTACCGCGGTATCAGCCTTCTTAGTGTCGTCGGCAAATTGTATGCAAAGATATTAATTGAAAGGGTGATTAATGAAACTGATGAGAAAATATGGGACGTGCAAGCGGGATTTAGAAGAGGAATGGGATGTACGGATCAGGTCTTTTCTTTACGGTGCATAACTGAAAAATGTTTGGCTAAACACCAAAAAGTTTATTGCGCGTTCGTAGATTTAGAAAAGGCCTATGATCGAGTGGTGAGGAATGAGCTGTGGTCAACGTTATCTACGTATGGGGTGAGCGGTTGTCTGATCCAAGCATTGAAGTCTCTCTATGAGGGTTCTAGTGCCTGTGTCAGAATAAACGGAGCGTACACGGAGTGGTTTCCTGTCGAAAGAGGTGTTCGACAGGGATGTGTTGCGTCACCATGGCTGTTCAACCTTTTCATGGATAAATGTTTGACAGATTTAAAAGAATGTATGTATGGGTTAAGAATGAATGAATTACTCATCAAATGTTTACTCTACGCTGATGATCAAGTAATACTTGCGTCATCCGCTAACGAGCTTCAGGAGATGCTAAATATTATGAATGAAGCTTTGAAAGGGAAAGGAATGAAAGTGAATGTAAACAAAACGAAAGTTATGCTTTTTGAACGAGATGAATCTATGATGAATGGCAATATTTTGATAGATGGGGAACAAGTGGAAGAGGTGAAAGAATTTGTATACTTGGGATCTAAATTTACAAAAGATGGAACATGTGAAAGTGATATCGAAAGGAGAGTGAATGCAGGGAATATGGTAAATGGTGCTCTGCATGCTTTTATGAATAGCCAGATGGTGTCTCAAAGGGCTAGACTGGCAGTGCATGCTGGAGTGTTGGTGCCAACACTTATGTATGGTAGTGAAAGTTGGGTATGGCAGAAGAATCACAAAAGTAAAATAAATGCGGTAGAGATGAGAGCGTTGAGAAGCATGAGTGGATTAAAACTGAGTGACAGAGTGAGAAATAGTGTGATAAGAGAACGTTGTGGTATAAAAGAAGACGTAGTGACTAAAATTGAGAAAGGTATGCTTAGATGGTTTGGGCATGTAGAGAGAATGAATGAAAGGAGACTGACAAAAAGGATTTATGAGTCAAGAGTGAATGCGAAAGTTGGAAGGGGAAGACCAAGGCGAACGTTCCTGGACCAAATCCAGGACATTTTAAATAACGGCCAGGTCAAGAGTACTCTAAACCGACGAACTTGTATGAAAGGTTTAATGAGATTGAAAGAAGCGAAGGAGATATGCAAGGATCGTGGCAAGTGGAAGGATGTTGTCTCTGCCTACCCCTATGGGAATGAGGCGTGATGCTATGTATGTAAATTCTACATTCCCGTAGGATCTTACAGCACTTTCAAATCGTCAAGTACATTGTTTCCCATATATGAACTGATGATGCTCTAATTTAACGAGGGTTCCTTTTCCGAGAAGAGACCACAACAAACTCAGTAGGGTATCACCTTTTCACCATTAACATTACAATGGCATTATAATTTAGTCCATTATGATTAGAGCAACCCTTCTTTATCGTACAAATCATCCTTCAATGTTATAATCGCGAAAATTACAATATTGTAGAAAAATCTAAACTACAAGTTAACCGTTTATACGTAGGGGCCTTCGGAATGAATAAGATTTAATGTGCTCTAACCAAGACCGCATATTGTAATTATTTCGCAATTTTTTAAGAAATATCAAGTTTTTATTAATCAACTTAAGCTAAATCAAAATTCAAGTAGGCTCAAAATCCACTTTTGAATCGTCAGTTGTCTCGCCGTTGGTAACAAATCTACCACAGGTTAAGAAAGTCGAATCCTCTGAGAAGAAACCGGCAAGAAACTCAGCGGTTACTTTTTTAAATATAGTTCTTGTACGTTACGTGTTTAGTTTTCATTTGCAGCTGGAATCAAGTCCAAACATCTTTATATCTTCAATATTCAACATTATAATATGCCTTCTCTATTCCTTCACTCTCATAGTCCGATCCGACGGGAATCGAACACGACCGGAGAGAGATCAGGCGCAGGACCGACGGCTTAACGTGATCTCCAAGGCACGGGGGTGAATCACACCGCCAACTTCCCAACATCAGGCAAATATTGAGAAAATCTTAATAGAAAACTCAATATTGATTTTTGAATTGGCTCGACCTGGAACTCGAACCCAGGACCTCATGTCTGTAGTCGAGCATGCTAACCACTAGACCAATGAGGCCGTCAGACATAATGCTATGAAAATAGAAATCACAGACAGCTAATTCATATACGTAAATTGTACACATGCAAAAGTTCTACCATTGTTTTAATATTAACGACGGCTCTGGTGTGGATTTAAAACAGATGCCTTTTAAATGACTGACAAAAAAAAAGGTTCACTGCATCTGCCAGACGAGGCCTTAAGCTATTAGCACTTGCATACGATATTCAACCTTATTACAGAGATTTTAAAGTTGAAGATCCCTTACAAAGATGTAGGTTAACATAACTTATAATGGAGAACTCGTCATAATTTAGTCTTCAAATGAAAATGTATCTTAACCTATATGAAATAGATGTTATTATTGAATGTGTCTGAATTAATAACGGCTAGTGTTTTGATGCAACGGAAATACTTTCGTAGCTTTTATACCTGCTTATAATTTTTGGTGCAACTCAATTTCGTATGGAATCTATTTATTTGTATCCATATCTTTTGAAAATATCAATATCGATATTAGTATTTTTATTATATTAAATTGCCAGATAAATACTAATCAATAGACATAATTTTCAATTGATTGATTTTTGAGAACTAAGTATTCAATCAAGTGTGGATCATAAAGTAATCAGTCATGCCAACAATACGGACGGGCAATTAAATTGAAATTGACAGACTGTGTTGCCAACTTAATAACCAAATTATAAAACTACGAATCGTGTAAACCAAAAATAAAAATTACATGAAATATAATCTGTAAAAAAGAAGGGAGTATTAAAAAGTAGTCAGTTTAGGATTTTTGTAATCATAAAATTTAGAAATGTTTATTGGCCTGAGAAAAGATTGATTTTTATATCTTGTCGATATTTATAAATTGTCAAAGTTGGGTATGGCAGAAGAAGCATAAAAGTAATATAAATGCGGTAGAGATGAGAGCGTTGAGAAGCATGAGTGGATTAAAACTGAGTGACAGAGTAAGAAATAGTGTGATAAGAGAACGTTGTGGTATAAAAGAAGACGTAGTGACTAAAATTGAGAAAGGTATGCTTAGATGGTTTGGGCATGTAGAGAGAATGAATGAAAGGAGACTGACAAAAAGGATTTATGAATCAAGAGTGAATGGTAAAGTTGGAAGGGGAAGACAAGGACATTTTAAATAAAGGTCAGGTCAAGAGTATTCAAAACCGAAGAATTTGTATGAATGATTTAATAAGAATGAAAGAAACGAAGTAGATCTGCAAGGATCGTGGCAAGTGGAAGGACATGGTCTCTGCCTACCCTTATCGGAATGAGGCGTGTTGCTATATATGTTTGTATGTTGATACTTTAAATTATATATCGATATATTTCCAACAAGCCTAGTTTTTATATAAAACCATTCAGTTTTATATAAATATCTAAACAAATAAATAAATAAAAGGCCATGTATGTAATATAAAGTTCTTTCTCCATGATAATGGTTCTTTCTCTCTCTCAAAGTCAGTTATATTTCGTATGTCTAAGACAAAGTATTCTATTACAAGATATTTAAGCGTAGGGGCCGTCGATGTGTTTTGCTTCAGTTAATCTTATAATGGAAATATTGTTAAGCCATTTAGACTCGAAATGGAAACCCAAACATGTATTTTTACAGCCTAATTGAAGCCTAGCCTCAAAAAAAAGCTAAATTTATAGATATGAAACCTTTTATCATAAAATATACTTATGTTAACAATCTTTCTAGTAACTAATAATGGTTTCTTTTGTTACGAGATAGTCTGTGATCTAATTTAATGATACAGTATCATTTTACTAACATTAATTTATGTTAAAATAAAAAACTAAGTGCGTATAACAATGGTAAATTTTACTGCAACGAAAAAATATTATTTATTATAATTAATTATAGTACGTTTGGAATACCTTCTATCTTATATGTGATAACAGTTACTTTATACAGCAGTAGGTACCGTTTTAAAACGGTTTAACAGCTGACTTGCCAAAACATTCGCCACTTCTAAACCGCTGTATTTTCGACAAGTAATTGTAATAAGCAATAGCTTCTAATAAATTCTTGTTAACGAAATGCTTGCAAAGTTCACTTGACATAACACTTGATGGTAAGTGTGTCACTATAACAAATGCGCTATTAAATTCAATAGCTTGATTTATTACAAATCAGCTTACTAGGTTATAAAGGACAGTAAATATCAGCATGTTAAGTCACAGGAGAGAAGATTTGGAGCTTAAACTTAAGCTTATATTGTTATCATGTTTAAAACTACTGAACCAATTTCATGCAGTTTTCATTAACAAATAGACCGATTAATGATAGAGGTTTTGAGTGTATTTATAAATGTTGTATATAAATTGATTAAAAATATAAGGATAATTGTTGCTATTGTTGGAAATAATCAATATTTAAGATGGTTTTTAGATATGTAGGTACTATATTGATTACATCATCATCATTTTCTTGCCCTTATCCCACTAGGTGGGGTCGGCACAACGTTTCCTTTCGCCACTTCACTCTGTCCGCTATCATTTCTACATTCACACCCCTTACACACATATCCTCCTTCACACAGTTCATCCACACTTTTTTTTGATGCCCTCTCCCGGCCCGGCCGCTTACCATCATATTTAGGACCCTCTTGCATACATGGCTATCGTCCCTTCTCATGACAAGGCCATACCAGGATAGCCTTCCACGCCTTAACTTCTCGATCACTGGTGTTACTTTCACACTTCCTCTAATATACTCATTCTTAATCTTATCTAATTTCATCCCTTCACACATCCATCTCAACATTCGCATCTCCGCTGCATGCATTTTCCTTTCATTCTCCCCTTTAATGGCCCAGCACTCTGATCCATACATCATGATAGGTCTTAAGATCAGGCGATATGGGATGGCGTCACTGGCTTTTTTGTAGATTTTTTGTAGAACTTTTTTGTTGTTGTATCATCAATAGTTTCCCCAGTGCACACGATGACAGATTTTTTGAGACTAATTTTTCTTACCTTAGGTTACAATAATGCATATGTTAGGGATTCCTATTTATTTTTAAAAAAAAGTAATATAGCCTATGTCGCTCAGTGAAAATGCAGCTTTCGAATGGTGAAAAACTTTTGTAATCGGAACAGTATTTTTTGTGAAAACGTAACAAAGATAAATGAATACAAAAACACAAATGTTGCCTCTTTATAACATTAGATTATTAACCTTGTCTAAATCTATTAACTAGTTTTTAATTTCTCTGTGCTAGCAAAGCGAGTACTCGCACTGCTGCACAAGTGAGGCCTTCATAAGTTATTGTATTATGAGTGCAATATAGTATATCTATCTCCCTATCTCACTTTTGTTGTGTATTGTTAAGCTAACACTAAATTGTTATTAAAGTTATTTCCTAAAGCACTTCTGAAGCATTTTGACACGTAGTTAGATAGAACGCCTTAAAATCGAATTCTCACTTACTCATTTCAACCGATGGACGTCCACAGATCTCACCTAATGATGCCCACTGTGCCCGTTTTGTGCCGCCTGGCTCCAGCGGCTACCGACGACCCTCCTTATGTCGTCGGTCCTCCTTGGGTGGGGGGGAGGTCTGCCTACACTGTGTCTTCCGGTGCAGAATTCCATTCCAGCACCTTCGAACCCCAACGTCCATCATTCAGCTATTCACCATTTCAGTTTCGTGATTAGAATAACTTCGCATAGAGAGATTCCAAGCATAGGCCTAACCATCGCACGCTGTGTGATTATGAGCTTTCGAATGAGGCCCATAGTCACCGACGATGTTTCCTATTCGTATGTGATCACTGGCAACACGCACTGTTCGAAGACTTTGGTCTTCTGGTACTAAGGGATCTTGGACGAAAAGATCATACACAGCTTTCCGAACGCGGTCCAACCGAGTTGGATCCGGCGGTTGAGCTCCATCTCGAAATTAGACCTACCTAGCTGGACTATATGTCCCAGGTATGTAAATCTAATTAGAGGATATACATTCAATCGCATATCCATCTCAGCCTTCACAACGTTTTCAAATTATTACTTTTTCAACCTATTTTGCAGAATTTGTTTCAATTTAGGACAGATTTGATTTAAAGTTATGATAAAAAAAAATTATTTTTTTTACAAAGAAATCATTTAGTGGTAATCGTTTGTGCCCATTAAGGAGGAAGTGAAACTTCTTTAGCGTATCTAAACTAATATTATAAGGAGGAAACGTTTGTGGTTTTGTATGTATGTTTGTAACATTTTGACTCAAAAGCTACTGGACCGATTACAAAAATCTTGTCACCATTAGAAAGCTGCAGTTTCACTAAGCAACATAAGCTATATTACATTCTCAAAAAAATAGGAATCCCTATTAAAAATGCATTAATGTAACCCAAGGTGTGAAAAATTTGAACAGATAAAATCTGTCATCGCGTGCGCTGAGGAAACTATTGATGACAGAACAAAAATATGTTTTATAGAACGTATTAATATCTCACAAGGGTTAGACTGGCTGTGCATGCTGGAGTGTAATTGAAAGTTGGGTATGGCAGAAGAATCACAAAAGTAAAATAAATGCGGTAGAGATGAGAGCGTTGAGAAGCATGAGTGGATTAAAACTGAGTGACAGAGTGAGAAATAGTGTGATAAGAGAACGTTGTGGTATAAAAGAAGACGTAGTGACTAAAATTGAGAAAGGTATGCTTAGATGGTTTGGGCATGTAGAGAGAATGAATGAAAGGAGACTGACAAAAAGGATTTATGAGTCAAGAGTGAATGCGAAAGTTGGAAGGGGAAGACCAAGGCGAACGTTCCTGGACCAAATCCAGGACATTTTAAATAACGGCCAGGTCAAGAGTACTCTAAACCGACGAACTTGTATGAAAGGTTTAATGAGAATGAAAGAAGCGAAGGAGATATGCAAGGATCGTGGCAAGTGGA
This sequence comes from Elymnias hypermnestra, assembly GCA_015832385.1. NCBI lineage: Eukaryota > Metazoa > Arthropoda > Insecta > Lepidoptera > Nymphalidae > Elymnias > Elymnias hypermnestra. Next base: position 1,156,156 of record JACTOM010000915.1, read on the forward strand.
AGGATGTTGTCTCTGCCCACCCAGAAGGGAATGAGGCGTGATGCTATGTATGTATGTATGTATTAATATCTACAAAAAGTCTATACTATACCATATCTCTAACTACTATAGTTTTGCCACTATAACTAATTATTAATTATTAAACTCGGACGTTTCACTCAAAAGACAACGAATTTTAAAATGTCAATCTAAAGAAAATAATGTGATATTACAATGTTGTATTTCGCGGTGTACCATTTAACCACATATAGACAGAAAGTACTTTATGTATTACAGAACAACTGCTTCCATTCGTTAGCTCAGTTCTTTTTGGAATATTCATTACACATATTTTTATATCTGTTAACTAAAACTATGTGAAATAAAACTTTAATGTTATAAACCATTAATCTGCAATCCGACTTAGTATATAGCCTTAGGCATCTGCTTAATATCTGTGAAGAGTTCGCACGGGATCACGGTCTCAAATATAATGTGGAAAAAACAAAATTCATGATATTTCGAGCGGGTAAGGGTCCGGAGAAAATACCACCTATTTTCTTAAATGGAATGTGTATTGAAAGAGTGGAAAGCTTCAAGTACTTAGGACACATTTTGACGGAGGATCTGCGGGATGACGAAGATGTTAAACGAGAAAAGAGGGCTCTGGCTGTTCGGTGCAACATGCTCGCACGTCGATTCGCCCGTTGCAGTGCTGAAGCAAAGTTGACACTGTTTAGAGCATACTGTCAGTGCTTCTACACGTGTCAACTTTGGGCCAATTGCACTAACAACTCACGTAGTGGCATCAGAGTGATGTATAATAATGCATACCGCATTTTGATGAAACTACCGAGATACTGCAGTGCTTCGGGTATGTTTGCCGACGCCAGAGTACCGGACTACTTCGCGATTATAAGATCTCGAATCGCATCATTTTGGACTCGCATTCGTGACTCTCAGAATACTATCCTCAAGATGTGTTCGGAGTGCCCGAAGAATTCCATTCTTAAGTATTGGCTTGCAGTTCATCGTGACAAAAATAAAAAATAAAAAAGTACAACATACTATAAATTTGTACAAATACGAAAATGACGAGGAAGAATTATACCCTTAGATTTATTTAGTATTTTTATTATTATTAGATTTAATTTTGATTGTATTCTAATTTAAAATTTATTTATTATTATTATTAATTTTAATTTAAGTTTTGATTTTTTCTGTATGTTCTATGTATTTGTTTTGTTACTAAACTGTAAACTGGGACAAGTGCCTTTTAATAAAGATGAATAAAAAATAAAATAAAAATATACTTTCCAGTGCCACGAGATAACTACGCGGATGAAACCGCGGGGCTTTACTAGTATTGTCGCAATTTTTTCTATGTAAACTGTGACTGAGTACAGTGTAGATACAACAGACACTTATACATACTCTTACCCATAGGCAACGTAACGCAAAACTCCACTACAACGCATCGTTGCTCTAGTAACGTCGTTATTAAACTAATCGTTTCATTAACATTTTATTATTCACAACGCCGTTACTTCTCGCCGATTCAGCTATTGCCTACATCCGCATGATGCTACAGATTAAATAAATCTCAAGGAAATTACTACAATTTACTGTTCCAGTTTCCTCAGCCTTGCTCAATGTTTAACGACTCAACGCTGAGGTGGCCATGCGTTATGGATATTACTGTACTGTACGACTAACCACCTGTTGAAGGCTTTTTGCGCTTCTTACTTCTCTAATAAAGGTACTGGGTTCAAAGCAAATTTACATAGACAGAAAATACTTTTTTTAATATAATGGGCTAGGTTGTGTCGGCTAAATATAAATATACATATATAATAAAATATAAATATAATATATATAAACTTATACATTTTACTAACATGACGAGAGTCATGCTTTTTGACAGAGATGAATCTATGATGAATGGCAATATTTCGATAGATGGGGAACAAGTGGAAGAGGTGAAAGCATTTCTATACTTGGGATCTAAATTTACAAAAGATGCAACATGTGAAAATGACATTGAAAGGAGAGTGAATGCAGGGAAAATGGTAAATGGTGCTCTGCACGCCTTTGCAAGATGGTTTGGGCATGTAGAGAGAATGAATGAAAGGAGACTGACAAAAAGGATTTATGAGTTAAGACGAACGTTCCTGGATCAAATCCAGGACATTTTAATTAAGACAAGAGTACTCTAAACCGACGAACTTGTATAAAAGGTTTAATGAGAATGAAAGAAGCGAAGGAGATATGCAAGGATCGTGGCAAGTGGAAGGATGTTGTCTCTGCCAACCCCTATGGGAATGAGGTGTGATGCTATGTATGTATGTAAACCATAAGAGGTTTACTTCGACGTCTGCATAGATACACTTATTTCTTATGGCACAGTTAGAAAAAATTTTCGCTATACAATGCACAAGGTATGGTGAGCATTAAGTCTTGTGTACTTGTTTTTAAGGCTAACAGGTTACCCCTTGACTGAACCTGATGGCAAGTCATAATACTGTCTAAGATAGAAGCGCGTTAATCTGGTAAGAGTAATCTGGTAATTTACCTTATGATTTCTACACACCATCATAGTGATACAAAAATTTCCAGTCCAGACTGAGACCAATTATGCAATATCTAGAATCTACAATCAAACATCTCTAGCACTGGCACCATTGCGGCAAAGGTGCTTTTATGTAAAACTAATTAAAAGTTATATTTTAATATGGAATTTAACACAATATAAACTACAGAAGTTTCTCTTCCACCACGTATACACCGATTCGCACACACAGACTATTTCCTTATCTTCTATTGTGAGGTATATCTTATAGCAGGCAATTAATGTAATTGTTTCTTGTCTTGTCTGTTACCACTGAAATGAATCACAAAATCAAACCAATGAAATGTTACAATTTAAGGAACTAATATTGCATTTGTTCGAGGACGCAATTTTATTTTGGACAATAAAAAAAAGATCATAAAACTAAGTTAAACATTTCGTTTCGGACTCATGAACATTGACTGAATGAATGAAATAAAAAAATCCTCAAAAGGTCATCTACAAGATTGGTCTGAAGTATTTTTTTTGTAATATGTATAAAAAAATGTTATAGAGTTAATAAGTCTCACTTTTTTGCTTATAACTTCTTTAATTTTAAATTCAGGGTAAATAGTTATATGAATATATTTGTAGGCAAAGCGATTTGCTACAAATTATGTCTCTACAATTTTTTCGTGGCATGAATAGTTTTCGAGATATCGCGAAAAAGGGGTTACACCCGTTTTACTAAGATGGCGGCCGGGAAACAAGGGCGGCAACCCCACAAACTTGGGGTTAAGTTTCTATTGACTCGCCACACATGTACAAAAACTTATTTGCCTCCTCTAAAAAATGCTTAGCTCATGTAACATCCCAATGGACTATGGACACAGTACACGTGAATATGGTGACCGTACCTTAGATAGTGTGACTAGTTTAGATTTCTAGATTCCTTGTTAAAGCCCTCATAAACCTGTCCAGAGTTAAGTACTCTTAACTGTCTCTTTTTATAATTAAGTTATTTGTAAAAAATGTTAGCGGCATTTCTCGTTGGAGACTTACTTCCATGACTGACATTCAGATTCAAAGTTTTTTTTATGAGATTTATTTTATTTCATTGTATATAACTAACGACAATCACTTGACCATACCAAAGTTACTCTTTATTCCTTCACTCTCATAGTCCGACTTGACGGCAATCCGACACGACCGGAGAGACTGCCACCGGCACCGCCAAACATTTTCCCAAATATTGTGAAAATTTGAATAGAAAACTCAATATCGATTTCGAATTGGCCCGACCTGGGACTCCAACCCAGGACCTCATGTCTGTAATCGAACATGCCAACCACTAGACCAATGAAGCAGTCACACAGAATTTATAATAACATTCAATAATTTAATCAATAATTTATAATATTAACAAAAAACACGTGGCATTCATTACAATTCGTCATTTGAGATTTAAATAAATTATTCAAATTAATTTTACTTTGTACGCATTTTTTTTTTGTCAAAATTGATTTACTATTTGAAGTAAACGATGATTATTTTAAGAATATATATTAAATTAAAATCAGTTTTTATATGTCGATTTTCGCATTTCTATTGAGCTTGTTGAAAAAATATCGATACATCGACAATATTTTTGACGGCCTCGCTGGCGCGAGTATTCGCTTTGCTAGCTGAGGTCCCGGGTTCGATCCCCGGTAGGACGAATTTAGGAAATTGTATTTTCTAATTTGTGTGAGTCTGGACTGGTGGGAGGCTTCGCCCGTGGCTAGTTACCACCCTACAAGCAAAGATGCACCGCCAAGATATTTGTATTCTGGTACGATGTTGTGTAGAAACCATAAGGGATATATCGCCTCTTAACAGATTAGCGCGCTTCCATCTTAGGCTGTATCATCACTTACCATAAGGTGAGATCACAGTGAAGCGCTAATCTGTTAGCAATAAAAAAAAATAAAAAAATTTCGAAGTATCGATATATTATGCGATATATAAGATTTTGATGTATCGATATCAAATCCCAAGTAAAAAAATCGATATTTTTACAGACAACCATCAAACATTTTTAAATTTTAAGATTTGAACAACTAATACTTTTTCATCGTCTCTCCTTTTTTTTAAATAATATATTGGTTTTTTTTTTTGGTCGACTTTATGCTGTTTTATAATTTGGTTTTAGGTTGGCAATTCAGTCCGTCAATTTGAAGCTTAACTGCCCTTTCGTTTTTTTGACATTACTGCCTTATGTTTTATAACCTCAACACATGCTTGTTTCTGCACTCGACCGAGTTACCTAGTTTTGAAATAATCAATCGATAATCGATTGAAATTTATGTATATTGATTAATATTTATCTAGAGGTGTAAGATAACTGAATTAACTTAGGCCAAGTTAACTAACTTTTAGAGTATAAATATTCTTTGTTAAATCATATCGATATGAATATTGTCAAAAAATATCGATATGATACCAATCGATACTTTATTACATTTCCGACATCCCTAATTTCTATTACTTGAGATGGTATAAGTTTTTTTTTATTGCTGACAGATTAGCGCTTGACTGTGATCTCACCTGATGGTAAGTGATGATACAGTCTAAGATGGAAGCGCGCTAATTTGTTAAGAGGCGATATACCCCTTACGGTTTCTACACAGCATCGTACCGGAACACAAATCTCTTTGTTTGGCGGTACGTTTTTGCTGGTAGGGTGGTAACTAGCCACGGCCGAAGCCTCCCACCAGTCCAGACTCAGACAAATTAGAAAATACAATTTTCTAAATTCGTCCTACCGGGGATCGAACCCGGGACCTCCGCTAGCAAAGCGAATACTCGCACCACTGCGCCAGCGAGGCCTTCAATATAGTATATAACGCTTTGTATAACAATACAAAAACGTATCAAAAATTACAATCTAAGATGGAAACGCGCTTATAACCTGGTAAGGTAGCACGCTTGACTAAATTAATAACAACTCGTACTCAGTACTTGTATACACAAGGAAGGAACTTCGATAGCGCGATGTAAAAAACGACAGCGCCATCTGTTGAAAGGAAAACACAATACACTTGATAGAGAAAGAACTCTGCTATATTCATTATTGCTTATTGTAAATGTGTACTATATATTAAAAAAAACGTTAAAAGTGCGTGCGTACAAAGTACACATGTCAGAAGTGAAACTTCTCTATGAAACAAATTTTTAAGTCTTGTTTATATTTATACAAATGTAAAACTTTACTTTTCCGAAACTTAGAGGTAGGGAAAATGGAAGATATGTTGGGAATTTATTTTTTCATTTAATTAATTAAAAATGCCACGTGTTTTTTTGTCAATATTATAAATTATTAATTAAATATTTTGACATGAAATTATGACATGTTTTCGTTTTATATTATATGAAAACTACATAACCTTCAAACGAATTAGCATAAAAACCGCTGCATCTTCGTGACGCTAATCACGCGTTTCATCCGTAGGAATTTTACCCTCATGCGCCTAAAGAAGTCTCAATGGTTTAGTGGTCAGCTTGTTCGGCTTACAGATATGAGGTTCTAGGTTCGAGTCCGGAGTCTTTGTTTGCCCGAAGTTAGGATGTTGTCAATGTGCTCCAACGCCTGTGTGCCTCCTATCTCCGCGAGTGTCGAAATGCCGTTAACTGTCACTATGAGAGTGAACACTTACATACACTTGTGTACTATGCCTGCCAATCAGTATAGGAGCATCATGATGAATCTATGCTCTAAAAACCCACTCTTTTATGAGTGAGAAGGTCTTTGCCCAGCAGTGGGACGTTAATGGGCTGCTACTAATCTTACCTTTACCTTCTTTTCGATATACGACTGTATTCGAAATTTAAAATTTATCAATCGTATTTAATCCAACAGTTGATTTAAAATATCGCATATATATATACTTCGGGACACATCTATTGGCCCACCTTGCATTTTCAGCTTCGTTTGGTCCTAGCTAAAATTTTATATTAGGTCGAGCAAAAAGTTTTTATGCAGTTTTGAACCTGGCACATTCATCATTTCATTCAATAGTCGTTTTTTGAGTTTCGAACACAGAATTTAAAGAAACGAAAGACAATTTGGAGCCTGTTCGTTATTAACGAACAATTGAATACTAAAAAAAACTTGATTTTATTGGTTTACTCGGATTTAATTCTTGAAAGTGTCATTTTTCTCATTGCTTTTGCAACAAACATTACTTCTTCTTACCATTAAGGTAAGGTTCTATCAATAATCAATGGATACTTCGCCTGAAGTCGCCGCCCAAGCTGTGGCACTTATCCAGGCGGGACACAGCCAACGAAATGTGAGTGTTCAACTTAATTTAAGTCGATCTGCGGTCCGAAATGTTTATTCGCGGTACCTAGAGACTGGCGGCTTTGTTCGTCGCCAAGGAAGGCCACGATCTCGGGTCACAACTGAAAGGCAGGATCGATTCATCGTGACGACCAGCTTGAGAAATCGTCACCTTACCTCCATTGAGATACAAAACCAACTTCGCGACTTCCACGGAGTATCTGTGAGCGCTCGAACAGTTCGGAGAAGGTTAAAAGAACGCGATATGGTACCACACAAGCCAGCTAATGGCCCCAAACTAACGCGAGCCCATCGAACAGCGCGCCTTCATTTCGCGCGCACTCATTTAAATTGGACTCAGCAGCATTGGAGCCGTGTACTCTTTTCTGATGAGTCTAAAATTGTGTTACATGGCAATGATGGAAGGAAGAAGGTCTACCGACGTAAGGGGGAGCGTTTTGCACAATGCTGCTTTGAAGAGAGGGTTGCTTATGGCGGTGGCTCATGGACTGTCTGGGGCGGTATATCCGCGAGCGGTAAAACTCAACTTGAGATTGTTACGGGACCACGGCTGCCAACATTAAATGCTGAAAGGTACATTCGTGAGTGCTTAGAACCTCACGTGATGCCATACGCGGACTATGTGGGCCCAAATTTCCTTTTTATGCATGATAATGCAAGAGCCCATACGGCCGGCATCGTCAGGGAATATCTTCGGGGTGTGAACATCACAGTTATGGACTGGCCAGCCAGAAGCCCAGACATGAACCCCATTGAGCACATGTGGGACGAGCTAAAAAGACTTGTTAGGGCTCGTCAGCCAGTTGCCCAGACGATGCAGGAGTTGAAAACTGCCATAGAAGAGGAATGGGAGATGATCCCCCAAAATTTCATAGAGCGGTTGATAAACTCTATGCCTAATCGTATGAGAGCTGTGGTAGAAGCCTATGGAGGCAACACGCGTTATTAAATTAAACCTTTATTAAATTGAACATGTTTTTTATTCAATAATCAAGTGCCTTCATCAAGGCGCATACCCGACTTGTTAGGCGTAGCTCCATGTCGTGTGGTATTCTGAACTCAAATTTAAAACATTACGATCGAAAAAGATGGTAAAAAGTACCAGGTTTCAAACTGCATCAATAGTTTTTGTTCAATCTAGCAATAATATTTCGGTAGGGGCCATTCAAACCTAAACTCTAAGGTGGGCCAATAGATGTGTCCAGAAGAGTATATATATATATATATATATATATATATATATATATATATGTCGGAGAATAAGAGAGAAGGAGCACAAAGCACAGGGGCATAGGGTTCTCCGCCGACATCGTCATTAATGGCATCCATAATTTCCATACTGTGGGCGCTGATGTGTAATGTTGGTGCAATCAAACACTTTACTAATTAACTCAGATTATAATCTTCAATCATTTAATGTTACAGATATCAATTTTCACAAACTCATTAATAATGATAGCTAGGAACGCGACAGTTTCATCCAGTCGACCGCGCCGGCGGACTATCACTCGGGAACTAGTCCGCTGTTGGCTCACGACGTCTCACTCTGTCCCATGCCATAGACAGATGGCGCCAGCGTTCCACAGACTACTGCACTTCGACATATATATATGTTGGAGTGCAAGAGTCTATGGATTGCTGGTTCGTGTGTAATAGTCTATCGAACGCTGGCGCCATCTGTGTATTCTGTGTGTATCTGTGTGTTCCTAGCTATTATCTGTATGTATATTTGTGTGTTCCTAGCTATTATCTGTGTGTATATCTGTGTGTTACCAGCTATTATTGTTAATGAGTTTGTGTAAATTGATATCGGGAACATTAAGTGATTGAACATTATAATTCGAGTTAATTAATAAAGTGTTTGATAGCACCGGCGTTACCCACGAACACCCACAATATAAGAAATCAATAACGATGTTGGCGGAGAACCCTGCGCCCCTGTGTTTTATGTTTCTCCGTTCTCTCTTATTCTCCGACATATATATATAATTATATCATTTACTGCCGATATTTATTGTTTGACATCTTTCTATTTAAACCTATTTATACATTTACAAACTTACTATCTACTTATTCTATTAAATCTAAGCTTATTATATATGATAACTGAGTCCTCATCTACATGTATGTTCTATGATGGCTTATTATAACAAAGTCTATTCTTATTGTGTATGTACAATTGATTATAGTCCTGTCTCTGGTGTTATCATCAATGATAGCTACACTTAAACCATTCTTATCTATCGAATAACCGAGCCTGCATATATCTCATATTTACGCTTGTGATTTATACACTGATTAAGAAGTTTTCCCATATTTCCACTCGATCTAGAACTACACGAACAAAACTGCGGGAAAGACCTATTTATAATACTCAAATCACTTACCGATTCTTTCTCGAAACATTACACGTGTATGCACTGATAACCTCACACACTGTTTACGCTTTTGTTTACACTTAATATTATGTATTCACATTTCACTTTATTGTCTTCGAAATATATCAATTCACTTTCATCTTAATATATTAACTCTTAACAAACTATATTTGTATAAATAATATTAAAGAGCTTTGATGGCGGCAAGTTGCGACAACAGCACTTACATCAGAATGCCATTCGAAAATATGTTTATTGATGTATTTAATTGTACAATTAAATTATCTGTTTAAAAAAAATACTTTAATTTTACCACATTACAACAAACACTTCAATTGTATTACGTGAAAAATAAAAATTGGCGCCAGCTTGTTGTAAAAACTGCCGCCATCTTGTTCTTCTTCTTCTTCTTTAATTTATGGCTTTTATTGGTGCCAATCAGGCCCTATTATTCCGCCAACGACGTGTTTTCTGTGTTAATGTTGAAGTAATTTTCCATTGTCCTTGGAGCACTTCAATTAAAGCTCTAACATTATTTTAAAGTCTTACAAACGTTTATTAGTGTCTTAACAACTTCGCTGTATCTTCATGTTAATGAGTTATATTTTATTTTATTTTTGGCGCGTTCGCCATTTTTACTCTTCCATCTTGAAAAAAAACCCGCCATCTTGTTACACGGGACACATTAATGATATATATTCTTTTTTTAAATTGTATCTATACCTTTGATTAGAAAAGCACAGGTTATAGATCATAAAGTTAAAGATGCGTTCATAAATATTGTATTTACACATTTCCTATGGATATGGATTCTACATTAAATAAAATGTATATAATATTAAGTAATAATACAAACGTATATGTCTATTAATTATTAATAATCTGAAGCGTTCGAGAACGTTTATTAAAATTGAAATCAAATATTCTTTATTCAAGTAGGCTTTTACACCAGTTTTGAATAGTCGTAGTAGAGAAAAAAATGAAAGGATCAAAAAATTATTTAATATTTTAATGATTTTTCAAATGGCTTTCAATATTAAATTAAAAAGCAATTTGAAGCTTGAAGTTTCTAATTTTAGGATCTTTTTTTTTTTTTGCTTTTTATTTTACTCCGAAGCGATCATTTTTATAAAAGATACAGCCATTTGAAAAATCATCAAAATATAAGATATTTTTTTTATCCTTTAATTTTTTTATCGCTACTGTCGTTTGTCCATATATTATTTCTAATGTACATTACGAGGGTTCCTTCGCGCCCTGTTTTGAGAAGAGACCACAACAAACTCAGTGATAATTTTTTATCGTTAACATTACAATGTCATTCTAATTTATTCTATTATGATTAGAACAGTGATTTTTCAATTACCTTTTTTTATAAACTTTTTAAGCGTTATAAAGCGACATCTTCTAGAAAGCCTCCTTGGAGTTTTGTAAACTAATATGCTCTAAAAAGTAAAAAAATTAATTGCGTATTATTTTTTAGCGTTCTACTATATATAGAAAGAAAGAAGAAAGAAAGAAAAAACGTTTATTTCACAATTGTGCCAAACATTACATTAGCTCATAGAGCACCATTGTCTGGTGCCATGCATGCCTGGCACAACCCTGAAAAAGGTACAAGCTCAGCATTCTACTGTATGGTCCAAGCAAACGTTGAAACATACAGCGCTGATTTTCAGCAAATACCTTAACCAAGGTGACGCCACGGAAAGGACGCAGTCTCACACTAACATTTTTAATTATTATTAAGACTAAGTACTATTATTCAAATACAGCTAAATTTAACTTAAAATTAAATGTTGCATATTTACTAATTTAAGAAAAGTAAAAGTATTCTAACAAAAAAGAAAAAATGAATACCAAAATAATAAAACAATATAAATATAAATATCAACGTGTACAACCTTATCACAGCAATATAAAATAAAGTATTAATTGAATAACAAATAAAATAAAATAAAAATCATGTAAAGTATAACAATAAATAACAGAGTATGCAGGGGGATTTAAAATGACTATATATATAACTAAAAGCTTCATGGATTAAACAAAAAATAATAATTGATTAAATTTTAAATTACTCGTATCTACTATATAAATGAGTACTCCGCCACATCTTGAAATTCAACCTGCTTCATTAATAGGAATTCTCTTAGCTTCCTCTTAAATGCAAATTTATTTTTAATATTCATTATTGGAGGAGGAATGTTATTCCAACATTTTGTGGCGGAGTATGTGAATGAGCCCCTGAACGCTGCTGTTCGGTGAAAAGGAACTAGAAGTGACTTGCGACAACTTCGAAGACCTCTGCCACCATCACCGATCCAATTCAACTTATTTATTAAGTACAAAGGCTTGCCTTGTGTTATGACGCCGAAGAGGAGACCTGCAAGATGTAGCTTCCTCCTAGACCTCATTTTTAACAGTCGATGGTTATTTAAGAATGGAGTGACATGGGTTCTAGGAGGAATCTCGAAACAAAATCTTGCACACGCATTTTGCACTCTCTGTATGAGACGCATCGTACGACACAGTAATCGAGGTCCGAACACAACATCCGCGTAGTTGAGTTTCGACAGAACTAAAGCCTCTACCAGCTGCGAGCGCACTTCAACTGATAGATATTCACGAACTTTGTAGAGGATCTTTAGCCTGTAAAAACAATTTCGAACCACCTCCGCTATATGGTCTTCGAACCTCAAACCTGCGTCCATCAGCAATCCCAAATTACGCGCCTTGTCAACTCTCTCAAGGACGTTTCCCCCAATACTTAAATTTACATGTGGACCAATGACACGGAGTTGCTTAGCAGAGCCCATTAACATAAATTTTGATTTAGACGAATTTAAAACTAATGAATTGCGGTCAGACCAAGCGACAACACGGCACAAGTCATCATTAACAAAGCGTACTGCCTCATGAAGGTTTTTAGCCTCGAAATGATAATACAGTTGCAAATCATCTGCATATGCGTGATACTTACAGTGCACTATTTCTTTGGCAATGTCCGCGGAATATAATATATATAAGAGTGGACCCAAAACAGAGCCCTGAGGCACACCCCTGTTGACCGTAGCTGATGCCGAACTAAATACCTTACCACTTTCCTGTACGATTTGGACGTACTGTGATCTATTCCTGAGATAACTCTCAAACCACTTAACAGCATCAACAGTAAAGCCATAGTGTGATAGTTTTGACAATAAAAGTGTTACATTGATACTATCAAATGCCCGAGAGAAATCAAGTAGCACCAAGAGAGTGCACATACCAGAATCTTGCGCCCTAAGAATATTATCAGTTACGTCCAACAGAGCTGAGACAGTCCCTCGGCCGGCCCTAAATCCTGACTGATACTCTGGCAAAATTTCTTGCTTTTCAACATATGAGGACACCTGTGCGCACACCACCTTCTCCAATACCTTCGACAGGCAAGGTAGAATACTTATAGGCCGAAGGTCTTTTAGTGCCATTGGGTTAGGAACCTTAGGGAGCGGCCTAATTACAGCCACTTTCCAATTATTGGGGAAAACAGAAGTCATTATCGACTGATTAACAATCGAACGAATGCAATCTAAACTCTGAGGGAGTGTCATGAAAACCATATCCAACGTGATCTTGTCTGTCCCTTCAGCGTTCGAGTGCAACCGTCTAAGTATTTTAATGATTTCAGTATTAGAAACAGTGGTCAGAGAAAAGGTATCCTCATACAGCTTATTAAATTCATAATATGTTAGCTGAGACAAAGATACGGGCCTTGAGCCTGGTACATTAAGAAAATGCAAATTAATTGCATCAGCATCAGTAAAGTGCGTCGGCAGTAGATCGCTTTTTCTAGGTAGAACTGTACTTTTTAAATTTTTCCATAGGATTTTTGGATATTTGATTTTACTATTAATGTCTTGTTGGAAATAAGCACGCTTTTCATTATATATAGCTTCTATTACCAGATGCTTGTATTGTTTATAAGATGCTTTGTTTACATCTGATTTGACAGTCCGCCATTTGCTATGAGCATCATCCCGCAATTTCATCATAAATTTAACATTAAATGTAATCCATGGACTGTTTGTTTCTTTAAAGACTCTAGTTTTTATAGGAGCATGTTTGTCAAATAATTCGATTATACATCTGGTAAAATCGTCAACCATATCATTGACACTACGCAAAGACAAAATATTGTCCCAAAATATTGTATCAAGATCCCTATTAAAAGATTCTATACATACATTCTTAAGGGGCCTATACGCAACAATCTTTGGCACATTTTTCTCCTTCTTTATGCTCAAAACACAGTCTAGAACAGCGTGACTGCTCAAGGAAGCAATATGTGTTACGTTTACACTCCTAACAGGCATATCCGTACAAATTATGTCAATTAACGTTTCACTAGAATCTGTAAAATGAGTAGGCACTGTAATTAATTGCTGTAGCTGTAAATAATTAAAGAAATTTATTAGCTTAACACTTTTGCTATTTTGTGAATTTAATAAATTAGCATTAAAATCTCCTAACAAAACTATATGATATATAATGTAGTTATAATTATTATTAAATTTGGAGTTGATGTTAGATCACATTCTTCTGCAACAACTACTTGTATATAGTAAATTTGTACTATTGTTTAGGTTAAATGTGCAGAAAAATTTAATATCAGAAAATAAAAAGTTTTTTTTTATTTATTTTAAAACTCAATATCGATTTCTTAATTAACCCGACGCGATACTTGACCAATGAGGCAGTTTGCCTCAATATCAGTATAAATATCAGCTTTACTACCCTATAACTATAGTGTATTGTTCTATTGATCTATAAATAAGTGTATTGTTCTCCTCAGGTACATTGTCAGGAGTGCCCCCGTACAGGATGCCACCGGCGCCCGAGGCGGCGTTGCCGGGAGCACCTGCCCCGACGTCACCCGCACCCCTCCACACGCACTCCGCCAAATTCCCCGTCAGTATATTATATGTAAAATCAAATCATATACAAAATAATGTGGTAATGTAAAAAGTAAAGTAACAGCCCATTATCGTCCCATCGCTGGGCACAGCCCTCCTCACTCATACGAGAGAGGGTTTTTTGAACATAGACCCACCACGCGGCTCCACTGCGGATTGGCAGGCATAGTACACAAGTGTACTCTCTACTTCACTCTCATAGTCCAATGTGACGGAAATCCGACACGATCGGAGAGAGATCAGGCACAGGACCGACGGCTTAACGTGCTCTCCGAGGCACGGGGGTGGATCACACCGCCAAATTTTTCCGAATTTTGAATTGACCCGACACGGGATTTGAACCCAAGACCTCGTGTCTGTAGTCGAACATGCTAACCAATGAGGCAGTCATGTGAAAACTAATACTGGCAAATTTTAATCGAACTTTCACAAACAAATTACCATATTTCCTGGGCCCGTAGACAACGTCACTTTCGAAGATTGCTAACGCTTAAAAAATGTATGGGAGTGACGTTTCATATCGAAACATATCGAAAAATGAAACGTCATTGTCATACATTTTTAAGCGTTAGCAATCTTCGAAAGTGACGTTGTGTACGGGCTCTGGGGCATACTTTTAATTAGGTTTTATTAGCTTTAAATTATTAAAAGATCTTTGAAATCTATTTATTACTTAATACCTTCTGTATCTTTAGAATAACGCGAGTAATTCCCATGCTTACTTTAAATATGCTGCTACCTATTGTTGGAATTATATTCCTCCTATCCATTCGAAGATGTGCCACAAAAATCACCTTTAGACGTAATTAAAAAAGAGAAAACAGCAAATTTCAATTCATTCCTTTTGCAAGGTTTTTTTTATTGCTAACCGCTGTGATCACAGCTGATAGTACAGTCTAAGATAGAACCGCGTCAATCTGGTAAAAAGCCATATATTTCTTATGGTTTCTACACGGCATCGTAGCGGAACACAAATGTTATTCTTGGCGTTACGTCTTTTCCGGTAAGGGGATTACTAGCTACTGCCGAAGCCACCCACTAGTCCTGACCCAGACAAATTAGGAAATGCAATATCCTTAATTCACTCTACCGGGGAACGAACCCATGACCTCTGATAGCCCAGCGGGTCCACTGCGCTAGCGAGGCCGTCACATAGACTCCTACTTAGAACGAGTTTCCCCATATTTCCATTTGCTTAGCCACCGCCGAAGCCTCCCACCAGTACAGACTTAAACAAATTAGAAAATGAAATTACCGGGGATCCAAAACCGGGGCTTCTACAAGCCAAGGGAATCCTCGCCCACTTACTTAAAACGGGTTTCTCCATATTCCCACGGAATCTGATAACTATTGACCCGATTGACTTGAAATTTTTGACGGCCTCGCTGGCGCAGTGGTGCGAGTATTCGCTTTGCTAGCGGAGGTCCCGGGTTCGATCCCCGGTAGGACGAATTTAGGAAATTGTATTTTATAATTTGTCTGAGTCTGGACTGGTGGATGGCTTCGGCCGTGGCTAGTTACCACCCTACCAGCAAAAACGTAGCGCCAAACAAAGAGATTTGTGTTCCGGTACGATGCTGTGTAGAAACCGTAAGGGGTATATCGCCTCTTCACAGATTAGCGCGCTTCCATCTTAGACTGTATCATCACTTATCATCAGGTGAGATCACAGTCAAGCGCTAAACTGTCAGCAATAAAAAAAAAATCACCCGATTGACCTGAAATTTAGCATACTAAGAACGGATTACCCCATATTTCCACGGGATTGCTAATTTCGCGGGTACCATCGCTGGGAACAGGTTATAATATCAGTAGGTTTAAAGAAGAAACAAAACAAGCAATTATACAAGAAATTAATGTCGTTCTGACTCTAATTTATAATATAAAACAATGCCTCAAGATCCTGTTCAGCAAAAAACCGAGAAATGCAGCAAATGAGGCATTTCTATACGAGCTAAATATAACTATGTCATCGACCCGGAGTCACTCGTCGCCGCTGTTTGCGTGCAGTGACAGTCTTTGTAAACTAATGAATGACCACTTATTAGCTATTATAAACTATTTTATAACCATAACGCCTTTTAAAGCTGTATTTATTTGTAGATGTGACGGTTATTATAGATTACTAACAGTGGATGGATAAATCAATCAAAGAATGTTCTGAATAAAGTTTTTTTCCTTTTAAATCTGTACTTGGTGACAGTGTACATGTAAAAAGGAGACCATGCTACATTTCAAGTTAATTGCGGATAAATGGGAAACAAACTAAGAAATAGTGTGATAAGAGAACGTTGTGGTGTAAAAGAAGATGTAGTAACTAAAATTGAGAAAGGTACGCTTAGATGGTTTGGGCATGTAGAGAGAATGAATGAAAGGAGCCTGACAAAAAAGATTTATGAGTCAAGAATGAATGGGAAAGTTGGAAGGGGAAAACCAAGGTAAACGTTCTTATAACTGACAGGTCAAGAGTACTCTAAACTGACAAATTTCTATGAAAGGAGTGAAGGAGATATGCAAGAAGCGTGCCATGTGGAAGGACGTGGTCTCTGTCTACCCAGAAGGGAATGAAGCGTGAAGCTTTATAAATGCTTCTATCACCTCTGACACGAGGGCAGGGAGTCTGGAACTCGCTAGCATGGCCAGAATACCCATTAAAACTTAGTGACACCACACTAGGGTGTCAGAGGCTCCCTGTCTCAATCACCCTTACACTCCCGAATGTAACTGACAAAGGGGATTTAAGCAGGAGGCAAGACGGGTTCAAAAAGACGCCTCCTGACACCGAACCTGCTCCTTCGAAGGGGAGAGGCATCAGAAACACCTTTCCTTTTTTCTCTTAAAATTGTCCTACCGGGAATCAATCACAGAACCTGCTAAAGCTCATAACCTTTTCTTCCATTACTCCTGCAAATGTATATAGCCAATATTATTCACTTAATAAGAAAGTCAATTTGAAAACTTAAAACATCGAACCCGGGACAAAAGCTCAGTTGCAAAGCTGAAAGTTTGTCGTTGATTTCTCTTGTAGCAAGGTGATATGCACTATTCACTCGATTTCCACATGAGTTCAACGGCACTAACGAGTTGAATAATTACATACAAATGGCTTTCTACCCGTAGCTTCTTATTCAACTTATTGGAATACGTAATATATTTGATGGTAGATGAGTGAAAGTGTCCATTGTAACAGCTTATCCGATTAAAATGACGTATGTTGTGTAACCGCTCGTTATTTTGATACAGTCCGATGGTGATTTGCGAAAAATATATATAGAGAACCCTCGATAAAGTACGAGAACATATGCACGTAATCGAAGTATCAATTATAATACTATGAAGTCAGCGAGTAATCGAAATTCGACCGTATTTTGTACGTCTCAATTTCCATACCGCACAACAACGATTTGCGAAGAATTTGAATATTAGATAAGTAATAAATATAATGCTTATAGTTTGAAATTGACGAAGTCAAAAGACGGATGGTGATTACGAGAACAGCTATGGACAAGATGAAAAAAATATGGAGGAATCGAAACATCACTAAGATCACGAAATCCAGACTCGTGAGGACACTGATCTTCCCCATATTTTTATACGCTGCTGAGACGTGGACATTGCGAGAAGTGGAAAGACAGAAAATAGATGCTCTAGAAATGTGGTGTTGGAGAAGGATGCTTGGGGTTTCGTGGACCGACTTTCGTACGAACGTCTCGATACTTCAAGAACTCGGCATCAAGCAGCGTCTATTTTCTGTAGTACAATCTCGCATCCTGACTTTCTTTGGACACGTCTCTCGGCGTGGCAATCAGTCCATCGAACGCCTCGTCATTCAGGGAAAGGTGGAAGGCAACAGACCGCGTGGGAGGTCACCTACTCGATGGACTGACCAGATCAAATCTGCTCTGGGAAGTTCGTTGAACGAATGCAGTAGGATGACCTC
>JACTOM010000915.1:1176341-1195319 GCA_015832385.1 Elymnias hypermnestra
TAATCAAAATAGAATACTTCGAATCAAATCGACGAATTGTTGAAATTCGACCGTAATTCGAACAAATATACTTTAATTCTTAAAAATGATGACTAACTAAAAAATATGTATATAATCAAAATAGAATACTTCGAATCAAATCGACGAATTGTTGAAATTCGACCGTAATTCGAACAAATAAACTTTGTCTCTTAAAAATGATGACTTGGGAAAAAATATGTAAATAACCAAAATAGAATACTTTGAATCGAGACGCCGAATTGTTGAAATTCGACCGTAATTCGAACAATAGTAATTCTTGTAGAATCTACGATGGTGATAATCATTTTAATATCTCTTACAGATAGAACGTGAAGTAATTCTTTCGTCGGGCGACAAGAGCTCCAAGGTGCCAATACTGCAAGATGCGAGGAAGAGGGGGAGATTAGGAGCTGTTGCACCTGACACACCGCCAAAGGCCTTATCAGCTTGGACACATGGTGAAGTAAGCGTATAATTATTTTAAATATTATAATTCAATGTGTTCTTTCCTGTCGCACAACGAAATGACACCATGTTACTTTTTAATGTAACGTTAAAGGTTTTTCTTACGATATTACTTATAGTGAAAGTATAGTAAGTAAGAAACAGCCCATTAACGTCCCACTGCTGGGCTCAGGCCTCCTCACTCCGAGGAGCGAGGGTTTTTAGAGCCACACGCTGCTCCACTGCACTCCATTGGCAGGCATAGTACACAAGTGCACTCTCTATTCCTTCACTCTCTTAATCCGATGTGACGGGAATCCAACACGAACGGAGAGAGATCAGGTGCAGGACCGACAGCTTAACGTGCTATCCCAGGCACGGGGGTGGATCTTAAATAGAAGACTATATTGATTTTTGAATTGGCCCGACCCGGCACTCGAACCCAGGACCTCATGTTTGCAGTCGAACATGCTAACCACTAAACCAATGAGGCAGTTTACTTAAAGTGTAATAATTATTTATTACTACTAACTAAACCTATGCCTACTAACTAAGAAACTAAAAGTGCGAAACTAACTATAGCTAAGGTTACATGGCAGGAGAATTTTTCATTCTATTTGTGTGTTCGTCTATTAGTGTATTTCGTTGTATCTAGGACAATATTGTATTTTGCGACGTGAAGTATACATTAGGTAAAAGCAATATCTTTACGTATTTCAATCAGTCACAAGTATATACCAGTTTATAACCTAAACTTTACATCAATTGAGATTGAAGCTGATTTAAAACAGAAAAATAAACAATTTTATACATGTCGGAGTGCAATAGTCTGTGGAACACTGTGTTGGAGTGGAGTCTGTGGAACGCTTGCGCCATCTGTCTATCGACGTGGAGCAGTGTCAATAGTGACAATCCGGTGCGCGTCTCCCCAGTTCTCGGGTGACGGTCCGCCAGAGCGGTCGACTATTGAAACTGTCTAGTTCCAAGCTATTATTATTAATGAGTTTGTGTAAATTGATATCGAGAACATTGAGTGATTATAATCTGAGATAATTAATAAAGCGATTGATTGCACCAACATTACCCACCAACGCCCACAGTATGGAAATTATGGATGCTATTAAAGACGATGTCGGCGGAAAGCCCTACGTTATGCTTTATGCTCCTTTCTCTCCTATTCTTCGATATATAGATAAAACAAAATGTCCATAGAAATATATCTTGCATAATTTTTGTCTACTATGTGTATTTTGCTTAACACATTCTACTGTAAAAATTAAACCTCTGGAGATAAAGTATCCTTTAAAAAGAAGAGATTGACATGATTTTCTAATTATGTAGATAGAACAACACGTCCAGAGAAGTCTATCCCACGTTAAATCTACTATGCGTCTTGTAGAAAGACACATACGTCTATAAGACGTAGAAAGACACATAAGTCTTTTAACTTCAATTTAAAATAAACCAGACAAAGTTCAAAGTTTATTTACCTCAAAAATTTTCCTCACTTAAGTTCAGGCTGCTATGTACCTTATAACTTCAATCTACAATAAATCTTTCGATATTGCACTGGTTTTTAAATAAAATTTACGTCTATTATCTAAAGAATTATCAGGATAATATGTCCTCAAAGGTCGACAGGTGGAGAACCACTCTCCTAAGTTACGACTCCAAATATAAGAATACGAAGAATACTATACTTTTTAGAGCATATTATTATATATTTGTAAGTCTGTTTTGAAGGCGGTTCTTTTTTTGTTAAAATTTTTATTTATAGTGAATCTGAGGTAAACGTGTTGCAATGCAGCAACAAACGTAAGCTCATTGCTATTTGATTACAGATACTTATATTTTCTGCCATAAACCGCACCCTTACTGTAAGCCGTCGAGGAGTTCCTTTGATCTTCATATTTAACTACGACTAGCACTTGACTATACCGAAATTACGGTAGGCAACTCAAATATCTGGATATCCTATAGAAGATTCTGCCGAGTATCGTTCATTTGCTCCTAAGAATTGAAGAGTTCTGTCACTTTGTCATGGAATCCATCATCAGAAACTAACCAAACTATCACAAAACAACCCTTGAAGTATCATCAAAATGTTTGACGTGATTTTGAGTTAGTCGTCCATTTTTCGCGCACATGCTTATGCAAATTTAAAACTTATCCGGTTTTCTCATGGATGCCATCATCAGAACTGGATTTAAAAAAAATGGGGATCCTATAACGAGCACCACCTGTCATTTACAAAAAACATCAAGACATAAAAAAAATACAGACATTATAACCTCCTCTTTTTTTAAAAGTCGGTTAAAAAATGTGACACATATGATTTAAAACAGAAAAGTAAATGTAAAGTATCATTTTCAGTTGCTAAAAGAAGCAGAGAGTTGAAACTAGGACTATCTAGAGAATTAAAACGATAAAATATCCTCAGAAGCCTGTCCTACTTATGTTGTATCTATTATGAGTGAGTGCGTGCAGTACACCATGGAAAATGTACCGCCGAAGGGCAAGGAACTCCATCGTTATGGCTCGCTTGTCGCCATGCTCATTAAGCAGGAAGACGCACACACATGCCTTAGACAATTTAAAGAAATATTTGTTATTTTGTGCATATTCCTTAATCTATAATGTTTAGCATTTCATAATAATCCTACCGTGTGATGAGTGATATACTCTCAAAGTAAGAAATAGTGTGATAAGAGAACGTTGTGAATAAAAGAAGATGTAGTGACTAAAATTAAGTAAGGTATGCTTAGATGGTTTGGGCACATAGAGAGAATGAATGAGAGGAGACTGACAAAATGTATGAGTTAAAAATGAATGAAAACGTTGAAAGGGGAAGACCAAGACGAACGTTCCTGGACCAAATCCAGAACATTTTACATAAGGGCCAGGTCAAAAGTGCTCTAAACCGACGAACGTGTGGGAAAGGATAAATGAGAATGAAAGAAGCGAATGAGAATGCAAGGATCGTGGCAAGTGGCAAGCAGTGAGGCGTGATTAATCCAATATGGGCACACAACACACCAAATGATTGTTTACTTCCATTCGATGTAAAATCGAAAATATTGATCCATTCCAACGTTCAAAACGCAAAAATATACACCTTTCTGTCCACATTGTGTCATTGGTCTTGGTGTTCAGCTTGTTCGGCTACAGACATAAGATTCTGGGTTTGAGTCCTGGGTCGGGCGAATTCAAACACTGACACTAAGTTTTCTGTGTGTGGCGTAGTTGTCAGTGTGCTCCACCCCCGTCAGATCTCTCTCCGGTTCTGTCTAATTGCTGGCACAACAGACTCTGTACTATGCCTGCAGTGGAACAGCGTAATGGGTTTTCCTAAAAACCCTCTCGCCTATGAGTGAGAAGGCCTGTGTCCAGCAGTGGAATATTATTGGGCTGCTACTTACCTTTTAACTTCACTCCAAACTTTGACCATTCCAATAATACTTTTTCCCACTTCTGTATCAAAGTACATGATATGCACGCTAAATCTAGTTTATATCAAGTTATTGCATTTTTATTTTGTAATGTTTTATAAATCAGTGTTAGGCTAGATTAACCTTATCATCGCAAAGCTTCCATCGTCATCACTGAAGCAGATAATAGTAAGTCAGTGGCGTAGCGAAGGACACACACAAAATGGCGCCAAACAAAGTGGTAACTACATTTTTTCTATCAAATTTAAAGCCTAGGTAAATCTTTGGGGTCCTCTGACTTTGATTATTTAATATTATGGATATTTTATGGTTTTGGAATGGGGAGGGAGCGCTAAAAGGCTATTATGATCCGGGCGAGACTTAGAGCGCCACACCACTGCTATTGTAATAAAAAAATACCGCATCCTATTCTAATGGTACTGTAATATAAATATATATTCTATAATCAGAATTTCCTTTGTTTCGTGTATAGTTATTATTTGATACCACAAAGGGCGTATAAAAATTCATAGCGCGTACTTAGTATGACTCCTACAACGAAACAACGGTTAACTGGCACGTGCGGCTTGCCTGATACGATTTTATATCGAACTTGTTTCAAAAATCGAATTAGGCGATCCGCACTTGTAATACCCGGTTTTGTACATCTTTCTGATATCTGTTACAATATAAAAAGAAAAAGATTTGGAAATCCTTACCGATTGTGTAATAAGTAAGAGGCACACCAAATATTATTAGAGAGAGTAAAGAGTGCTTTTTTTTCCGCTGGGAAATGCATTTGCGTACCCCTGCCACGAAGTAGGGAGTGTAGGACTCGCTGGCAAGGCCAGAATACCCACTAAATCCAAGCGACACCCTCCTCACCCTGAATTGGGAGTGTCAGAGGCTTCAGTGAATGCGCAAGTGCGCAGTGTCAGAGTGAATGCGCAAGCATTCACTCTGACACACCCGGATGAACCGACTGAGAATGTTCAAGGAGGAGACAAGAGGCGTTCGTAAAGACGCCTCTTGCTACCCAGTCTCCTCCTCCTAATTAGGGGAGTAGCATCTGCTGCAGCTTCTCGTACTCGCTCCATTTCCTCCTTCAGGGAAATGACGGCTTCGCAGAAAAAGGTAACTGCATTTCATCCTATCTCACTGTCAAGCATGGCGCCCACTATACTTGGCAGTGAGAGATCCGCTCCGATGAGGGACACCAGACGATGTCGCTGTGGTCCCCAAGCCGGACATTCTGCCACAGTGTGAGCCGCCGTATCGACAGGCGCACTACACTGACGCTGACTATTACTGGGGTGGTTAATCATTTATTTGAAATCGATCGAAAATTGTCGCAATAAATTGGTTATATCCCAAACCTATTTCAATCACATCTAGAGTTATGCAAGGGTCACATTTGGGACCATTACTGTTGTTAATGTTCATTAATGACATGGTTTCCCTTATTTTTTTTCTGTATCTATAACTTCATACATAAATATTGTTAAATTGTCTAATAAAACAAATAAAAATATTGATTGTATGATTCGAATTAGATTTAAAGTTTTTTAAAGTTTTTTAAAGATTTAATTAGTAAAAGAAGCAAAATTTTTTGACTACACTAGCTGCAATAAATCTTCAACTCTTACATTAATAGGCAATGCTATTTTGAAACTGAAAAAAGATGATGATATTTACCAATCGATATGTATATCTCTGAGAGTATTCTCGTCTTCCACGGAGAGATTAGGCGCATAAATTGCACTACTGTGTAGAAAGCTTTTCTAGTATTATGTTTACTGTGCAATAAAAATCATGTAAATGTGTTAGAAATTGTTATGTTTAATTAACAAAGTAGTTACTATTAAATAAAAACAAGAAACCAATTTGCACGAGGTAAGAGTTACAAGACAGTGAAAGTAAGGTAATGGTTTGTCGTATCGAATCTAGATTGAAGATGCGTGATTGATATTGCCCAGTTTACAAGATAAGTTGTTGCGCGTAGCTCACTTTCTTATAAAGCAGCTGTTGCACGCAGATTTACCTAAAACTTTACATTATAATTCTAACATCGATATGTCCCTTATATATTGGAATTAAAGATAATCAGTGTATATTTAATCTATTAACTAATACTTATTCATGCTCTTACCAACTTATCACAGTCCCTTTACTTTTGTTTAGCTTTTTATTAATAACTTTAATAGGTTTTTAACAACTACTCAAAGACATTTGATTACTTTGAAACCAGAGACTATATTTATGGTCTTTTTTACTTGTAAATATTACCTTATCCAAATATTTTCCTGTAAGCTGTTCTCAGTTCCGTCTACTTGATTACAAAAATTCATACAGTTATGGTGAAAGACTTCAGCCACATACACACGTACTGGCGAAGTGTATATAAAACAAACGTGAGCCTTTATTAAACCGCTGATGTAATTTATGGGCACCGCCATATTGCCCTTGGCTGCTCTACCAAATACCTTTCATTTTGCCCCATTTCGCAGTTGGCTGTAATGCGGCATGCGATAGAAAAAATAAGAGGATATGTAAATAGTTTTACCAGGCTAAGTTCAAACGGCGCAAGATCCAACTTTTTTCTCTCATTCTCGTAAAACTTTTTATGCAAGTTCATCGTAGAGTACTTATGACCTGACCCTTATTTAAAATGTCATGGATTTGGTCCAGGAACGTACACCTTGGTCTTCCCCTTCCAACTTTCCCATTCGATCTTGACTCATAAATCCTTTTTGTCAGTCTCCTTTCATTCATTCTCTCAACGAGTCCAAAGCATCTAAGCATACCTTTCTCAATTTTAGTCACTACATCTTTTTATCATCTTTTAACCTGCCTCATTGGTCTAGTGGTTAGCATGTTCGACTACAGACATGAGGTCCTGGGTTCGAGTCCCGGGTCGGGCCAATTCAAAAATCAATATTGAGTTTTCTATTAAGATTTTCTCAATATTTGCCCGAAGTTGGGAAGTTGGCGGTGTGATCCACCCCCGTGCCTCGGAGAGCACGTTAAGCCGTCGGTCCTGCGCCTGATCTCTCTCCGGTCGTGTCGGATTCCCGTCACATCGGACTATGAGAGTGAAGGAATAGAGAGTGCACTTGTGTACTAAGCCTGCCAATCCGCAGTGGAGCAGCGTGGTGGGTCTATGCTCTGAAAACCCTCCCTCATATGAGGGAGGAGGCCTGTGCCCAGCAGTGGGACGTTAATGGGCTGCTACTTACTTACTACTTTTACATCTTTTATACCACAACGAAAATGATGTTCGTTGTAAATCTATCTTCATATTAAATTGGGAAAGCATTATGAATTATAACAAAACAAATATCTGTTCTAAGTCCAACGGTACCATTCTAAATTAGATTCGGAGTAGCGAAGCCGCACGCCACCACGATGCACTAGTCTGCCCAATGTTCCGATATCAAGTGCGCGCATCCGGCCACTCCACACATTCCTCGACGTAACTTGTACTTGTTCAAAATAAACCTTTCAATTCAATATTTTATCATATAAAGTAATAAATAAGCCGTATTTTTCTTATATTTGTTATTTAGAGTGATTATATATTAATATAGTAAACGCTTAAGAACTAAATAGATCTATTGTTTTGTGTCAAGTGTCGTGAAAGAACAGTGCAAATATGACTTGAAGTGAATTGTGGTATTGTCGAGGATTTCTGAAAATGGTTGAATTTGCGCTAGAGGTAGGGAAATCCACTTTTTTGTGTAAATTTTCATAAAAAAATGAAATGATTTAACATATTAAGTATTTCGTTTACGAACGACATTATCAACCAATCTTATTCTTACTAACTGTTGGATAGTGTAAATAGTTTTATCCTTGATAAGAAAATGTATTTTACAGATTAACATCACCAATAATTTCTCAATATAAATCGGAGATTATAAAAAGTGAAATATTATAATACTCGTAAAAACATTGAATCATTACATTATGCGATAAAAATTTGTAACAATATTAATGAAAATCACGAAATTCTAAGAAAATATTGCATTCATACCCATTTGCTAAAAAGTTTCAATTCTCGCGGTAAAACAAATTAAAATATGTAATTGTGATATATACACAAATGTATGTTTAAAATTATACGTATCTATATATATTAAATTCTATTTATTAGTTTAATACTTGACTCTTTTTTTAATACTGGGAAATCCTCCTGGGTACCTGGAATACCAAAACTACTGGCTAAAACCCTGCGGTGCTCCTACATCACTCGAAGACGGGGTCACGAGAACGCGACTGACAGACATTCGCAACCCCGCCAGCGATGTGCCTGTTTAGGCTCAATTCGGTCAATGACCAAAACTTACTCCGGTGGATTGCCTGGAGCACCTGGCAAGCCACCCACCACCTCGCGGGACCTCTCTTTGTTGGGCAACTGACCCCGCTTCCGTTACCCAAAGGTCACCACTAAGGAGGGAGACGGCGATCGTGGGCCTCTCGCCTCCTTTCCTGCGAACGGTCGAAGTGGTCACGTTTGCCTCCCTCAATCGTTTCGCCATCTCCTTCCGCGTCATGATATCCCCGCAGAAGGAGAGCGTAGCATACCATGCATACTTGACTCTATATTATCCCACAGTAACGGTGTAAAGATAAACTATCTATTACTCTATTACCACTTGTATTAAATATATGTCTTTTTAAGCAATGTTTTATAATGTTTAATACACAAGTTCACTGTTATCACATAGGAACCATCGATATTAAAAAGCAAAACGACGACTCATTACCAGATTTCCTATTAGACTTGAAATTCAGACGATGTAGACGCTCACAGAGAATAGTTTTCCTCACACTGGGTCGGGATATAGAAGTTAAACTTAGGACTTTTCTCAAGACCTCTAAAATTATTCCTTGCTTGACTTAAAAAGAGATATCTATAGTTATATAAAGCTAAAGAGTTTGCTCGAACGCTCTAATCATAGTCCAATTTGAAACATTCTTTTAATATTAAATAGCCCATTTATTAACTTGTAATATATATTGCCAAGACTGAAACTTAGAAGTGACTGAGACTGAGAACGTTGTGATATAAAAGAAGACGTAGTGACTAAAATCGAGAAAGCTATGCTTAGATGCTTTGGACATGTAGAGAGAATGAATGAAAGGAGAAAGTTGGAAAGGGAAGACCAAAGCGAATGTTCCTGGACCAAATCTAGGACATTTGAAATAAGGGCCAGGTCAAGAGTACTCTAAACCGACGAACTTGTATGAAAGGTTTAAAGAGAATGAAAGAAGCGAAGGATATATACAAGGATCGTGGCAAGTGGAAGGAAGTGGTCACTGCCTACCCCGAAAGGAATGAAGTGTGATGCTATGTAGGTATGTACCCTAAGACTAATAGGAGTGGTGCAACAATGTCCATTGTTTCAAATCGGGGTATTTTTTTCTTCTGAACTTCTGCTGTTAAAATTTTGCAAAAATCATGAATGACAAAATTGTTTCCCTTTAAAAGTTCTAAAATGGCTCATTGTAACCTTTTCATACTAACCAATTTTGTTCCTTCTCAGTCTTCTGTTAAGAGATGCAGACGGAGTTGCGCAAATCAGCTAGTTGAAAATAAATGAAATACTTTTCTATTGTAATAAGTGTGAAAGTACCTTTACAATATACAGTTTAAATACCCCCCTTTTCCTCTAACAATCAACAATTGTTTTAGTTTCACATCGTCTGGCGTAACACATAGCTTCTTTCGCTGTTTGAATGCCGTATTGTTACCGTAAAACTAAGATCCTCGATTCCCATTACATGGTACTGCTATAAACAAAGGTGTCTCAAAGAAATCATTTGTTTCTCCTTTCTATTAGCAAAGTGCTTAAAACACTAAAGTACAGCCTGATAGTACAGATCGAAGCATTGATGACAAATGAAACAACAGATGAATCTTATTGGCTATGGCTATCAATAATTTTAGCCTCTCACTTCACTTATTTTTCGGTGTAGGGACTGTAGGGCCAGCTGTAATGCGACATGCAATGCACATGGACGGAATAAGAAGAAGTGATGGAAAAAAGTTTCACTTTAAAAAAGGACATTCCTTTAAGAGAGTATTTGGTTCATATTAAGAAACTATTAAAGCTAAAAAGCAATTTCAAAATTACCATAACACTAAATCATTTTATAATGATTATGTTTTTGCAAGTAAATTGCAATTATCGTCATAAACCTTGTCTCAATGCACAGCTTATTGTTACTAACTCATTTCATAGGGACACCAATAAGCAATAAATATCTTAATCTCGGAACAGATTCTAAAATACATTGAGCCCTCCAATTATTACGCAATGTCGGTTGTCTTTCTTGTTAAAAATCTGCAAATTATTAATTACAGAACCAACAAGCGGGCACTTCAGGTGACTTTAGGCAATACGAGCAAAACTACGGCTACGCAATGCACCAAAATCAAAATCAAGGAGCAGTTGCCAGAAATATACAGAACTACGATTCCCCAAAACCTCCTATACCCGCTAAAAATATGTACAAACAGGAAGCACAAAACAATTCACATATAACAGTAACAGTAGAAACAGGAAAAGATAGCACAAGAGATGCTCCTAAAAGCAATAACTCCGTGAGTAAAACCTATAACACGTTAAAAGATATGATATCAAGTAGATTCAAAAATAAAGAAAATGTTGAAGGAGAGAAGAACGATGAAGCCAGACTTAATAATATAGAAGAGAGAAAGAGACCAGAACCTGAACAAGTAACTCCAAGAGAAATGCCTAGAAAAATAGAACAAGGGATATATGGGAGACCAATGCAGCAGAATAGACCAGATTTACAATATGGACACGGGATGGCGACAAATATGGCTTATCCAAGTCCATCTCCTCACAGGTAAGATAAAATTATTCTTAATTAATTAGAGAGTAAAGGTACACTGTCATTTACCTAATTAAAGGCCTCATCAGTGTAATGATGCGAGGATTCACTAGAAGAGGTACTGGATTCAATTTTAAACCGCATCATCAGATATCTACAGGTGATATCACAGTTAAACAACCTGTGACCAATAAAAAAATTACTACGTTAAAGGCACTAAATGGGGAAACGGACGCCATTTGCTATGAAAACAAAAAAATACTAGGTAACAATTACATAACTTGTTTATATCTTGAGAAACATGATGCAACCACGAACAGTGCAACCTATTCACATGTCTATTCAAATATTTCTATGCTTTCTTTAATGTAAGATAACGATTTAGTGTTTGTAACTTTGCAATGATTAAAATCTAAACGGAACAAGTAAACATTTTGCATTGTAAGGTCTATAACAAACAATCCCATAATATTTAGATTTCTCTGAAATTAAAGGATTAATAGATATTACTACGTCAGCTTTCAACTTGTGAAATTTGCTGTAAAAATGGCTTAGTCATTTTAGAAAAGAATAATAGAATTTCCTAGTCTTATAGAAAATTCGATAAAAAAAGAGTAGTCTACGCTATTTCCTATGAGGTAAGGTATCTGCGAAACTACCATCAAAATAAACAAACCCTCAAATAAAATTTGGCTACAATCGTTGACGATTCACTCTTTATCATTGTTGAAATTGATTTTCCAATAGACAAAGACGATCTAATGTTGAATAAGTCTTTTAAGCAGATAAAGTATCTTCTTTACAGACAGTTAATGCACCAACAACAACAAATCGTGCAACAGCAGATGTTGCTCAACCAACAAGCGAGATCACAAGAAATGTTAGCATCTCCACATAGGCCTCAAGCTTTGGGTGCAGATGCCCTGTATCAGCAATATGGACCCCCCGGAAGACGGAGTGCTGTGTATCAGCGAGACATAGATGTTCGATCCATGGCAAACTTCACTTCATTGAAGACAGGCCCACAACCTCAGGTAACAATTAGAAATGTTAGAAAGCTTATTATATTTTCAAATATCTTCTTACCCTCATAAAGGAAGAGAATAACGTTCTCCGAGTTCTAAAACTAGTTTTAATTATAATTATGATACGATTCGTATTGCAATTCAACAATATGATTATATACGTAAAGAAAAATAATTACGCCTCGCTTAGCACAATAATTATGATTCAAAGTCCTTTATTGGTTAACCATGACATTTTTAAAAGATACCATAATCTGCTTCCGACGAAGATCATTTCAATTCTTTTATAATTTTCTTAAAAGAGTAACTAATGCGATTCTTCTCATGAGGATCTGCGTCCAAAATCAAAGTATCATTATCAACCTTCTGACTGATCATGATGATTCGAAAGGCTTTATATTTCGTTTTAATGAATATCTACTTATTGATCTACATAATGTAGAAAATTAAGATAAAGTAAATCAAGATTGTGCATATTTGAAATATGCTGTTCTTAAAGTGTTCATTGTAAAACGAAAAACAATCTGAAAGGTACATTATAGTGCCAAAAAATTACCGCAATAGTTCTCGGCTTTCTTGCGGCCGTTTCTCACTGTCGCAACAAAGCACAATGATTCCCAACAATTACTTGTTCCCACAACACATACAATTAAAATAACAAGTACTTATTTTATGATGACGTTTTGATACCGTGGAATAAATTTTACCTTCGTATTGCTTGTAATACGTTAGGTTTGATCTGATTACTAACTGAAAACAAACTGTTGCGGCATATACTTCAAAAAAAAAGACTAATATATTCCATTTAATTTAACAGTGGCAGCCTATAGTCATACATTGAGTGTTGCTTATTATTGGGCTGTTTTGACCTTCATTTTGTAATTAAGGTCAAATATCGCGATTAAGGAGGTATTCTTAAAAAAAATCTCGTGCAATGTGTAATTATTTTTTACGGTTCAAAAATTCTACAGCCTTCGTTGAATAATAGACCATAACCATAACAAAGTTGAATTTTACATTTTTATGAGCCTATATCGTGATAACGAACTGTTTAGAGCATCATTTATGTAATTTTAAAATTGTGCCTTTCTCATAGAAGGCTGCTTCATGTTGCGTATACGACGATATTTAATACGTTAAAAAAGTGCGTTGTTATTTTTTTCAGTTTGAAAATTCACATTCAAGACTTGATCTCAGAAGCCCTCAACAACTAGAAAGAGAAATAGTACGGCAAAGAGGTTTAGTTGAAGGCAGAAGAGCAGCTTCCCACCCTCATCTCTTAGATGAACCACCACAACGTCCAGAAGTCACTAGCCCACAAATTCACGACAGATCTAGAAGAAATTCTCATGGCAATTTATTAGACAGTGTTCCAAATGGAAATGGCACACCAAGAAATATTGAAGAAAGAGAATCAGATGACGGCGGCTTTAGAATGAGATTAGAAGCTCAAGGCAGGTCAAGTTTCGAGGAGCGAATCCGGACAAGTGGAAGATCAATAGAATCTCGGCAAGACAGAGGTCATGACATGTATAGAAGAACGCCAGATAGCCATAGAGAATCCAGGAGAACACCAGATAGCCATAGAGAATCAAGAAGAACACCCGATTCATTGGGCAAGAGACAAAAAGAGATACCTTCGACATCTGGTGAAATGATGGAAAGAAATGACGAAAGTGCAAGTCAGAAATCGGTTGATAGTGTATATAATTCAACCGGTAAACCTGAAACCTTCAATCCTCAACCTTCATCATCACGACACACACCAAATAGGATAGAAGATCTTAAAGCGCACGGTAAAAAAGGTGCGAGTTGTTCTGGTACTAGCTCAGGTGAGTATTTAGTAATATAATTTGTCCTGGTAATTATAAACGAAATTTGTTAAATTGATACTTCTTCAAATATTTATTAAGCTGGCTGCAACTCATTTTAGCTTAACTATTTTTATTATCCATGATATATTCTTTATGTAAGTAATCACAAATATTGTTTATGACTGTTACTTGGCGTAGAATTTTCCATTTAACTTAATGTGTAACCAATCATTTCAATCTTCAAAAACTTGTATGAAAAACGAAACTAATATTATTATTTGTAATTTTTCTATTGCATTAGCCACAGATAAGAATAATTTTAAGTATGACAATATTGAAGGATATATTTTACAGATTACGACAAAAATGGTGGCCAATCGTCCAACGTAGATTCAGGCAGAGGAAGTGTAGCATACTCCAGCGGTAGAAGACCTGATGCTAGTCTGCATGATACTTCAGCTGACTCCGATGCCGCAGTTCCAAGAGTGCAGCCTCAACCTGGACCTAGTCAGCAGAGTACAGGACCAGGTAAAAAACTAATAGAAACTAAACTGATGTTTCTGCTTTACGCATTAATGATTCAGAGAAGGCTCAGTAAGTAGGTTGAAAATTGTTAGCAAAATGTATAGAATGAGAAGAAAAGACGAGCTTCATGCCTTGATTGCGAGAGATAGACAAAGGTCGACATATTATATCTTCTTCTAGTGTTGTCCGAAAAACAAAATTAGCTGATAGTCCCAAACTATGATAGTTTTTCCAATGATATTTCAAGTGTTGTTTAGGTACTTCAGGATATAAATGGGACTGTTTTTAAAGATAATATTGTGATAATAATGTATTTGAATCTAATACTGTTTTTTTCTACGAATCGCGAACCTGAAGTGGCAATGGGCAGGGCACATAGTCCGAATGACCGATGGACGTTGGGGACCGAAAGTGCTGGAGTGACGACACCGGACGGCGCAGTGTAGGCAGACCCCCCACAAGGTGGACCGATGTTATAAAGAGGGTCGCCGGTAGCCGTTGGAGCCAGGCGGCGCAAGATCGGGCCTTGTGGCGGTCATTACGTGAGACCTATGTCCAGCAGTGGACGTCCATCGGTTGAAGCGACGACGACAACGACGACTGTTTGTTTTTTTGATTCCGTTATTGTTTGTTCCTCAATAACATATTGTATATTTAGATAACTTGTTTTACTTTTGTTTGATCTTCAAATAGATACAATAATTAGTTAACTTCTGTCTACGAACCTTATTTAGTCATATGTTAAAATAATCGTATAAAACTAAGTTATTTATTTACAGCCGCCGAAAATGAATGGGCAGATCTAGTGGAATGCGAGTTGCGTCAGATTTTGGAACCGAAGTTGTCCAGCATGAGGTTGGATAGCTCCGCCAGCTCGGACGGCTCCGTCACCCCTCCACTGCCCCCCATATCACCCTCATCAGACCTGCACAAACGGAATAGGTAACAATTTTATTTTAATAAAAGTCATATTTCGTCATTATAAAATTCGTTATTTATTTTAATTTTATAAATACGAAAAATGTTCTCTACATCTATGTTTCAATTGTAAATTTCACTATTTGCTAGTAAACAGTTGGCTATTTCATCATCATCATCAATTCAGTCATCCACTGTATGATATTTGAACAAATCTTCTTAAATAATTTTCAGATTTTGTGCCGCATATAGCTCATCTTCTAGTATATACCTATGTGTATATGTTTTTAGCCTTCCAGGACGATCTTCCGAGTACCCCGAAGAAAGAAGACGTGGCCGGGAATCCCCGCGATGGCACTCCCATAAGAAACACTCTTCGAAACGCGACCACCACTATAAAAAACACCGTAAGTAATATTAGCAGAAGAAGAAGTAGAAGTTTTGTTGTCTATGACACCAATGAACAGCGATCTATATTTGACCCAATATTTTAGGATAAAAATATTTCTTTAGGACCTAACTTATAAAATATATTTTTATTTAAGTGTTCGTATTAAATACAGCAGACACATATCATATCCAATTATCTCTTGCGCAAGATTTTAAAAAAGCTACGAAAATCAATTTTGCTGAACTTGCAGTGACTACTGGCGTTTCTGTGTTTTGCCATGCTGCGGTTTTGTTTCAGTGTTAGAATCAAATACAACAGAAAACCCTGACAGTACCTTTCTTTCACGCAGGATTTTTGTAAAACATCTTAATCTTACCCATAAGGTTCTATCTTGCAACCATCGGCTAACGGCGCTTTACCTAACGTGTTCCAGTGTTCGGGTTAGACACAACGGATATGACGTCAACGACAACCCGTAGCTTGGACTTATCATCTTTGTTGGATGCTCGCTCGGACAGTGATGCATCAACGGGAGAGGCGCGGGCCATCCGCCGTCAGTTGCGAGGGCTGGAGACTATGTACGCAGAAGTACTGCAGTTGCTGGGCGTAAGGAAACCAACAGCCATGCCCAAACACCCCACTTGGGAAGCCAGGTAAACGCGCAACGTCGTCTTACACATAAATGTGGAATTAAAGGGCGACGCCATTTATTCAATGCTTATATAACTTAGCCAACAGCAGCAGTCAAAATTTCCTCTAAACTAGAATCGAAAACTTTGTACATCTTTATGTCGCTGAAATGTGAGTTTGTTTGTTAGATTTTTTACAGGTACTCTAAAAAATATTTTAAGTTTATTTGATATTATCGCTATATATTTATCACTTATTTTAATTTCTATTTACATCTTAAATATTTTGGCACAATATACTAATACATATCTCCACGCTTATTAATTTCAAGTTCTTAATCTTCTCAATCTTAATATTAATTTCTAGCATTGATCTTTATTATTATTTGGTCATTAATTATTCTTATATTATTGAGGTTATCATTCAGCTCATGTTTAGGTTTCACCATCCACATATTTGTCTCTTGCCAAAGGTTTTGTTAAGTCAGGTTTAGATTAACAAGCACAAAACCAAACGGCATCCTTTCTCCGTTGTTAAACGTATTGACTGCGAGATACGTGTATTATTTTTCTTATTAAGGTAAATCAACAATATATGTAATAAATATATATGTCGGAGTGCAAGAGTCTGTGGATCGCTGGTCCGTGTGTAAGAGTCAATAAGTGGCGGTCCGGCCCGTCTCTCGGCAGTTCTCGAGTGGCGGTCGGCCGGAGTGGTCGACTATTGAAACTGTAGCGCTCCTAGCAATTAGTGTTAATGAGTTTGTGTAAATTTATATCGGGAACGTTAAGTGATTGAACATTATAATCCGAGTTAATTAACAAAGTGTTTGATTGCACCAACATTACCCACGAACGCCCACAGAACAAGAAATTAAATAATGGATCCCATTAATGACGATGTCGGCGGGGAACCCTACGCCTTGTGCTTTATACTTCTCCGTTCTCTCATATTCTCTTTTTTTTTTAAATTGTCTAGCTTAGCATTAAAGATGTCAATATCTCGCGTAGCGATGATTGAACGCACGAAGCATTCAAGTCATTGTAGCAGTAGTAGAGAAATTAATTCATCCAATTGTTATATAAAAACTTTAGGTTTGATAGGATATTTAATTTATCTAATAAATATTCACTAGGTTATCATCGAAGCGCCGTTACGGCAGCATGTCTTCGCTGCCCTCGAGCTCTGTAAGCAGCAGGCCAGCGCGCGACAAGCGGCGGAGCTCCACAGAGCATCGTAAGAAACACGACCTCAAGGTAATCAAACAACTAAATGTAAACTTTTAAAAGTAACAAATACTTTAAAAAAGTTGGCTGCTAGATACAGCTTTAGCCCGCAGTTTGCACTTTCTGCAAAAAGATAAATAGCATAACTTTTTATTATTTGACAATTGGTTCGACTAGATTTCAGGACATATAGTGGCCGAGGCCTCATCGATACAAGTAGACTTTGTGCCAAGCAGGTATAAGACCTCAGGCATTATTTTATGCAAAAAAATACTTTGCTACATCGAACTGTAATTGCATCTGATAATAAGTTGACGCCTTTAGACCTTGCAAACTCAGGAAGCTTAGATGCTTTGGAATCGGAAGATAGATATATAAAAGAGAAGCAAGAACAGTGGTCTCAAAAGCCCCTGCATGGACAATACTACAATGAGCTAAGTCAACCTCATGTCGACTTATCTTTTCTTAGAGACAGAAGGCTTTATGTTAGCAATTCAGGACCAAGTCATAGCAACTAAAAATTACCTCAACTTTATTATTAAAGCCGACTTACCTGATGACCTATGTCGCAGATGCCAACAAGGTGCTGAGACAATACATCACATCACAGGAGCTTGCTCAGCTTTAGCTAGTTTTGAATATACCAAACGACACAATGAGGTAGCCATGATTATTCACCAAGCTATGGCAATAAAATTTGATCTTATTCAAGAAAGTGAACCAGTACTAGAAAATCAAGAGCATCAACTATTCTGGGACCGATCTGTACTCACCGACAGATCTATTAATAGGCCCGATATAATTTTGATTGACAAATTGTTATCGCACACTTGGCTTATAGATATTGGTGTTCCTAATAATAATAATATTACTAGATATACCAGTGAGAAGCTTAGCAAATATATAAATCTAGCTGACGAAATTAAGCGACTCTGGAAACAGAACAAGGTAGAGATTGTTCCATTAATAATATCAACTACAGGCATAGTGCCGAAGCGTTTGATGACATCTTGTTTGTTAAAACCGATGTTTATCTAAAGATAATAATAACCCCACGTGGAGAATATAAATAGGAAACCATAATAATAATAACTTTTTAGTGGATATCACGATCCCGTATGACGAGAATCTCGTGCGAGCTGAGACAGAGAAAAAACGTAAATATCTGGATCTGGCGCACGAGGTTACCGCCATGTGGGGGGTGGGATCCACTGAAACTATCCCAATCGTTATATCTGCGAATGGTTTGGTCCCAGTCAGTCTCGCTAACCATCTGAGACGGCTGGGGTTCCGTGGCAGTTCGCTCGCAGCAAGGATGCAGAAGGCGGTGCTGCTGGACTCGGCTAGGATAGTCCGGCGGTTTCTCAGCCTGTAGCCCTGACCCCCGGCCGTTTGGTCTCCCTGCCGGGGTTTATCCCCCGCCCGTTGTATTTATTTAAGTAATTGTTTATGTATGTCCATGTATTATTTGATATTTCTGTATTTAAGTAATTATTATAAAATACCTTATATATAATATAAATATATATTTTGCGTAAACGGGCGTGAGTGTCAAAGTAGGATAATAATAATAATAATAATAATAATAATAAAGCCCAAAATCCGGAGCCCGCCACTGGTGGAGTACGCCGCATGCGATGGACTTCTCTCATGAACGAGAATGTCATGCGAGCGTACTACAGGGCGACAGGGGGG
>JACTOM010000915.1:1212921-1230900 GCA_015832385.1 Elymnias hypermnestra
AGTGATATCGAAAGGAGAGTGAATGCAGGGAATATGGTAAATGGTGCTCTGCATGCTTTTATGAATAGCCAGATGGTGTCTCAAAGGGCTAGACTGGCAGTGCATGCTGGAGTGTTGGTGCCAACACTTATGTATGGTAGTGAAAGTTGGGTATGGCAGAAGAATCACATAAGTAAAATAAATGCGGTAGAGAATATATATGTTGTGGTATAAAAGAAGAAGTAGTGACTAAAATTGAGAAAGGTATGCTTACATGGTTTGGGCATGTAGAGAAAATGAGTGGAAGGAGACTGACAAAAAGGATTTATGAGTCAAGACTAAATGCGAAAGTTGGAAGGGGAAGGCCAAGACGAACGTTCCTGGACCAAATCCAGGACATTTTAAATAACGGCCAGGTCAAGAGTACTCTAAACCGACGAAGGTGTATGAAAGGTTTAATGAGAATGAAAGAAGCGAAGGAGATGTGCAAGGATCGTGGCAAGTGGAAGGTGTTGTCTCTGCCTACCCTTATGGGAATGAGGCGTGATGCAATATATGTATGTATGTATATTTGCTATAACATTTTTGATAATTGTTACGCCAATACTACTGAATCGATTTAAATGAAATTTATTACATAGATAGTCTGAAAAGGATATAGGCTACTTTTTAAGTGCTGTAAGGGTCAGTAGTATTGTCATTTTTAGAGCTAGAAGCTTGAAACTTGTTTTTAAGGCTGTTTATTTGATTTAAATATATAAAGCATTGGGCAAAGCTAATCTTATTACATATATATAACAAACCACTGCTGACGTGATGTTTTCACTTCCGTCGTGAGATATCAAGTTTTTTGTCATTACATTATTGAAACAATTATATATTTTGTGTTATTCATGACAGATAGTGTCTGCGAAGTGACGGGGGTCAACATAATACCATGCAAAGACCGAAACGTGTGCAAGTTGAGGAAAGGGACCACCTCTTCTATCGGGTTCACTTTTATTCCAAGTAAGTTAAAGCCTTTTCTTCTGTAAGCTCCCCATGTCTTAAGTGATGACAAGTAAGTCTTAACAGTCAAAAATAGAAGCACGCTGTCTTCTTGCTCATATCTTTTAAACCATTCAACGGATTTTAATGCAGTTTTCAGCAATAGAAAGAGTGATTTAAGAGGGAGGTTTATATGTATAATACAACCATATTATAGTAAATAAAAGCTGAAAATTTCAAATAATTGCAATGTCGCGTAACAAACATATTTCTGTGCGCTTAAATATCAAACGCTGGCTAAACCTTACGAGATAAAGCAAATTAATGTGCTACGAAATTGTATATTTTAAAATCATCGATAAAAAGATCGCAATAGTACATATTTATCCCTAAAAAATAACCCACACTAAGCATTTCTATCTTTTATACATTAGATAAAATACGTATCATTAGCCAAGCTATTTTATACAATACAATATTATTCCTAATCCAATTAAATACATTGATACGTTGTATATTTTATAGAGATCAAAATTAGCCTTGACAATATTTAATTAAAATGGATATCTTAAGAGATATTAGGGATTTAAGAAGAGGAGATAGAAAAGCTACAGAAGTTTCACTTACTACTTGAATACTTACTAATATACGCAATTTTTCATTAGAATTCGCATCAAACAGTCTAACTGCCTCACTATTCTGGGCGAGTCCTTCTGGTGACATCCCTTTTGATGACTTCAAAGACATGTCCGCCTGCCAGTACGTCAAGTCCTGTCCTTTAGCACCAGAGCAAACAAATGACCTCAACATAAGCATGCGACTTAGCAAGAAATTACCCACAGTAAGACAAACAAATATACTTGACTTTTTAATTAAAAGGCTTTCAAGGTGAGCATTGACTGCCTCATCAGTGGCGTAACTTTACCATCTGGGGCACGTGGCAAATTGTTTTGATGGGAATCTTTAATAGTAACACTTAAGTAGTCATCCAACACTAATAACAATTTTATTTTCAAGAGCATGGGTTTTTACGTATACATTAATTCACGTTCACCAGCCTTTATTCATCCCACTGATGGGCAGACGCCTCCTTTTTTAGGCGAGAGGGAATGAGTTATAGTCATTCATCAAGAGACTTTACATTCATGTTGCCTTGCCTTTCAATGAAGGAACAACATCAGGAGACCTGCATTCATTTACAACTATATAAAAATAACAATTTAATTTCAATAAGCTATTTATTAAGAAAACTCTTATTCGAGCTTTCTGTTACGCAAAAGTATCTTTCACATAATCAATGTTTAGATCAGGCCATAGAACTTTCATAAGTTTTCTTATCCCATGTGCTTCGAATAGCTCTTGAACCGGGGCACGCTTGGGCCAGGGGTCCGTGGCATTGTGCCAGCCATACCACCCAATAGTTACGCCACTGTGCCTTATTAGCCTAGAGCTCAGCTTGCTCGGATTTCGAGTCCTGGATCGAGCGAATAAAAAAATAGGTATTCTGTTAAGATTTGCCCAAAATTGGGAAGCTGGCGGTGTACTCCACACCCATGCCTCGAAGAGTAGTCCAGTCTTGTCGAAGTTCCATCACATCCTACTATAAGAGTAAAGGAACCAAGTGTGACAACCTGCAATGGAGCAGCGTTTGCTCTAAAAATCCTACCTCCTATCAGTGAAGAGGCCTGTGACCAGTAGTGGGCCGTTAAGGAGCTGCTAATTACCTCTTTGCAAGGGAGTCTTTCTTAAGTGTTTGCACCAAACCAGCAGAGACGAGCCGCTAAGCAATAACATTTGCAATGCTGTGTAGAAACCACAAGAGGTAAATTACCTCTTACCAGATTAGCACGCTCTCATCTTTGACTGTTTCATCACATTTCGTCGACTTAGATCACCGCCTGACAGTCAAAAATAAAGGTAACTGAATACATTTTTATAACAAACTCCCAAAACCTTCTAGAGATGTCACTCAATAAGTTTAAGACATCTCTTAAAATAAATCATGCTATAATATGAAGGATTGAAAGACAATATAAAAAGCTTTAACATGAATAAAATTAATCATAATAACATTGTCATAAAGATGATTAAAAGAGGATTCCTGTCCAATTTAATGATCCTTCGTAATTTCAGAATTGAAGTCCTCCTTTAATATTATCATCAGTCGTACATTAGAAACAATATGATGATATGATTATATTTGAATATTGAGACTGGTAAAGTCTACTTTTTTATGTGTTTTCTAATTTACAGGGTAAATACAAGTTGAAATTGAAAGTATGGGATGACGAAGATAAGACAAAAGAGTGTTGCTTTACTGCCGATGTCGCGCTTAGGAGATAAACACAATGTTTATGTAATAAATGGAATTATATGAAGTTTTTTGAATTTTTTTTACATTTTTAACCATTTTTTTATGGTAGATGTTCTTATATCAGCAGCCAGCTTCCAACGTTACGTCAGTTTGCATCGGATGTGCCTTCTCGTTCGCACAGTAGTGGCCCTAAGTTAAAATTATTACTCGCTTCAGTCGTAACTTTTGTGCGACTCGAGAATTGTAATCTGAATTTTGCGTTCCAATCCATTCGTTCCTTAATTATTTTCTAAACGTGACTATTATTGAGAAGAACACAGTCATAGTCATAGGTAAGGTTAGTAGCAGCCCAGTAACGTCTCACTGTTAGGCACAGGCCCCCTCACTCATATGAGAGAGGGTTTTTAAAGCATAAACCCACCACGTTGTGTTAAACAAACTTGTCCTTTTTGTTAAAAACTATTTATACACTTTATTAAAATAAAACTAAACAATAACTTAATTACGATTAAAAAAACAGAGTAATGAGAAACAAAGTAATGAGAAACAGAGTAACAATATTAGAACTAAGGGTGTTGGGTATAGAATGTGTGTGTAATTGGGAATGAGGGAATATTTATATAGGACGATGTGGTAGGGATGAGACGTGGAGGGTGTGAGAGGGTTGTTAACTTAACTAGCTTGTTTATTGTAACGAACCTTATCTACTAATTGATGTTTACAATGATAATGAGTGAGTACTAGTGAGAATATGGAATGACAATACTGAAGGTTACTAAGCTAGGTATTTTATATGTATAGGTATGAGTATTATATAACAGTTGCTCCACTGCGGATTGTCAGGCAATAGTCATAGATTACCCCCGAAACTACATTTCTTTTTTATCATTGACACTTTGGTGCTTGACTGTAATCTTACATGATCGAAAGTAAACAGTCTAAAATGGAAGAGTGTTATTCTGGTAAGAGACGATATACCTCTTAGGTTTTCTACACAGCATCGTACCGGAACACAAATCTCTTTGTTTAATGATAATTCTTAGCTGGTACTACCGAAGTCTCCCACCAGACCAGAATCAAACAAATTAGAAAATACTATCTTTTAAATTCGCCCTACCTAAATGTAGTTTCCAATATATCTAATAAGTGTAATATTTTTTAACTGAGTGCAAAAAAAACTTCCATACTATCTATCTGTGAGACGAATATAAACATATGCCGTATTAAATTACTGTATCTGGTCTGATTGAAACTTTATCTATAAAATATGTGGGTTTATTGATTAATACAATATATGGGTTTTAAAACAAACGGTCTGTTGGCGTCATTCGTAAATAACTTTATGTCTAAAATGGATCTCCGTACAGTTTTATTTCTCATAATAGTTTTGAGTGCTAGTTATTCAGAATATGTAGACAGAGAACTTTGTCCAAATGGTGAGTTAATTAGAATCATGTATGCAACCTTTTAGGAACGGTTTTATACAGAAATTACATATGTCTTAGGAATATATACATATTTTTTCCTTCTTCGAATATAAGCATTTATTGCCACGGCCACGGCCGAAGCCTTCCTCAAATCCAGACTCAAGTAAATTAAAAAATGCAAAATTCTAAATTTGCTTTACCGAGGATTATACAGAAATGCGTTCGTAGCGACGTCTATGGACCCACAAGTGATTTAAGTGGTCTAAAACCATTATTTCATTATTAAATTGCACTCTCACTCATATAATTTTTTTGTCAATCATGCCAAACGCCATAAGGTTACATTAGAAAAGTTTATATTGCCAAAAACAGTAAAGGCTACATTATAAAAGTTTATATCGTCAAAACCACTAAACAGATTACATTAGAAAAGTTTGAATTGCCAAAAAGACTAAGGAGTTTACATTAGAAAAGTTTATATTGCCAAAAACAGTAAAGGCTACATTATAAAAGTTTATATCGTCAAAACCACTAAACAGATTACATTAGAAAAGTTTGAATTGCCAAAAAGACTAAGGA
The DNA here is from genome assembly GCA_015832385.1 of Elymnias hypermnestra. Classification (NCBI taxonomy): domain Eukaryota; kingdom Metazoa; phylum Arthropoda; class Insecta; order Lepidoptera; family Nymphalidae; genus Elymnias; species Elymnias hypermnestra. Next base: position 1,218,208 of record JACTOM010000915.1, read on the forward strand.
GTTTACATTAGAAAAGTTTATATTGCCAAAAACAGTAAAGGCTACATTATAAAAGTTTATATCGTCAAAACCACTAAACAGATTACATTAGAAAAGTTTGAATTGCCAAAAAGACTAAGGAGTTTACATTAGAAAAGTTTATATTGCCAAAAACAGTAAGGAGGCTACATTATAAAAGTTTATATTGTCAAAACCACTAAACAGATTACATTAGAAAAGTTTAAATTGCCAAAAACACTAAGGAGGCTACATTATAAAAGTTTATATTGTCAAAACCACTAAACAGATTACATTAGAAAAGTTTATATTGCCAAAAACAGTAAGGAGGCTACATTATAAAAGTTTATATTGTCAAAACCACTAAACAGATTACATTAGAAAAGTTTAAATTGCCAAAAACACTAAGGAGTTTACATTAGAAAAGTTTATATTGCCAAAAACAGTAAGGAGGCTACATTATAAAAGTTTATATTGTCAAAACCACTAAACAGATTACATTAGAAAAGTTTAAATTGCCAAAAACACTAAGGAGTTTACATTAGAAAAGTTTATATTGCCAAAAACAGTAAGGAGGCTACATTATAAAAGTTTATATTGTCAAAACCACTAAACAGATTACATTAGAAAAGTTTAAATTGCCAAAAACACTAAGGAGTTTACATTAGAAAAGTTTATATTGCCAAAAACAGTAAGGAGGCTACATTATAAAAGTTTATATTGTCAAAACCACTAAACAGATTACATTAGAAAAGTTTAAATTGCCAAAAACACTAAGGAGTTTACATTAGAAAAGTTTATATTGCCAAAAACAGTAAGGAGGCTACATTATAAAAGTTTATATTGTCAAAACCACTAAACAGATTACATTAGAAAAGTTTAAATTGCCAAAAACACTAAGGAGTTTACATTAGAAAAGTTTATATTGCCAAAAACAGTAAGGAGGCTACATTATAAAAGTTTATATTGTCAAAACCACTAAACAGATTACATTAGAAAAGTTTAAATTGCCAAAAACACTAAGGAGTTTACATTAGAAAAGTTTATATTGCCAAAAACAGTAAGGAGGCTACATTATAAAAGTTTATATTGTCAAAACCACTAAACAGATTACATTAGAAAAGTTTAAATTGCCAAAAACACTAAGGAGTTTACATTAGAAAAGTTTATATTGCCAAAAACAGTAAGGAGGCTACATTATAAAAGTTTATATTGTCAAAACCACTAAACAGATTACATTAGAAAAGTTTAAATTGCCAAAAACACTAAGGAGTTTACATTAGAAAAGTTTATATTGCCAAAAACAGTAAGGAGGCTACATTATAAAAGTTTATATTGTCAAAACCACTAAACAGATTACATTAGAAAAGTTTAAATTGCCAAAAACACTAAGGAGTTTACATTAGAAAAGTTTATATTGCCAAAAACAGTAAGGAGGCTACATTATAAAAGTTTATATTGTCAAAACCACTAAACAGATTACATTAGAAAAGTTTAAATTGCCAAAAACACTAAGGAGTTTACATTAGAAAAGTTTATATTGCCAAAAACAGTAAGGAGGCTACATTATAAAAGTTTATATTGTCAAAACCACTAAACAGATTACATTAGAAAAGTTTAAATTGCCAAAAGGACTAAGGAGTTTACATTAGCAAAGTTTATATTGTCAAAAGCAGTAAGGAGGTTACATTATACAAGATTATTTATGTCTTTAACTTTCTTTTTAGTGGACAAATCTATGTGTAGTATTAATAACGTTGAATTGGAACCATGCCCTGACGGTCCAGGGTTCTGTCTCCTTCAACATTTGAGGCCCTACAAACTTACCCTGGACTTTATTCCAAGTACGTATATTGTTTTTTTATTTCAAATTAAAAAGTTTTTGGTAATTTATTATAAGAATGCCTTACAATTCATGGTATTCAGAGTGAATTTTAAAGTGGGCGTAGTTACTATAGAAATTCTCGACTGACCCTGGACTCGGTCCATAGAAATTCAGGTCGAATCGGTCCCCGAGACAACGGGAAATGTGAACAGATGTGAATGATTATACACCTACCTGGTCTCCCGGCGTCGATCTCCTCAACGGCGACGAGCCCTGGCAAATAAATGATCACGTGGGTGTGTATTTTAAATATGTGTATAATTGTGAGGGTGTCTGTAACCTGCTAAGGCGTCCAAAGCTGGGCTTCTGTTCCACTCCAAAGACACAGGAAAGTTCAACTGCGGCCACCACGTGGGCCGACCAACCTCTGTAGTCGCGCTTGCCCACCGCACTTCGTCGTGGGGCTACGCGAGGGCTTCGAAAAGCGACGAATACCATCGGCAACACAATACGAAATAACGCGTGGAATTACCGCACTTTCCCGACAAAACAATACAAAAACCTACGAAGCAGGCTTCCTTGGCCCGTCATGATACGCCTCGAGGTTGACAATTAGTTATCGACTACTGCAACTTCAGATAATAGCTAAACTATATTGCGCCATGCTTATGGAGCGGTGCAGGAGGCGCCCTCTCGTGTTCGACGCGCCGCCAAGTAGGTGCACAATCATTCACATCTGTTCGACCCCTGTGGAATCTCTCGTGTAATTTCTCCTCCCGCCGTCTCGGGGACCGATTCGACCTGGATTTCTATCATGACAGGGTCACGGCCGGCGTGAACATTTGGTAGCAGAGCGCGTGGTTGAAACCAGAATTCCACTGGTGACGAACAGACAGACAGATTGTTCTGTTTTAGGGTAATTTGTAGGTTTAATTTAATTATAGATTGAATCCTGTTTAAACCTTTTGTATAGATAAATTTTGTTTCTTTTTCGAAGTACCAATTAAAGTAAGTCTAATTATTATCATTTATACTTATAAACGGTCAACTAGCATTTTAGACATTTTAACGTTTTTGCAATTTCAATTGTTATATAACTCCATTTATCAACACAAATCATCGTTTTTATAAAATCCTATGTCTATTAAAACACGATGGTTAAAACGTATAGTTGTAGGAAATTCATTAATAAATAAATCATTTTTCATCGCTCTTGTAACGAAAGTTATTAAAGCCTCATTGGTCTAGTGGTTAGCATGTTCGACTACAGACATGAGGTCCTGGGTTCGAGTCCCGTGTCGGGCCAATTCAAAAAAGTCAATATTGAGTTTTCTATTTAAGATTTTCTCAATATTTGCCCGAAGTTGGGAAGTTGGCGGTGTGATCCACCCCCGTGCCTCGGAGAGCACGTTAAGCCGCCGGTCCTGCGCCTGACCTCTTTCCGGTCGTGTCGGATTCCCGTCACATCGGACTATGAGAGTGAAGGAATAGAGAGTGCACTTGTGTACTATGCCTGCCAATCCGCAGTGGAGCAGCGTGGTGGGTCTATGCTCTAAAAACCCTCGCTCCTCGGAGTGAGGAGGCCTGTGCCCAGCAGTGGGACGTTAATGGGCTACTACTTACTTGTACCAAAAGTTAGAACTTTCAGCGCTATTTTGAGTGAAGAAAGTGCCACTTTGCTTACCAATTAAATTTAGTGCGCATGCCGCAAATTTTCGGAGCATGTACGCTTGTTTTATTGTTCAAAATATTTGGCAATTTGTTTTGCAGCGTCATCAAAATTAACTTCTACCCTTAATTCTCCTTACGATTCATTTGAATTTATTTTCTTTCATTTATTTAAAATATTTTATTAAATTTCGCAGGTTTATTGTGTTTTTGTTTGTGTTTGAAAGTTGTCATAAATCGTAACTTAGTTACGTAAGCATGCTCTTCATTCAATATCTAGCTTTATTTTATACTAGCGGCCTGCCTCGGCTTCGCACGGGTAGACATAAATAGGTACAGATATTTAAGTTATAAGCATGATAATGAAAACGACCATGAATTGACAAATATTATGAAAAAGTGTGATTCCTAATACTAAAACTAAGTAGCTCTGAAAAGAACTTTTTAAGCGAAGCATAAAAATGTGTTAAAGAAAGTGTCCACTGCGTAAGATAACCTAGTTCATAATGTTGCACCCCCTTCTCTCGCACTGCCCCTCTCTCGTCGAGATTTTATTTTAATTTCATGATATCTTTTGAATGGAATATCCGATTTCAATAATTCAAAAAGTAATCATCAGGTATTGAGACAGTCTTGAATATTAAATTATTTATTTGGATAAAAATTTATAAATGGTATGGATAACACGGTCTGATTTTGATCGGCATTTCTATCAATTTGTTAAATGTAAAAAAGTAGTTATAGTGACGTAACTACAATAGTTAGACATAGGGTCTTTTGAAGTTTTTTGTAGATATTGATATATTCTATAACATTGTCGAACATTGTTTTGTCCTATCATTAATACTCTTCACAGCGTATGCGATGAAAGACATGTTATAGCAAATTTTTTTACACCTTCGGTTGGTTTTAATAGGAATTTCTAAAGATGTCTAAAGTGATCTAGTACTAAATATAGCCTTTGTTACTCAGTGATAATGTGGCTTTCTAATGAAAACAGAATTATTAAAATCGGTCCAGTACTTTTTGAGTTTATGCGTTACATACAAAAATACAAATATAATATTAATGTAGATTACTTTAAACTTTATTATTTATATTTTTATCGAACTTTTGATCCTGGTCTGATGAAAATTAGTATACGCACCACGGGGCGAAAGTAAGACATTGCCACTCACGTATTTATCACCGTCGTGTTTGGCTCGGGTGACAATTATCTCATGGGCGCCGATGTCACACTTTCGTCCCTGCCTACTAGCGTAACTATGTCTAACAACTACTACTATTACATTTAAAATTTTCAGGTTTCAATGCAGAAAATGTGCAAATGTCACTTCGGAGTGATGATGATAACAGCAATTCTTTCAGCAACGATGTCATAGAATCCCACGACGTTTGTTCTTACTTGATATGTCCTTTAAGGAGAAATGTTAAAACTAAATACGACGTAGATTTCGTATTTTTGGAGAAAGCCTTTGTAAGTAACTTTGTAGTTATTTAGTTTTCTTGTATATTCATGTATAGAATCACGCCTCATTCCCATAAGAGTCCGTCCTTCTATTTGCTATGATCCTTGCATATGTCCTTTGCTTCTTTCATTCTCATTAATCCTTTTATACAAGTTCGTCGGTTTAGAGTACTCTTGACCTGGCCCTTCTTTAAAATATCCTGGATTTGGTCCAGTAACGTTGACCTTGGTCTTCCCTTTTCAACTTTCCCATTCACTCTTGTCTCATAAATCCTTTTAGTCAGTCTACTTTCATTTATTTCCTCTACGTGCCCAAACCATCTAAGCATACCTTTCTCAACTTTAGTCACTACATCTTCTTTTATACCACAACGTTCTCCTATTATATTCATATATTAATCGTCTTGTGAATAATATAATGCTGTTTTTTTTTCTTTCAGGGCAAATTCCCCATACAAATGAAGCTATGGAACGCTCGCAATGAAACTGAGTCTTGCTGTTTCACCTTCAAAGTTGAAATGTTGGAATAATATAAAACAATAATATGTGGGATATAAATATTATAATCATATCAAATTAAATGGTCTATATTCTAATATACTCTTACAGCAGTTATCATATACTTCATTGCTGAAGGTCGTGTCTGCTCTAATACGCCTCCGTGGCTGCATGAACGTGCTGCTTCCAGCTCTCTACCCTCGACTGCTTTTAAAGCAGTTGGAAGCGCGAGTCTCGTGATGTTCTTTATTTGTCTTTTTCTTTCAACCTCATTCCTATAGGAGTAGGAAGGGACCACGTCCTTCCACTTGCCTCGCTCTTTGCACATCTTCTTCTCCGCTTCTTTCATTCTCATTAATCCTTTCATATAAGTTCGTCGGTTTAGAGTGCTCTTGACCTGACCTGGCTCTTGATTTGGTCCAGGTACGTTCGCCTTGGTCTTCCCTTTCCAACTTTCCCATTTCAATTTTAACTCATAAATCCTCTTTGTCAGTCTCCTTTCATTCATTCTCTTTACGTACCCAAACTGAAACTACTTTCTCAAGTTTAGTCAATACATCTTCTTTTATACCACAACATTCACTTATCACACTATTTTTTACCCTTCTTACCACAACCAATTTCTCCAGGGTACTGGTAGCAGGTGGTAAAGAACCTTGTTGTTATCTTTAGTTCTATAGAGATCTATTTGCTTTTAAGATATCCACAGTGTTTGCATTCTCCTCCAACACTACATTTAAAAAGCTCCATCTTGGATGGACCATAATTCAAATCTGAAACTTCTTTGTCTTGTATTGTAAAAAAATACATACATACATACATAGCATCACGCCTCATTCCCTTGGGGATAGGCAGAGACAACATCCTTCCACTTGCCACGATCCTTGCATATCTCCTTCGCTTCTTTCATTCTCATTAAACCTGTCATACAAGTTCGTCGGTTTAGAGTACTCTTGACCTGGCCGTTATTTAAAATGTCCTGGATTTAGTCCAGGAACGTTCGCCTTGGTCTTCCCCTTCCAACTTTCGCATTCACTCTTGACTCATAAATCCTTTTTGTCAGTCTCCTTTCATTCATTCTCTCTACATGCCCAAACCATCTAAGCATACCTTTTTCAATTTTAGTCACTACGTCTTCTTTTATACCACAACGTTCTCTTATCACACTATTTCTTACTCTGTCACTCAGTTTTAATCCACTCATGCTTCTCAACGCTCTCATCTCTACCGCATTTATTTTACTTTTGTGATTCTTCTGCCATACCCAACTTTCACTACCATACATAAGTGTTGGCACCAACACTCCAGCATGCACTGCCAGTCTAGCCCTTTGAGACACCATCTGGCTATTCATAAAAGCATGCAGAGCACCATTTACCATATTCCCTGCATTCACTCTCCTTTCGATATCACTTTCACATGTTCCATCTTTTGTAAATTTAGATCCCAAGTATACAAATTCTTTCACCTCTTCCACTTGTTCCCCATCTATCAAAATATTGCCATTCATCATAGATTCATCTCGTTCAAAAAGCATAACTTTCGTTTTGTTTACATTCACTTTCATTCCTTTCCCTTTCAAAGCTTCATTCATAATATTTAGCATCTCCTGAAGCTCGTTAGCGGATGACGCAAGTATTACTTGATCATCAGCGTAGAGTAAACATTTGATGAGTAATTCATTCATTCTTAACCCATACATACTTTCTTTTAAATCTGTCAAACATTTATCCATGAAAAGGTTGAACAGCCATGGTGACGCAACACATCCCTGTCGAACACCTCTTTCGACAGGAAACCACTCCGTGTACGCTCCGTTTATTCTGACACAGGCACTAGAACCCTCATAGAGAGACTTCAATGCTTGAATCAGACTACCGCTCACCCCATACGTAGATAACGTTGACCACAGCTCATTCCTCACCACTCGATCATAGGCCTTTTCTAAATCTACGAAAGCGCAATAAACTTTTTGGTGTTGTAAAAAAATCTATACTATAATTTTGTTTTTAATTCAGCTTATTTGTATTTTATTGAACGTTTTCTTGAGTGAAGTAAAAACCAACAGACACTTTAAAATACACACATATACCTCGTTTAAGGCAATCTTTTCCCTAACGTGCCATAAAAAGTTTCACTTCAAAAATTGAATATGAACAACTCTTACAAAGATATCTTGACTATAATTTACAGAAGTTCCTCCAGTAAAATGAGAACCTACAATTATTTGCATTTCCTAACAAGCAATCAAGTGCTTTGATTGACATATTGATGACTTAGCAGGTGGTAATCGAGATTCATGACTCCACAGTCGATACTTCATCACGGCCTGATACAAACGGTTATCAGATTGCAATTACTTACTTTCTTTTCCTTTTGTGTCTTAGATTAATCACTTTGTCTTTAACTGACATAACTTCGTGTCTAGTTACGGAAAGATTGTATTTGCTATCTGATTATCTTTCATCTAAACTTTTTTAAATTTACATATGTTTGTATTTATCTTACAATCTACATAAGTTTTTCTGGCTGGAAAATTATTTTAGGCACGTCGATTGAATTTACAATTTTTCCGACAGTGTGAATGAAACTGGACGCCAGTATATCCACTACAATTCAACGGAACCTTTTCTATTTAATGGATGAAGGGGTCAGTTGATACTTCAGAAGCATCCGATACAAGGTTTAGGTAAGTGGGAACAGATGGGCAAATATGCCATGATTGGCAATGAATCAAGATGGAGATAATTTGCCTTCTTCTGTTAGTCTGTAGTCTTGCAGTAGGAAGCAATATCACAGTAGAGATACGGTGGCCAATGCCCCTCTCCTCTAGAGGAGGATGAGGGCCCTCCAGCTTCAACTTACTTGAACCTTATATCAGTAGCACCTGAAGTGCCAAATGAGTCCAATGCGCAGATAATCTTCTGCCTTCTCTATCCATTAGATGAAGAGAGTTTCGCTGGGCTTTAGTGATTATTTTGGCTGTCCTATTCCCACGTTGCAGGATGAATTGTAACTTCATTCAGCGTCAATACATTTGCCCAGTGACAAAAAGAAAAGTGGGCATTAAGGTGCGCCTATTGCGCTTCAAACCTCTGGTAGAGAGAGGTAGACACCTCTCTGGAGTCTGCTATATCCTCTCTATCCCAGAAATTTTAAGTCTATCACCTTGCAGGAGGAGGTTGCTGCCCTTCATTATGTTTACTGCCGTCCACAGCTGCAATTATGATGGGCAGCAAAGATCTTCTCCAAATAGATATGTCATTAGATATAGCTAAGGTTCACATCTACAGTTTGATGCTCTGAATCTACGGAAGCTCCACACTCGAAGGAAGCTGGTCTTGTCCCAAGCTGGGCTTAATCTATAATCTTTGGGGACAGACCAGTTTATGCGGGATTATATCTAGTAAAACCCACTCGGAGGCTATCCTCTGCAAATATCAGATGGCACCAGGCTGTCCGTAGGATATCTCCTCCCATCTAACAACAATTTGATGGAGGTGTTTGTCAAACCCATCATAATGGGTAAATATATGCAGATGTCAAGAGGATGGGTTACATCTTTAAGAATAACTTCTGCTGTCAACTAAGTTACATGGACATGAAATAGATGGCTCGGTACTTTAAGTCTCACATTTAATTGTACGCAGACGAATTTGAACGGGTCATCTGGTACATACAATAAAAAACGTACAATAAATATGAGACGATGGAACTTTCTAGCATCATGACCCAATTTTCAATGAAACGTGTGCCAGTAAACACTGAGGTAAATAGAGCCTAAGAACGTGTAACTAACTACCTCTGATACGAACACTTATCTCGGAATCAGCAATTACATCCGATACAAAACACTTTCACACAGACCGACAGACCGACTAATCGTGCTTTTTAGATGTTAACAGTTAAAGCGTATAATATATCCACTTAAACCTTTTTTATCGGCCGCCTAATTAATTTGTGATTAATTAGAAATTTACTTTGCCGAATTACTTAGTTGAATATACAATATACCTGATAAAAAGATATGTTTTAAAGCGTCTCCTCATGTTGATAAAAGAGGCATTTTAAACAGCATTTAAAGAAATAGAAAGGGATGAATGGGGCACATATTTTCACAGACCTACAGACAAGCTAATCATGGTCACACTACCAACCATAGTCGCCGCCATGATCGGTAACGAAACGTCATGGAGGGCTTTCGCCTCGTTCTGTGAGTCTGTAATTTTACAGAAGGAGGAAAGCTCGAAGACGACAGAGGCGCTAGGCGTATAGACGCCCACCTGTTCCAGCCTACTTGAACCTTATCTAGGAAGCATCTGGGGAGCCATCTGAGTCGAATGCATAGGCGAACTTCTAGCCCCCCACCCATTAGATGTAGAGGGTTACGCTGGGTTTTAGTGGGTATTGTCCTGCAAGTACCACACTGCCGAGTAGAGTTTTTAATTCACTCGGTGTGCGTAAACGCATTTCCCAGTGACCAAAAAAAACATGGTAGGTATTGACAGTTAAAGCGAATAATTTCTTTCCATCTTTATTATTGCTGATATGTCAACACTGCAATGTCACAGTCTGACGTGGACACGCTCAGACCTTGTAAGAGATATTTACCGCTTATGGTTTCTACAGCATCGTACCTGAATACACATTTCTTTCTTTTGGTGTCTTTGCTGAAAGGGCAACTTGCTATTATCGAAGCCAGTCCAGAATGAGACAAATCAGGAAATACAATGTACCAAATATACTCTGCCGGAAGATCAATCCAGAACCTCTGCTAGCATTGTATGAATGTGGGACTCTCGCAATACTCACTAATACCCAGTGGAACCCTCTCTTAATTGCACCGGGGGTTCAACTTTCACATTCTGCCCTGGTGTCGCAGATAATTTTGACGGAGGATTCACGGAGATGGGACGAGAGGCACCGCCTTGTACCCGCGTCCTTCGGCGGTGAGGGCATGCACTGCATTTTCCCTGTCTCTCTCGTGGGTTTCTTTCAGCGAAACTACCGTCTCGCAAAAGAAGGACACTTCTGCCCACTATCTCTCACTGGATAGCAATGCTCTCCAGCGACAGGTCGCCGCCGATCAGCGCGACTAGGAAGTGATGCTGAGGTACCCAGGCTGTATAATCTACCACATGTTAGCTGTTACATCTACAACTAATCATATTTTTTAGATGTTTTAGCGTATATTTCAAATTAAGACTGCTTAATTGATTTGGGATTAAGAAGAAACTGATTTACTTTCTTCTTCTTTTATTTAATGGCTTTCGGTTGTGCCAATAAGGCAAACTTTACTTTGCCGAAATCTCGTATTGTGACTTCCTTAGTCAACCAGGAACGTAGCAGTTTCATAACTTATCTTGATGATGTTTAGACAGCTTTTATCACAACATTGAATACATTTGTAAGAGCACAAGTACCATCTACAAAAAGAGCAACTGAAATGTAATAGTCGTCGTCGTGAATGAACCTCTACCAATGAACGTCCACTGCTGGACAAAGGTCTCTCCTAATGAATTCCACTGGGCCCGATCTTGCGCCGCCTGCATCCAGCGGCTGCCGGCGACCCGCCTGATGTCATCGGTCCACCTGGTCTGCCGACGCTGCGTTTTCCGGTGCGAGGCCGCCACTCTAGAACCTTCGGGCCCCAACGTCCATCGGTTCTGCGAACTATATGCCCTGCCCATTGCCACTTCAGCTTTGCAATTCGGTAGGCTACGTCGGTGACTTTAGTACTCCTACGGATCTCCTCATTTCTGATTTGATCACGTAGAGAAACCCCGAGCATAACCCTCTCCATTGCCCGCTGAGTGACTCTGAGTCTTCTTACTAGGCTCATAGTCAGCAGCCATGTCTCGGAACCATATGTAATCGTTGGCAACACGCACTGTTTGAAGACCTTGGTCTTCACGCACTGAGGAGTTGTGGATGAAAAGAGGTCCCGTAGTTTACCGCACGCTGCCCGTCCGAGTTGGATTCGGCGGTGGATCTCGGCGGTTTTCGAATTTGGATCTACCTAATTAGATCGTGTGACCCAGGTTGATGTACTCGTCTACATCTTCGAGTGCTGAGTTCTCAACGATGACCGAGTGGGTCGAAACATGGATGTTTGACATTATTTTTGTCTTATCCATGTTTATTTTAAGGCCCACCTGTTGAGACACTCTGTAGAGTCGTAATAATCATACGATGGTTAATCTACAACATCACATAACGAAATATATTGTTTTATATTGTTAATTTTAGTAAACTTACATATCAATTCACAGTAAGGGTAGAACAGAAACATTAAACAGCACCTAACATTCAAGGTGCGGGGATATGTTACGGGTATCGTATAATTTAAAGGTTTTAGGGCAAGAAAAAAATATGACTGTCTGATGCCTGATCCAAGCCATTTCGGAAACCGAGTGTTCGGACTCTCAATTTAGTGAGTGGCCAATTGACAGTTGTAATGACCCATCGAGTACCATTTTTGCATTGAGATTTACTTAAATAAATTAGTAAATGTATATTTAATACCTTAACTTTAGGAAGATTTAATTTGCTAAGTTACAAGCCAATTATGTCAAAGGTATTGGGATTTAGATTTGGATACAAATGGTTACTCTACGCTCATGATCAAGTAATACTTGCGTCATCCGCTAATGAGCTAACGGAGATGCTAAATATTATGAATAAAGCTTTGAAAGGGAAAGGAATGAAAGTGAATGTAAACAAAACGAAAGTCATGCTTTTTGAACGAGATGAATCTATGACGAATGGCAATATTTTGATAGATGGGGAACAAGTGGAAGAGATGAAAGAATTTGTATACTTGGGATCTAAATTTACAAAAGATGGAGCATGTGAAAGTGATATTGAAAGGAGAGTAAATGCAGAGAATATGGTAAATGGTGCTCTGTACGCTTTTATGAATAGCCAGATGGTGTCTCAAAGGGCTAGACTGGCAGTGCTGGTGCCAACACTTATGTATTTTAGTGAAAGTTGGATATGGCAGAAGAATCACAAAAGTAAAATAAATGCGGTAGAGATGAGAGCGTTGAGAAGCATGAGTGGATTAAAACTGAGTGACAGAGTAAGAAATAGTGTGATAAGAGAACGTTGTGGTATAAAAGAAGACGTAGTGACTAAAATTGAGAAAGGTATGCTTAGATGGTTTGGGCATGTAGAGAGAATGAATGAAAGGAGACTGACAAAAAGGATTTATGAGTCAAGAGTGAATGCGAAAGTT
>JACTOM010000915.1:1234128-1254975 GCA_015832385.1 Elymnias hypermnestra
GTAAGGTAAGTAGCAGCCCATTAACGTCCCACTGCTGGGCACAGGCCTCCTCCCTCATATGAGAGAGGGTTTTTAGAGCATAGACCCACCACGCTGCTCCACTGCGGATTGGGAGGCAAAGTACACAAGTGTACTCTCTATTCCTTCACTCTCATAGTCCGATGTGACGGTAATCCGACACAACCGGAGAGAGAGAGATCGGGCGCAGGACCGACGGCTTAACGTGCTCTCCGAGGCACGGGGGTGGATCACACCGTCAACTTCCCAACTTCGGGCAAATATTGAGAAAATCTTAATAGAAAACTCAATCAATTGTGAATTGGCCCGACCCGGGAATCGAACCCAGGACCTCATGTCTGTAGTCGAATATGCTAACCACTAGACCGATGAAGCAGGCAATTACACTAGTCTAACTAATGTATTGAACTCAGGACTTCTGCTAGCAAAGCAAATACTCGCATCATGACTCTAACGAGGTTTTCAAAGCTTCTCGTCGTCGTCTCGTATTTTATAATAAGAAACTCGCTGGTGTTATGATGCAAGTATTCACTTCGCTAGTGGAGGTCTCTAATTAGATTCCCGGTAGGGCATAGTTGGGAAATTGTATTTACTAATTTGTATAAAATTCGATATAAATGGCGCTCTGACTTAGAGAGAGCTAATTGTTAGCGCTTGAAGGTGATCACACCTGATAGCAAAGAGACAATTTATCATATGGTTCGCTGGTAGGATGGTGGTTAGACGCATGCGAAGCCTCCCACCAGTCCAGACCCAGGCAAATTAAAAAATGCGTTAAAAAAATACGATGCTTGGAGGGCGATGGTCTCCGTTTGCGAAACCGTTTTGGTTAAAAAGGAGACCGCCGAGCGAGCGCGAGAGTGGGCGGATCCAACGCGGAGACGGAGTCGCAGGGGTGACACAACCGCCTTGCAGTTGTGGAATGCTCCAGCCTTCAGTCTGAAGGGTTGCGAGCGGTGAGAGAGGGGGCTCCCACCATTCCTTAGTATAAAACCTACAACCCCGAGAAGAATGTAGCTTGACGTGGCCTTAGACTACATTGTAGTAAAAATTTATCATGGGATGCGTAAGACATTGCACAAGGGCGGCACCAGATGAAAGTTTCTTGGAGGGCCTGATGTCGCCTTACATGTACAGAGCAGGGCCACCGAGGGAGTTTTAGTGTATCCTACATAACTTACATAACCTGGCCTTTTCGGGGGAAAGGCCAGGTTATGTAAGCCGGGTACCTTTTGAAGATTCCTCCCCCCCCCCCCCGTGAAACTCCGGGTCTCTNTTTGAAGATTCCCCCCCCCCCCCCCCGTGAAACTCCGGGTCTCTGGCAGCAAATCGAGCAAATATTCTTAGCAGTGCGCCAGCGAGGCCTTCCATATATAGTCCATTTTAGAATAGCATAAGTTAGCATATTAAATTTTCAAAATTTGTCCAGCTGGGAATGGAACTCAACTCCAGCGAGTCTGATGTTGCATAAAAAAAAGGTAAGTAGCAGCCCAAGCAGCCCATTAACGTCCCATTGCTGGGCACAGGCCTCCTCACTCGCATGAGAGAGGGCTTTTAGAGCATAGACCCACCACGCTACTCCACTGCGGATTGGCAGGTATAGTACACACTAGCACTCTCTATTCCTTCACTCTCATAGTCCGATGTGACGGGATCCGACACGACTGGTGAGAGATCAGGCGCAGGACCGACGGCTTAACGTGCTCTCCGAGGCACGGGGGTGGATCACACCGCCGACTTCCTAACTTCGGTCAAAAATTAAGAAAATCTTAATAGAAAACTTAATATTGATTTTTGAATTAGCCCGACCCGGGACTCGAACCCAGGACCTCATGTCTGTAGTCGAACATGCTAATCACTAGACCAATGAGGCAGTTCTAGACCAATGAGGCAGTTGTGATGATGTTGCATGAATGGTCCCAATTCCATTCTAATTCTGCAAGTTTCCAGACTATTAGCACGTCTGTGCCCTCTACATCTTCAACAAGTCATATATAAAGATTGTAATCTAAAACTGTTATCAACTATCACTTTAAGATAAAGCAACCGGTTTTATCTTTGAGATAACAAGCAGTCTTTGAACCCACGACCGCTCCCTCGCTGTAAAAACAATCAAATAACTCTTGAGCTTTCTCGACTTACTTTAGAAGCATGTGCACATCTTAGACAGCGATAGAATCACGCTTTATTGGGTTTGATTTCCAGTTGAGCCACATTACAGTCTAGTCGTTTGTCATTAGGTAAGCTACGACATTTTATGAATAAAAATTTTAACAAAAAAGAACCGCCTTCAAAACAAACTTACAAATATAATAAATATGAATACGGAGAACACCATAAAAGAATACGGAATATTTCTTACTTTTTAGAGCATATTAATGTATTTGTAAGTTTGTCTTGAAGACGGTTCTTTTTTTGTTAAAATTTATATTTATTTTTTGATTTTTAGTGAATCTGAAGTAAACTAACAAATTTGTCTCAATATGTGTACACCTAAAACGCGTTTCTCATATAAGACAACACCGTTTAAATGAAACAACTGAATAGCCTGTAAGAATTGAAGAGTTCCGTCACTTTGTCATGGATTCCGTCATCAGAACCTTACCAAACTATTACAAAACAACCCTTGAAGTATATTCTTTCTAATAAAAAAGACAATCATCGAAATCGAAACGTGATAGTATAGTTAAAACAAAATAAAGTATAATATATTTTGAATAAAATAAAACTTAAAATAAAGGATACGGTTCGTCATTTGACTAAATCGTGTTCTTAGAAATAAAGGCCTTCCCATTGGTAGATTTACAAACATTGTAATTGGTGGCAATTCGCTATAGAATCGCTATAATGTTTCAAAAATCATTACTATTATTTAAACTGTATTAATTGTAACCATTAAAAAGTAACAGGGAATGATAATTTCTTAATAAATAAGATAATTAACGAATCTATTTTGTGGGAAACTCTCGTTGTTGTTTAGACATAAATGCCTCATCATTGTGTTAGCGATCATGATTACCTTATTTGCAGATTGCTAATAAATTGCCATATTTGTTTATTATGCTGAGGTCTTTGTAATTATATCGGTGATACGTTTACATGCACTACATCCGGTTTAACGATATTCCGGAAATTCTCAAATTTAATAAACACTTGTTAGTTGTCGTTTTTACGACGATTGTGATTGGTGGAATTATTATTTCTTGGGTGGGGGCGTTTGGTATAAGAAATATAGCACAGGAGAATGAAAGGAATATTAGCCTAGTGACAGTTCTTAGTTTGTGTTGTGTTTTAAGTCATGAAATATAATAATGAAGAATTGGAGAATAGTATCTATTACCTAATCTGCAAATTACACACATATAATGTAAACATAGAAATAATAATAACTATGAATCTGTTTTAAAATTAAAATATTAGCATCTGTAAGTAAATATGATACACTGTAAAGATACTGTAAAAATTGCACAACAATGATATATTAAAATGAAAAACTGTGAAAGGTCTCCGATCACCATGTTGGGGGAAAAGCAGATTAATCTGCAAATTAATAGTTATATAAGCACAATAATGTACATCACAACACAGCCAAACAAAGCATTGCAAGCAAAGCAGTACATTGGCACAGGAAAGATAAGGATAATAAAATTTTGGATTCTTTCCAATTATATAAAATTGGAGAAAGCAAAACACACACATACATATACTCACACACACAAAACATATAAATATACACACAAAATAAATTTAAATATTGAAAAACTAAATATAGAAAGCTGAAATGAAAATGGATTACAATAGAAGATAAACAATATACAAGAATGTGACTAAAACATAAAATATAAACTATAAACTACGACAAAAACAGCAGAAATTTATTTAACAAATTAAAAATATTGAAAAACATTAATAATAAATACTGTATTAGAAAATTAAAATAGAACAATTATTATAACACAACCTACAGGACTAATTATAAACTGAAAATTGACAATAAAATTTTATAAAATAGGAAAAGTGTAACGATAAACTGGAAAAGATGAAAAATAGAAGAAATTACATAACACAGCAAAACTCTGAAGTAAATCAAATTATTAAAAACTACACCATAAAATAAATTTAAAATAAACCTAAAAATCAAAATAATCATCAAATCATAACTTACAGGCGTAAAATTAAAACACAACGAAATATTTGTACAGACAGAAATATATACAATATTAAATTGAAAGAAAATATTTAATTAAAAACATATTTGCTGGAGTGTTGGTGCCAACACTTATGTATGAAAGTGAAAGTTGGGTATGGCAGAAGAATCACAAAAGTAAAATAAATGCGGTAGAGATGAGAGCGTTGAGAAGCATGAGTGGATTAAAACTGAGTAAGAAATAGTGTGATAAGAGAACGTTGTGGTATAAAAGAAGACGTAGTGACTAAAATCGAGAAAGTTATGCTTAGATGGTTTGGGCATGTAGAGAGAATGAATGAAAGGAGACTGACAAAAAGGATTTATGAGTCAAGAGTGAACACGAAAGTTGGAAGGGGAAGACCAAGGTGAACGTTCCTGGACCAAATCCAGGACATTTTAAATAACGGCCAGGTCAAGAGTACTCTAAACCGACGAACTTGTATGAAAGGTTTTATGAGAATGAAAGAAGCGAAGGAGATATGCAAGGATCGTGGCAAGTGGAAGGATGTTGTCTCTGCCTACCCCTATGGGAATGAGGCGTGATGTTATGTATGTATGTATGTTATATACAGTAACTATGAAAGGTTTCCGATCACCACGTTGGGGGAAAAGCAGCATTAAAAAAAAACCTGCAAATTAGTAAGCGACTCTAAAACTTGGAAGTTATAATTGTGTTGGTAAATCAGTCTGTTCTGCAATACAAAGCTATGTGTATTTCTTTTGTGTTCTAATGCCACTGTAGTTCTAAATTGATGATAATATGAATAGAAAAGAATAACTATTGAATTTCTTGCCGGATTCTTCTCAGTAGATACCTACGAGTACATTTCGAACCGGTGGTAGATTCATTGACAAGTTTTACTTTTTTTAACCGACTTCAAAAAATTGTTACCTCATATCTCCCAACTGGGTGGATCGATCTTGATGATTTTTTTTAAATGAAAGGTTTTGCTCGTCATTGGGTCCCATTTTTTTAAAACCTGTTCTGATGATGGCATCCATGACAAAAATGTGCGCGACAAATGAACGAATAACTCAAGATCACGCCAACCGATTTCGATGATTCTTATTTTATTGGAAATCAAGGGTTGTTTTGTGATAGTTTTGTAAGGTTTTAATGATGGAATCCATGACAAAAAGACGGAACTCTTCAATTCTTAGGAGCAAATCAACGATACTCGGCAGAATCTTCTATAAGCTATCCAAATATTTGACTCGCCTACCGTAACTTCGGTATGGTCAAGTGCTAGTCGTAGTTAAATATGAAGATCAATGGAACTCCTCAACGGCTTACAGTAAAAGTGTGATTTTTGGCAAAATCTATAACTGTCTGTAATCAAATGGCAATGACCTTACGTTTGTTGCTGCATTGCAATATTTGAAAGGTGAATTATGTGTGAAGCGGTGGTATAAGGTTGCGGGTTCAATCCCGGGTGTGGCGATATTATTGTAAATTTAACTTTGTAAAGTCATTTCATTTAAACTGTGTTATCTCATAAGAAACGCGTTTTAGGTATTGAGACAAATTTGTTAGTTTTCTTCAGATTCACTAAAAATTAAAAAATAAATGTAAAAGGCGGTTCTTTTTTTTTGTTAAAATTTATATTTATTATGATATCCAATTTAACTTTGGGAGTAAGCTAGTGAACGCGTGACGACAGCGTTACAAAAAGTGTGTACGGAAGTTGACATTATATACATATGGCGAAGAAAATAAATTTAAATATTTGTAGAAAATATATATTACGTAAGTATATAAGCTGCCTCATTGTTTTAATACTACAATTATGAAGTCCTGGGTTGAGCGAACTCCACAATCAATATTGATTTTCTTAATATTTGCCTGAAGTTTGGAGTCCCACACTCCTGACTTGTAGGTCGGGGTTCGTGCCTAATTGCATTTCCTAGCTGAAAAAAAAGAATACTCAAGACACATCCTGATTAAATGGTTGTAATGAGGGTGTTATTTTTAAAAACGACAAGAGGAAATATATTGTTTGACTAGAAATTATTATAATAATATTTATTTGAGAGGGTAAAGTAGCGGAGTCTAGGTTGGAATGTAGTATTTTGTCTAAAACCAGCCTCATCGGCCTAGTGGTTAGCATATTCAACTACAGACATGAGTTCCTGGGTTCCTGTACCGGGTCGGGCCAATTCAAAAACCAATATTGAACTTTCTATTTAGATTTTCCCAATATTTACCCGAAGTTGGGAAGTTGGCGGTGTGCTCCACCCCCGTGCCTCGGAAAGCATGTTAAGCCGCCGGTCCCTGCGCCTGATCTCTCTCAGAGAGCTCCGAATTGCTGTCACATCCCAGAGAGTAATCCCATCCCATCCCTAAACAGGATCTTGAGGCATTGTTTTATATTATAAATTAGAGTCAGCACGACATTAATTTCTTGTATAATTACTTGTTTTGTTTCTTCTTTAAACCTACTGATATTATAACCTGTTCTCAGCGATGTTCTCAGCCCCGTGTAAATATGGGGTAATCCGTTTTTAGTATGCTGAATTTCAGGTCAATCGGGTGAATAGTTATGGAGATTTAGGGGCAAGTGACAGTTTTTCGCTTATATATCCAGATTCCGTGGGAATATGGGGAAACCAGTTTTAAGTAAGTGGGGCGAGTATTCCCTTGGCTAGCAGAGGCCCCGGTTTCAATCCCCGGTAACGCTGGTGGGACTGTCTCACTGACTGTTGCGTGGCCGACTGCCTCTTTGGTCTAGTGGTTAGCGTGTTCGACTACAGACGTGAGGTCCTGGGTTCGAGTACCGGGTCGGACCAATTCGAAATAGATATTGAGTTTTCTATTAAGATTTTCTCAATATTCGCCCGAAGTTGGGAAGTTGGTGGTGTGTGTGGTACACACTCAGTGCCTCGGAGAGCACGTTAAGCCGTCGGTCCTGTGCCTGATCTGTCTCCGAGAGTCCCGAATTGCTGTCACATACCAGAGAGAGAACGAATAGAGACTGCACTAGTGTACTATGGCTGCCAACCCGCAGTGGAGCAGCGTAGTGGGTTTATGCTCTAGAAACCCTCTCTTTCATCAGTGAGGAGGCCTGTGCCCAGCAGCGAGATGTCAATGGGCTGCTATTTACCTTTTATATTACGTATCGTAGCATTGTCGCTCTTAGAATATCATCTTAACTAGGAGGGCTGGAAGTATATCGTTTGCAATGGAAGCAATTTATGTTTAAATAAAGATTATTTCACAATAAACTATTATCGATAGACTTGTTAATTAATAAAGTGGTATTTTCGTATATATATATAATTTGACTAAGTATGAATTTCCACATATTCCTATAACATCGGGAATTAAATGGAATACAATAGTCTTTAAAATATAGAGATAACGGTTTAATCGTTAGTGTGTACAAGTGCTAGACGGCAGGCCATAAAACCGGGACCTAACAGGCTAGCCCAGCTCCGGAATGCCAGTTCAACGACCCCGGCTGCCCTACGTCCACCTGGATCTAGTACTTTCACATTACTAGCGGATATTTACAATTATACAATCAAACTTGCAGTATCATATACTAATACTAGCTGAAAGACTCTCGTTTAGAGATTTTTATAACATTGAAACATACGTGCTTACATATCGTGACGCCTTATTCCCATAATGGTAGGCAGAGTCCACGTCCTTCAACTTCGCTTCTTTTAATCTCATTAAACCTTTCATACAAGTTGGTCGGTATAAAGTAAGTACTCTTGTAAGTAAGTAAGTAAGTAAGTAGCAGCTCATTAATGTCCCACTGCTGGACACAGGCCTCCTCCCTCATATGAGAGAGGGTTTTTAGAGCATAGACCCACAAAGCTGCTCCACTACGGATTGGCAGGCATAGTAAACAAGTGCACTCTCTATTCCTTCACTCTCATAGTCCGGTGTGACGGAAATCCGACACGACCGGAGAGAGATCAGGCGCAGGACCGACGGCTTAACGTGCTCTCCGAGGCACGGGGGTGGATCACACCGCCAACTTCCCAACTTCGGACAAATATTGAGAAAATCTTAATAGAAAACTCAATATCGATTTCGAATTGGCCCGACCTGGGACTCGAACACAGGACCTCATGTCTGTAGTCGAATATGCTAACCACTAGACCAATGACGCAGTTTAAGTACTCTTGACCTGGCCCTTATTTAATGGCCTGGATTTGGTCCATGTACGTTCGCCTTGATCATCTTCAGACTTTCCCATTCACTCTTCACTCATATTTCCTTTTTTTCAGTCTCCTTTCATTCATTCTCTCTAGATGCCCAAACCATCTAAGCATACCTTTCTCAATTTTAGTCACTACATCTTCTTTTATATCACAATGTTCTCTTATCACACTATTTCTTACTTTGTCACTCAGTTTCAATCTCAACACTCTCATCTCTACCGCATTTGTTGGCACCAACACTTCTCCATGCACAACCAGTCTGGACCAAGAGACACAAAGACGAGCTTGATTATTATATTACAAATGTTAATATGTTCATTAAGTATTCCTATTTTTTTCTTTCATACGATCCTTCATCTGACAATAAAGTTTAATTTTTATATTTATACCCATTAAAGTCCAGCTGCTGGACACTGACCTCCACACTCATAAGAGAGAGGCACTGCGCTTTGACAGGCATTTTACACAAGTGTATGCTCTAATAAAACTACGCTCTCTATTCCTTCACTTTCATAATGGGAGGTGAGGGCAAACCGACAATAACCGAGAGAAATCAGGCGCAGGATACAACAACTACACAACACAGGGAAAATACAAAGAATTTCCTCTTCACGTCCGCATAAAAGACTGGACTTGCTAACATAACACAAAAAATAAAAGTAAGTAAATCAACGTCCCCACTGCTGGGTACAGGCTTCCTCATTCATTTGAGAGAGGAGTAGATACTCGTGGAGAAAGATCAGACGCAGGATATACGGCTTAACGTGGTCTCCGATTTTCCGTTTTTCAATTGGCCCGACCCGGTACTTGAACCCAGGACCTCTAGTCGAACATGCTAACCACTAGGCCAATGAGGCAATTTTTACACAAAATACTACATTCCAACCTATACTCCGCCACGTTACTCTCTCAAATAAGTATTAATATAATAATTTCAAGTCGTAGGTCAAACAATATATTTCCTCTTGTCGTTTTTAAAAATAACACCCCAACCCTTTAATCAGGATGTGTCTTGAGTTTGTCAATCTAGATATAGACATTTTTAATGGCTGAATCTCAGTTTTCTACAATAAGCTTATTTAACTTTGTAATTTAAGGGTAAATGTATACGTTTCTATAATAAACTCCCACAAGGCAAGTCTTTGTTAAAAGAAAGTTGATAGAAAAATCGTATTATAAGTTGCAAGAGTACTTAGACGATAGAAACGCGTGGGAGCGAACGAACTGCTCTAATTTGAATTGAAATATATTAAACTAACATAATATTGTAATGATGATGATAACAAAAAAAAAACAAAACACCCGACTGAGTTTGTTGTGGGCTCTTCTCGGATCGGGGCGCGAAGGAACCCTCGTAACTTTAGATTTTAAGTCGTTCTGGAGTATCATCATCAGACGTACATTAGAATTAGAGTGTGGAAAGGAAAAGAAAAAAAAATATTTGACGATTCAAAAGTGCTGTAATATGCCTACTTGAATAAAGATATTTTGATTTTGATTTGATTTGATACTTNTGTGACGGGAATCCGACACGACCGGAGAGAGATCAGGCGCAGGACCGACGGCTTAACGTGCTCTCCGAGGCACGGGGGTGGATCACACCGCCAACTTCCCAACTTCGGGCAAATATTGAGAAAATCTTAATAGAAAACTCAATATCGATTTCGAATTGGCCCGACCTGGGACTCGAACCCAGGACCTCATGTCTGTAGTCGAACATGCTAACCACTGAGGCAGTTCAACTACTCTTGACCTGGCCCTTATTTAATGGCCTGGATTTGGTCCATGAACGTTCGCCTTGATCTTCTTCAAACTTTCCCATTCACTCTTCACTCACTCACTTCATATTTCCGTTTTGTCAGTCTCCTTTCATTCATTCTCTCTGCCTGCCCAAACCATCTAAGCATACCTTTCTCAATTTTAGTCACTACATCTTCTTTTATACCACAATGTTCTCTTATCACACTATTTCTTACTTTGTCACTTAGTTTCAATCTCTCTCTCATCTCTACCGCATTTGTTGGCACCAACACTTCTCCATGCACAACTGGACCATGAGACACAAAGACGTGCTTGATTATTATATTACAAATGTTAATATGTTCATTAGGTTTTCCTATTTTTTTCTTTTATACAATCCTTCATCTGACAATAAAGTTTAATTTTTATATTTATACCCATTAAAGTCCAGCTGCTGGACACTGATCTCCTCACTCATAGGAGAGAGGCACTGCGGGTCGACAGGCATTTTACACAAGTGTATGCTCTAATAAAAGTACACTCTCAATTCCTTCACTTTCATAATGGGATGTGAGGGCAAACAGACAATAACCGACTTGCTAACATTACACAAAAAATAAAAAGTAAGTAAATCAACGTCCCCACTGCTGGGTACAGGCTTCCTCATTCATTTGAGAGAGGAGTAGATACTCGTGGAGAAAGATCAGGCGCAGGATATACGGCTTAACGTGCCCTCCGAGACACGGGAGTGGAGGACACCGCCAACTTCCCAACTTTGGGCAAATAATAGGAAAATCTTAATAAAAAGCTCAATATTGGTTTTTGAATTGGCCCGACCCGGTACTTGAACCCAGGACCTGTAGTCGAACATGCTAACCACTAGGCCAATGAGGCAATTTTTCTTTCTCTCAAATTAGTATTAATATAATAATTTCAAGTCGTAGGTCAAACAATATATTTCCTCTTGTCGTTTTTAAAAATAACACCCCAACCCTTTAATCAGGATGTGTCTTGAGTTTCCTAATCTAGATATAGACATTTTTAATGGCTGAATCTCAGTTTTCTACAATAAGCTTATTTAACTTTGTAATTAAATGAATACAATTAAGATTAAGATATATTAGCTGCAGAAATAAAAAGACAATGGTCAGTAGAAACCGTTAAAATGTTACTAATACTTCTTTCTACCACAGGCGTCATTCCAAAAACGCTTCAGACCAATCTACAGATACTCCAAATGCCTAAATTCACACACACATTGAGCAAAGCCGTTTTTCTTATTCGTCGTCGTCGTCGTCGCTTCAACCGTGGGACGTCCACTGCTGGACAGGTCTCACGTAATGACGTCTTCAAGGCCCGATCTTGCGCCGTCTGGCTCCAGTGGCTACCGGCGACCCTCTTTATGTCGTCTGTCCACCTTGTGGGGGGTATCCCTACACTGCGCCGCCCGGTGCGGGGTCGCCACTCCAGCACCTTCGGGCCCCAACACCCATCGGTCCGTCGGACTATGTGCCCCGCCCATTGCCACTTCAGGTTCGCAATTCGTAGGGCTATGTCGGTGACTTTGGTTCTGCTACGGATCTCCTCATTTCTGATTTGATCGCGTAGAGAAACTGCGAGCATAGCCCTCTCCATCGCACGCTGAGCGACTCTGAGCTTTCGTATGAGGGCCATAATCAGCGACTACGTTTCGGAGCCGTAGGTCACTTTCTTATTACTTGCCACATAACCCGCAAAAATCTAATACTATCTCCGTAGATAACCATCTTCTTCGTTTTCAAAACCTCATACATAGTATCACACGAGACGATTACCAATACATAAAAAAAGAAAGAAATAATAATGAAACGCTTAATATAATAATTAAGGCGCTAATCTGGTAAGAAGCAATTTACCTCTTATGATTTCTACACAGCATCGTACCGGAACTCATTGCTTGGCAGTACGTATTCGCTGTTAATTAGCCAGAAGTCTCCCACCAGCCCGGACCCGAGGAAGTTAGAAAATGCAATTTACCTAAAGTGGCCCTACCGGGGATTGAACCCGGGGCCTGTGCTATCAAAGCGAGTACTCGCACCATTGCGACAGCCAGTCCGTCAATAAATAAGACCTGGAATAATTGGTATAGTACCAATGACACAGTCAAGGGGATGTGTCCGAAATGAAGCCTTATTATTAAGTCCATCAGATTAAGTTTACACTTGTCTAACCAATAGAATCTATATACTTATTGATCGCTTTCACACCTGTCCGTCTGTCACTCTCACCGGCGAGTGTATCGCGTTACATCTCTAGTGTTACCTGTTGCGTTGAACTTCCGATGCGGAACCACATTCATTTCCACGTAATACCTATATACTTTAGAAAAGAAAAGTAAACATTATATACAATCTGAAGTAAACTAAGAAATTTGTCTTTATTGCAATGCAGCAACAAACGTAAGGTCATTAGCATTTGATTACAGACAGTTATATATTCTGCCATAAATCGCACCCTTACTGTAAGCCGTTGAGGAGTTCCATTAATCTTCGTATTTAACTACGAATAGCACTTGACCATACCGAAGTTATGGTAGGCAACACAAGTATCTGGATATCCTATAGAAGACTCTGTCGAGTATCGTTCATTTGCTCCTAAGAATTGAAGAGTTTCGTCACTTTTTCATGGATTCCATCATCAGAACTTAACCAAACTATCACAAAACAACCCTTGAAGTATATCCTTTCTAATAAAAGAAGAATCATCGAAATCGGTTGGCATAATCTTGAGTTATTCGTCCATTTGTCGCGCACATGCTTAATGCAAATTTAACACTTATTCGGTTTTCTCATGGATGACATCATCAGAACTGGAATTTAAAAAAATGGGACCCTATGATGAGCACAACCTTTCATTTAAAAAAAATCATCAAGATCGCTCCACCCAGTCGGGAGATATGAGATAACAAACAAAAAAATACAGACGAATTAATAACCTCCTCTTTTTCTTGAAGTCGGTTAAAAAAACAGAAAATCAATTCAGAAGGCGTATTATCGTATAAGTGACTATAAAAAGGACAATTAGATCTGGATTTACCTGATGGTGGCATATTTATTTATTTATTTATTTACTAAATCCACAGCTTCATCTTAGGTAAAAACATACACTCGAAGTTTATTATTACTTAAGCCAAATCGGATTTACTTTATTTACACCTAACTTAGACTAAGTGGAAAAGAACTATGGTATTACAATTAATACAATAATGGTATCTTCATTTGCAAAATTAATGTTATAATATATATATAATTAATCGCTTAAAATAATCTTGCATGTATGTGTAAGTGATGTGTAGTGTTATGTTTGTGTAGGTGCGTGTGTTGTGTTGGGTTGTAATGTGTTTTTTTAATTAAGTTTTTAAAAGTGATATTAGATGTACAAAAAGGATCGACGTCTTCAAATCGATTATTATAGGTTAGTGGTAACCGACAAGCGACCGAATTACTACTGTACGATTTACGGCTACTTGGAACGTGAAATGGGCTTGTGTGGCGTGTACGTCGTTGAGGAACAGATAACTGTAGAATTTCTGACGTCAGATCAGGACATTGTAGAATTCCAGTGCATATGTCATACAATAACATCATATCGGCAATTGTTCTACGGTCTGTTAGTGCTGGAATGTTGTGCTTTTTGCAAGATGTTGTGTAATCTGTGTACGTGTTTTTTGTGCGAAAATCGAGATAATGCATGAACTTCCGTTGGATTTTTTCTAGCATAAAAGAGTATGTTACGTGTTGTGGATTCCAGATGGGAGAACAATACTCCAGTACACTTCTAACATATGAGAAATACAGTAATTTAATGGTATTTTTGTCGTGAAATGATTTTGATGTTCTAATGATAAAGCCAAGATTTTTATAAGCTGAGTTTGCGATTGTTTGGAAGTGTTCAGAAAATGTCAACTTACTGTCTAGAGTTAGTCCCAGGTCTTTTACTGTGACAACTTTGTTGATTATGTTATTATCGATATAGTACCTTGATTTAATGTCATTAGTGTTTCGTGTGAAAGTGATATGTATGCATTTCTTTGTATTTACTGTGATATGGTTGTCTTTATAGTATTGCGTCAAGCTGTTCAGGTCAGCTTGAAGTAAAGAACAGTCAGCAGTATTCGAAATATTTTTATATATTTTTGTGTCATCAGCATAAAGAAGGAATTTCCCGTGTTTTATGCTCTTGCCTATGTCGTGAATGTACACTGAATAGAGTAAAGGGCCTAACAACGAGCCCTGTGGAACGCCCGATGTTATGTTAATGAAGTTAGATTTACTGCTACCAACAATAACTGCTTGTGATCTATTTAGTATGTATGACTCAAACCAACGGTATAAATCACCTGAAATGCCTACAGCTAATAGTTTTTGAAGAAGTATGCTGTGATCTACACGGTCAAAGGCCTTTTCAAAGTCCGTGTAGATTACATCAACTTGCGTGCGGTTGCCCATATGCTTTAATACATCTGACGTGAAAATTGCTAGGTTTGTTAAAGTAGAACGACGTTTGAAAAAACCGTGTTGTTCTTCTGGAATAACCTTACTTATGTAAGGGTAAATGTGAGTGTAAACGATTTTTTCTTGTAATTTACTTAAAGTATTTAAGACAGAAATTGGTCGGTAATTTTCTATTTTTGCTTTTAAGCCGTTTTTATGAATAGGAACTATGTGCGCTTCTTTCCAAATTCCAGGTATTGAACTTTCATTGAAAGATCTATTAAAAAGTATACTCAGTGGTTCCGCGAGAACTTTAGCGCATCGAACTATAAAGAGTGGTGGAATATTATCAGAACCTGGGCCTTTAGATGTATCTAATTTTCTTAAATGTTTGTGAATAATTTCGGAATTTATTTTTAATTGTGGAATGATATCTACAGAGAGACTGGAGGAGGGCAATGATGTATAATTTTGTATTGGAGCCTGAAATACTTTTTCAAAGAAACTGCAAAAAGCGCCACAAATGTCTTCTTCAGTTTTGTGATTTTTATCAAGGTATATCATGTTTTTTGGGTAGCCATTTCTGGATTTACGCTTGCGTCTCACATAGCTGTAAACTTGTTTGGGATTATGTTTAATTTGGTCCTCTGCATTACGTGTAAATTTATGTAACAGTTCCTTTTCGAGTGTCTTGTATCTTTTTCGTAATAAGGAGAAGCTATCGTAGTCAACGGGATTTCGATATTTTTTCCAGATAAAGTGTGCTTTATTTTTCTCATTAATTATGTTGATAAGCGCTTTGTTGTACCAGATAGGGTATGTGGTGTCACGAACGATAATCTTTGGGACGAATTCGTCAATTACTTCGTATAGCACATTATAAAAAGAC
This sequence comes from Elymnias hypermnestra, assembly GCA_015832385.1. Lineage (NCBI taxonomy): Eukaryota > Metazoa > Arthropoda > Insecta > Lepidoptera > Nymphalidae > Elymnias > Elymnias hypermnestra. The sequence goes on from JACTOM010000915.1 coordinate 1,249,610, forward strand.
GTTACAGCGTTTTTGAAAGAGTTTTTGGAAAGAAAAGACCAATCAGTATTTAAGAGTTTTTGGAATATCGAGTCGTAGTCGGCTTTGCTGTACAGTAGCTTAAATGTGTCTTTTTTCGGTAAATTTCTAATTACTATATCGGATATATCTATTGATAGGGTCGGATGGTACTTATCTTCGTCAACCATATTGAATATCGACCTAGTAACCTCTGCGGTAAAGTTAGTTATGACAAGATCTAAAGTGTTATGGCAAGAATTTAACTCCGTGTTGTGTTGCTGAAAACCTAATAAATTAATGCAGTTGAGAAACAAACTGGCAGAAGCTTGCGCTTCTATAGTTCCTTTTTTAAGTAGAATGGGGTCATTATTTGACCATTTCAAGCAGGGAAGGTTGAAATCGCCGCATATTAAAAAAAGATCATCGATGTTTTGGGATACTACGTTTGTTAATATGTCATTAAACTCTTTTATATGTTGAAGTAAGTGATTGTCTGGTGGTATATAAACAACAGCCAGATGGAGATTGCGTTCTGATTTGATAGTGGAAGAGTCAATAGTAAGCCATAAGCATTCTAAATTATCACAATTCCATTCAGGTCTGGGGCGCGCGCTGAGTTTACTGGACGTTAAAATCATGACACCACCGCCACGCCTACCGTCATTACGATCTCGCCGAGATATGTCAAATCGAGAATTTGTCAGCTCAGAGTCAAGGATTCCTTCACATAACCAAGATTCGGTGATTACAATAATATCATGCGAACAGCATACAACGTTGTTATAGAATTCTTCGGTCTTTGTACGTAATCCTCTAACATTCTGATATAAGACGCTGAGATGAGAAGAAGATCTACTGTTGTTATCCGTGTTCATAGTATGACTCAGCTAATGTTACACAAGCAGATATAAGTAGGGTTTTCATAATTTCGTCTCTCACTTTTTGACATCTGGTAATATGAGGAGCGTTAGTGATATAAGTGTTGATATGTGTGTAAATGTTGTCCGTGTAAGTATGAATGGTCTTGTTAATGATTATGCAAGACTTTACATAATGAGTTATAGTAAAATGGTAGAAACAAAAAAATACAAAGTGGTATAAACAGTAAAATACAAAATTCTCTAGGCTATTTTTGCCAAGTCTCTTTCGCACGAGATCAGAATATGAGGGGATACGTCGTTTTTTCTTATATAAATGCGACAGTTCTTGGTCCAAACGTAGCGAAAGCCTAATTCTTTTGCTTTGGTTTTGCATAAAAAAAGTAATTTTTTGTTACGTTGCGTCAAATGCTCATTTACAAAAAAGATTTTAGCTGGACCTGGAACTCCTACGTCGGATGTATTGATATGTTTGCAGTTCCGTACAGCTGAAAAGAAGGCATCCTTGCGATGACGAATTTTAAAACGAACTATAATTGCACGTGGATTTCCGCTGGGTTTTTTTGGCTGAACACGATGAGCAAATTCGACATCTGTGGCACTGAGAGAAAGTCCAGCTGTTTCCGCGATTTTAGTTATAACATCCGGTAGACATTCGCCGTTGTTTTCAGGAATTCCTGCTTCCTGCTTTCTGAAGTCGTATTCAAACGAGCTAAGTGAGGTCTGTAGTTCTTTTACTTCTCCACGTAGGGTAGAATTTTCTTTTTTCAAAGACTTTATATCATCTTGTGCGGCAGCCAGTGATTGCAATTCATCATCGTATTTTCCTGTTAAAAATTTTAGAGATTTCTCAATTTCATTAAGATTGGTCTTTAAATTCTCGAACTCGCTCGACATTAGACTATTTATAATATTAGGTAAATCACTTCTTATTGCTTGTATAATTTTAGCAGTTTGATCCGACGGGGTTTCGGATATGCTGATGTCCCGTTTGCTCGATGGTTGTTGACGTCTAACTGTAACAGAGCTGTAAGCCTCACCGTCGTACCCCTCCGCTCTTTTTAGCGGGGTGTCGGTGTTGTCGCCTGCCCGGGGTATTTTAGCTTTACAGTCTGGACATATCCATTTGCTTTGTCTCCTAAGGGAATCAACAGATATTCCTACGCATAGACAGTGATATATTTTAGCGCAGTACGCCTGAGAACAAACGAGTTTTTCTGTCGATTTCACTGTTTTACTACATGCATTACAGGCGTTCATATTCGCAACGCACAGTCGCAAATTTTTTAAACAAACACGAATCTACTCGCCGTCAACTTTCAGCTGAGTCAGTACCAAGTCGCGACCAAAAGGTCGTTTGCGCCGTGAAACTCGCGTCGCTTACGCGTTTAGTCGCACACTTCACTAGCTGTCACTTTATTTGCAGGAATCCTTTGCGAACAATTCTGTATTTTTAGATTATAGGATTGTTTAAAGGAATTATCCAGTTCATATTCATGTCAATATGTTAGCACTGATATAAATAACAATTTGACACTTAAATTTGGAGAAAAAAGTTACTGTAACTAATTATTTAAGTGAAAAAATGGCACAGACACTTAGTTATCCGCACACCCGCGAGACGGTAATTTTATAATGTAAACGTTTAAATTATATTGTAAACGTTTTTAATGATAATTATATTTATATTTGTTTATATCTGTATATACATATATGTCGGAGAATAAGAGAGAAGGAAGCATAAAACATAGGGGCGTAGGGTTCTCCGCCGACATCGTCCTTAATGGCATCCATAATTTAATTTCCATACTGTGGGCGATGTTGGTGCAATCAAACACTTTATTAATTAACTCAGACTATAATGTTCAGTCACTTAATGTTCCTGATATCAATTTACACAAACTCATTGATAATAATAGCTAGGTACGCGACAGTTTCAATAGTCGACCGATCTGGCGGACCGTCACCCGAGAAGTGAGTCCGCCGCCGGCTTTGTCCCACGCCGATAGATAGATGGCGCCAACGTTCCACAGACTACCGCACTCCGACATATACATACGTATAAATATAATTTGCAATAATAATTGTGTAATAAATTGACGTTAACAAGTCGTCGTCGTCGTCTCAACCAATGGACGTCCACTGCTGGACAAAGGTCTCTCTTAATGAATTCCAACGGGCCCGGTCTTGTGCCGCTTGTATCCAGCGGCTGCCAGCGACCCGCCTGATAAAATCGGTCCACTTGGTGGGGGGTCTGCCGACGCTGCGTTTTCCGATGCGAGGCCACCACTCTACCACCTTCGCGCCCCAACGTCCATCGGATCTGCGAACTACATGCCCTGCCCATTGCCACTTCAGCTTTGCAATTCGGTAGGCTACGTCGGTGACTTTAGTACTCCTACGGATCTCCTCATTTCTGATTTGATCACGTAGGGACACCCCGAGCATAGCCCTCTCCATTGCCCGTTGATTCACTCTGAGTCTTCTTACGAGCCCCAAGTTAACAAGTGCTAAATTGAAAAAGAAAATACACATTCAAAACGACAGCCATAAAACTTATTCGCAATAAACTCAAAAATTATTGAATGGTCTTTTTGTATTTCAGCAATAGATTAGTGAATCATTAAATGAAATCAAATCAAAATATCTTTATTCAAGTAGGCATATTACAGCACTTTTGAATCGTCAAATTATATTTTTTTCTCCACACTCTGATTCTAATATACGTCTGATGATGGTACTCAAGAACGGCTTAAAATCTAAAGTTACGAGGGTTCCTTCGCGCCTTGATCCGAGAAGAACCCACAACAAACTCAATCGGGTATTTTTTTGTTACCATCATCATTACAATATTAGTTTAATATATTTCAATTCAAATTAGAGTTTGTTCACTCCCATGCGTTTCTATCGTCTAAGTAATCTTGCAACTTATAATACGATTTTTTTATCAACTTTCTTTTCTTGTGGGAGTTTATTATAGAAACGTATACAGTTACCCTCAATTGTGGGAGTTTATTATAGAAACGTATACAGTTACCCTTAAATGAGTTGTTAATCTTNCTCTTTTTATTAAAAGAAACACTGTTTTTATGTACGTACAACAAGTTTTCTAAAATATATACACAGTGAACTGTCATTATGTTAAGTTATTAGGAAGATTTAGTTGTATAATTGGTTAAAGTTTCATTTAGATTGGTTGAAATAATACAACAATTGTAGGAAATGTGGGAAAAGTGGCCCGCGAGCTTTTATTGAAAGTTGGATTCTCTTAAAGGTAAGTAGCAGCCCATTACCGTCCCACTGCTGGGTACAGGCCTCCTCACTCATATGAGAGAGGGTTTTTAGAGCATAGACCCACCACGCTGCTCCACTGCGGATTGGCAGGCATAGTACACAAGTGCACTCTCTATTCTTTCACTCTCATAGTCTGATGTGACGGTAATTCGACAGGACCGGAGAGAGATCAGGCGCAGGACCAGTGGATCACACCGGCAAGTTCCCAACTTCGGGAAAATATTGAGAAAATCCTAATAGAAAGCTCAATATCCATTTTTGGATTGGCCCGACCCGGGACTCGAACCCAGGACCTCATGCCTGTAGTCGAACATGCTAACCACTAGACCAATGAGGCAGTCGGATTCTCTAGCTCCACATAAATAAAATATTACGTGTAGACAGGTGGTAACATACCTACTTGAAGAGAGGAAAGAAATATATGAGACTGACTCATAAAGAAGCGTGGCCGACTTAAATTCTAATATATAACTGACTTTTCAATGGGTAATGGTTACAAAACATCAGCCAAGGTCATGTTGGCTTATAAGTTGAACTCAATCCAGTTATAGACAATAAAGCGTTCGATTTTTGTGAGTCACGATGCAAGTAGGCAGATCTCCGCAAAAGGTGACAAAGGCCACCTAGATTCAATGTCTAGATATGGCTAATACGTTATGTAACACATCTAAATACAAGGCTTTAAAAAAAGCTGTTTTTCATCAACTGTTGTCTCGGGGAGAGTCAATTACAGTGACTTACTCTCAACTGATACAATAAAGGAAATCCTGAAAGTATTTATATTTTCTCAACGAATGTGTTAGTATATATAAAACTAGTATATATATCGGCGCGACATACGAAACACAATCAGCGCGACATTAGATTCCCATTTAAATAATGATTGGAAGGAAGGAAGGAAGTAGCAGCCCATTAACGTCCCACTGCTGGGCTCAGGCCTCCTCACTCCGAGGAGCGAGGGTTTTTAGAGCCACACGCTGCTCCACTGCACTCCATTGGCAGGCATAGTACACAAGTGCACTCTCTATTCCTTCACTCTCATAGTCCGATGTGACGGCAATCCGACACGACCGGAGAGAGATCAGGCGCAGGACCGACGGCTTAACGTGCTCTCCGAGGCACGGGGGTGGATCACACCGCCAACTTCCCAACTTCGGGCAAATATTGAGAAAATCTTAATAGAAAACTCAATAT
>JACTOM010000915.1:1256077-1312291 GCA_015832385.1 Elymnias hypermnestra
ACTGCCACGGAACCCCAGTCGTCTCAGATGGTGAGCGAGACTGACTGGGATCAAACCATTCGCAGATATTACGATTGGGATGGTTTCAGTCGATCCCACTCCCCACATGGCGGTAATCTCGTGCGCCAGATCCAGATATTTACGTTTTTTCTCTGTCTCAGCTCGCACGAGATTCTCGTCATACGGGATCGTGATATCCACTAAAAACACCCGAGACTGTGCCCGGTCCATTATCACGATATCAGGCTTGTTGGCCTGTATGGTCCTATGCGTGATAATGGACCGGTCCCAATAGAGTCCGACACCGTCGCGTTCGAGTACTGGCACCGGCTGGTACCTATAATATCGCAATCTCTCATCAAGAAGACCGTACAACAGGGCGAGCTCTTGATGAAGGATTTTGGCCGCTTGATTATGTCTGTGGAGATGCTCAGTGTTGGCAAGCGCGGAACATCCCGAAAGCACATGTCTGATTGACTCGCCGGGATGGCGACAAGCCCGACATATGTCTTGAGTGCCATCTTTCAGAATATACTTTCGATAGTTCCTCGTCTTGACCACCTGACCCTATATCGCACAGACAAATCCTTCGGTTTCCCTAAAGAGGTCCCCGAAGCGCAGCCATTGCATGGAGGCTTTCCGGTTTACGTGAGGCTCATGTAGGGCCTTGAAAAACCGTCTATGCATTTCCTTCCCCTTCCATAAGGCCTCCCTGTCAAAGGTGCTTAGCACCGCCGGTCTCTGCCAATTCTCGTTGTTATTATTATTATTAATTTAATTAAAATAATATTTGAAATAAAGGGTACGGTTCGTCATTTGACTAAATCGTATTCTTAGAAAGAATAACCTTCACGAAAAGAATGGCCTTCACAATATCGTTCCCATTGGTGAATTTGTAAACAATGTTAATGATGCCAATTTGGGATATAATGTTTCATTAACGAATAGAATTACTTAAATTATATTAATTATAACTATTAAATACTAACGGGGAATGGTAGTTTCTTAATAAATTAGTTAATTAAGAAATATATTTGCCGCCAAACGCTGCCATTGGTGGTTTAAATAGTCCTAAAAGTTAGTCGAGAAGGCAGATTTTGTATCAACGTTAGCCACGAGTTGTTGTGTGTCAGTAAAAAGGGCTGCTCTGCGATATAAAGCTAAGGGTATTTCATAAAGTAGAACTGTTGACTTTTAATATGTCATAATGATAATTGTGTGCTCTTTGTTTTACATTTAATGGATATCGATGGTACAATTGTATTTAATTGTGTGTTTTTATATTTAATGGTAATGGATGTCGGAGTATTTTATTGGAACTTATATTAAATATAACATGGATAAAAAATAGAGTAAAAGACTATGGAGTTTCTTGCTGGATTCTTCTGCATCTAGTCTGTAGGTTGTGAACCGGTGGTACAGTCATTGAGAAAAAGAGTTTACTGGAAGTAAACAATATTTTAGCTTGGATATCGAACTTTTATTATGAAAACCCTATTTATATATTTTTTTTAATGATTTTCAAAAAATAGTTAAATTACTTTTTATTTCTGACAAATGCATAAAGAATACGTACCATGTAAAAGTTTTGATAATGCCAAATCTTTGAGACACGTAAAAAAGACATAATTGCTTCACATAAGAAGCTACTTTTCTTACAATTAAAGTATAAAAATTACATCATAAACAACTCCCAATGAAGTAATTACCACTAATCTAAACATAACATAAAATGGTTTAGATTCTACCATATCTCGTAGGAGGAGGCCAGGGCTAAGACGGGGGGCCCATGATCGACGTCTACCCCCTTAGGGTTAGCTTGTTGCAACAGGTACGAAGGCTGTTGCCCGAAAGCGAGGGAAGACAGGTGACATGTCGAGTGCTCTAGGCATGCCATCCGGGCCGAGGAGTTTTGTCGGGGGGAGGCACATCGTAGACGGGAGTGCTGACGTATTCCGATCCCGTGCTTTCGCCAGCGAAGGTAGGGAGGAGCACGGTCAGGTTTTAAAAGTCCGGCATAACTTGCAACGCCTCCCCATGGTGTTGCAGGTATCCACGAGGACTTCCTGACGTTAAAAAAAAAAGATTCTACTATATCTCCGAAGATCTGTCCCAAATAAGGACATGAAAAGGCTATGATTTACCTTTTATCTTGAAAGTTGCGCCTCGACTATTTTATTTAATGCTTTGATTGAAAAATGCAAAGAGGACCTGAGGTCTTCTGAGGTGGGCGTGGTCATTGTTGCAGCGATCCGTCTCCACTTAGAAGGTTGGCTTGTTAAACGTTACGGTTCTTTGTCCTACAGGTTGATGCAAGTGTTAACCGGACACGGGTGTTTTGATAAGTACCTGCACCAGGTCGTGGTCTATGTGGAGTCTCCTGCTTGCCGAGTGTGCCGAGCGGCTGTTGACTCGGCGCACCACACTCTAGCAGAATGCCCGGCTTGGGAACCACAGCGCCATCTCATCGTATCCCTGGTTGGAAGTGATCTCTCTTTGTCGAGCGTAGTTGGTGCTATGCTCGGTGGGGAGTTATGTTGGAGAGCTGTGTCCTCCTTTTGTGATTCTGTTATTTTAGAAGAAGGCATTAGACAGGGAAAGGGAGATCGCGGTCTGTGCTCCTCCAGGCCGGCTGGAGGAGAAGGGGTGCAAGAAGGCGCAGTTTTGTCCGTTTGCTTCCCATTCCTTGCACCTCTGAAGTGGATTCACCCGGAGTGCCAGAGCTGAATGCGTCAGCGAACATCTGGCCCCCAGCATACGCATGAAGAGGGTTCCGCTGGGTTTTAGTGGGTATTCTGGTGCAGCCAGCGAGTCCCACACTATCGGATGGAGGTTAACTTCATCTCACGTGCGCAAAGTAAAAAAAGAAAAAGATGCTTACAGGTTTTTTCTTTACTTGTGCGCCACTTATGTTAAACTAAAAACAAAAATAAGAACTAATACACCGAGGAAACGTTATACCTTAATAGAATTATCTTTTAGGAACCTTAAGTGCTGATATCTCACCTTCTAGTAATACAGCCTTATTATAGACTTATAGGTAGCTGGGTGAGCTATGAGTCCCTTTAAACCGGTACGACTTCGAGAAGACAGCAGATTAATATAGTCTTGATATGTAATAGCAAAAGAAGTAATCGCTGTTTAAGAGCTCGAGGAGCACCAAGTAACGTAGGCTTCGGTAGAAGTTCTGAGGATCCCGGGGTTCTCCGTTATATGTAGATGAAGACAATCAAGGAATTATTAGTGGAAACATTAAACCCAACCTGATATTTCTCCCGATGTATAGGTAGGTCTCAAATACTGACTGACCTTTTCAACATGGCTTGCAGAACCATATGGTATAGTTTGAATGGAGGTGACATCCTTTACATGTATAAGATATACATAATTAAGGTGAGGATACATAATTGATCAGTACAAATGTTTAAATATTCCCTTACGAAGGTTTACTCCAAAAGGACCACCAAAGCCCATCAAACAATGTAAAACCTTCATTCGCCTTAAGTTCGAACAAGCAATATAAAAAGGTCTATTGATGTACCTCAATTACTTAAATTCATTTCATTACAAGATACCTTTAAAACTTTTACGTAAACTTTGAACAAATGACACTACAACTTTTCGTAAATACTATCCTTCATTACTTGTAATTTCAGAAATCATTTGTCATGTTCACCATACACATTTATAATAAGATACCGCAATCAGTTTTAGATTTGCCTCAATAGAATTTTTAGAACATAGACATACATACATAGCATCACGCCTCATTCCCATAGGGGTAGGCAGAGACAACATCCTTCCACTTGCCACGATCCTTGCATATCTCCTTCGCTTCTTTCATTCTCATTAAACCTTTCATACAAGTTCGTCGGTTTAGAGTACTCTTGACCTGGCCGTTATTTAAAATGTCCTGGATTTGGTCCAGGAACGTTCGCCTTGGTCTTCCCCTTCCAACTTTCGCATTCACTCTTGACTCATAAATCCTTTTTGTCAGTCTCCTTTCATTCATTCTCTCTACATGCCCAAACCATCTAAGCATACCTTTCTCAATTTTAGTCACTACGTCTTCTTTTATACCACAACGTTCTCTTATCACACTATTTCTTACTCTGTCACTCAGTTTTAATCCACTCATGCTTCTCAACGCTCTCATCTCTACCGCATTTATTTTACTTTTGTGATTCTTCTGCCATACCCAACTTTCACTACCATACATAAGTGTTGGCACCAACACTCCAGCATGCACTGCCAGTCTAGCCCTTTGAGACACCATCTGGCTATTCATAAAAGCATGCAGAGCACCATTTACCATATTCCCTGCATTCACTCTCCTTTCGATATCACTTTCACATGTTCCATCTTTTGTAAATTTAGATCCCAAGTATACAAATTCTTTCACCTCTTCCACTTGTTCCCCATCTATCAAAATATTGCCATTCATCATAGATTCATCTCGTTCAAAAAGCATAACTTTCGTTTTGTTTACATTCACTTTCATTCCTTTCCCTTTCAAAGCTTCATTCATAATATTTAGCATCTCCTGAAGCTCGTTAGCGGATGACGCAAGTATTACTTGATCATCAGCGTAGAGTAAACATTTGATGAGTAATTCATTCATTCTTAACCCATACATACTTTCTTTTAAATTTGTCAAACATTTATCCATGAATAGGTTGAACAGCCATGGTGAGGCAACACATCCCTGTACACATGTAACCTACAAAACTATAATTAAAATAGTTACCGCTAAGTTTCTTGAAAGTTTCATCAGAATCATCGTTCAGAATAGGTGGTAGATTTGTTACTAATAGACTGACTACTGATGAGTCAAAAGTGCCTTTTGAATCTACTTGAATAAAGAATATTTCGATTTTGGTTTTGCTTCTAATACCTAATTAAAGTTTATTAACAGAAAGTGTTATCCACTACCAATTTTTAAAAAAAATGTACTTGAAATTAAGTGGATGAATAAAAAGAATTGAAATGCGTGAAAAGTGCGAGTTTGAGCTGAAAGATGTCATAGATGTCCTTGGCTATTCCACCTTTTTTTCCACTTGGAAATCCATTTACTGATAAATACCCGACACATAGATCAGTAGTATAGGGTTCGGCGACGAAGGTAAGCTCACAATACCCACTAAAACCCCGCGGAACCCTTCTTGAATTGGTTGCTAGTCCAAACTGGATCCAATTCTGAGTTCGATGCAAACCAAGCCACGGGCAAAAGGTAGTATTATATATAGATGAAAGCTGTAAATATCTTTAAATGCCAGCGCGTGCTACAAGTAAGGCCAAGGTAATCGGGTAAAGAGAGAAGTATTTGTCCAAATGGCATATATAGCATCGACTTATGCCACATGCAGCTGTATGCGGGCACAATGTTCATAAAATAAAAAAAGTCATTTAAAAAGGCACGACGTATTAGCAAGCTCGACTTAAAGTTAGCAATAATTTGAACAGGTTTCCTTAGTTACACAATACAATTTTACAATAAAATAAAGTAAGACACTAAAAATTAAATTAATATTGTTATATCTAAACGAACCGTTACTAGAATACTGTTATGTGATATTCTAGTTCTCTGCCATAACGAAGCTACGTGTAACCTGATAACAGGATAAAAGTCAAGCCAGAGCAACTGCAATAACTAGGCAAATACGTCAAGATACGAAAAACATTATTATCCTGTACGCTTATTGTCGTTTAAGACGTTCCACGATAACTAGTCCAAAGTTAATATGTATTAAAATACTGGCAGGACTCATTAGACAGTATTTTCTTGACGGGTTTGCTGCACTTGCCGAATCTTTGGGCCAGCAAGTAACATCGAATCGAGAGTGCCCTCTTCTTCCTCTCAATATCACAGTACTATGTAACTTTTGTTAGAATCCGAACTGATGATCCATTTAATATTACTTTAGGTATCCTCTCCAGTCCCTTATTCTCCCGGAAGACCGTCATATTTCTTTTGCAGCTCTCGAATCATTTACATCAACATTAAAAAGATCCGGAGAGTTGATTCCACCCTGGCGGAATCCACACTCAAATTTATAACAATTAGAGATGGCGTTGCCCCATTTTACACATCAGTTTGATTTCTGTACCAGTACCTCAGCAAATGGAACAAGTGGAAGGTATGATAGAATTTGTATATTTGGGATCTAAATTTACAAAAGATAGAACACGTGAAAGTGATATTGAAAAGGAAGTGAATGCAGGGAATATAGTAAATGGTGCTCTGTACGCCTTAAGTAGCCAGAGAGTATAGTAGTGAAAGTTGGGTGTACCAGAAGAAGCACAAAATTAAATTAAATGCGGTAGAGATGAGAATGCGTTGAGAAGTATGAGTGGATTAAAACTGAGTGACATAGTAAGAAATGGTGAAAGGAATGCTTAGATGGTTTAGGCACGTAGGCAGAATGAATGAAAGAAGACTGACAAAATGGATTTGTGAGTCAAGAGTGAATGGGAAAGTTGGAAGGGGAAGACCAAGTTGAACGTTCTTGGACCACATGCAGGACATTTTAAATAAGGGCCAAGTCAAGAGTACTCTAAACCGACGAACTTGTCTGATAGGTTTAATGAAAATGATCGTGGCAAGTGCGAGGACATGATCTCTACCTGTATGTACCTCAGCAAATCTAAAACCTCCGTGGGAACACGACATGGATGTAAATTCATCCCAAGTATTTCATAATTTACCATGAATACATGAATCAATTTTGTACCAACTTGATTCAAGGTTGACTGTAGTTATATGTTTTAAAGATGTAGCGAAATAAATTTCATTTTAAGTATAGACGTGAAGAGAATATTGTCAATATACAATCTTACTGGCCCTAAAATTACCCATCTCATTCTGGTTGAGTATTTGATAACTCTTGCATAGTTTTTATTTTTACAGGCAGTGGTAAATAGCAATAAGGTGTCGAGTATTTGTAGATTATCAAAAACTTATTGTAATATTTTTGCTTTGTCATTATCAAAGCATAAACAAATAGTAATCATGACGTTGTGTTTTCGAGTGATATTGGAAATGGTTTTCTCCTCAAATAGCGGGTAAAGAGTTTCAAGTGATAGCGAAAGGTATCTTCATATACACCTATAGTGTGTACTATAAGGGTGAAAGTTATGAAGGCTTTACTGCCTTCATATTTGTAACTGTTCCCCACGGTGTCACTCACGTAGTTCCAAATTTCGTGGGAATATGGTTTAATTTATTAAATTTGACAGAGACTGGAATGATAGGACGTTTCGTTCGTGGCTAGTTACCAACCTACCATAAAGACATGCTGTCTAGCAAACCATATGCATTCCGGTATGATGCCACAAGAGGTAACTTACCTCTTACCGGCTTTGCTGGTTTCCATTCAAGACTGTATCATCAATTACCAACAAGTTACACCTCAGAGACTCTACACTCTCTGAGTACATATATAATTGCCACAGAGAGTTATAGAAATACTAGTTGTACCCAACGGTATTACTCGTGTAGTTCCTAACTCCGTTATCCCGTTCTTAGTGTAAGTTTGCGTCGCGAAAGAAACGTATAACGAGTATCAAATCAAAGGGTGAATGGTAAAGGAAATCTCTCAGTAAATTTCGCTTATATATCTGGATTTCATTGGAATATGGGGAAACACGTTCTTAGTAAGTGACTACATCGCGAAAGGATAATATACCCCGAATTTTAGTTCAAGCTGAAGAATATTTTAGGAGATCTCGCACTGAGTAGTCGTTTTTCACTTACATATCTAGATACGGTGGAAATATAGGGATACTCGTTCATAATGAGCGTCTACGTTATCTACATAAAAGAGCAGCCTTAACTGAGGCTCTAGACTATCTGTGTACCAAATTTCATTCAAATCGGTTCAATAATTTTGTTGAAAGCGCAACAGACAGAGTAACTTTCGCATTTATAATAGTAATTAGTTGTTATCTAATGTCAACGTAATGTATCATTAAGTTTGTAACAAACAATTAATATACACTTTATTGTGACAGCATGTAATAAATATAACAATTTAATTATAACAAATGATATTTTAATGTGTTTTGTAAAACAATAATCAATCGTTTGTCGCTTTCCATCTGTCGTTATAGAAAGTACATGAAATGAATCGGTGTTTATAGTAACACCATGATATATGTAAACGTAGGAATTATAATTATTGTAACAACAAGCTAGCATAGGAGAAGGTGTTCGTGGGAAATGGATCAATAACTATTTTATAATATATTACATTTACCATTTTTTCATAATTCAGTGGAGATTATGAAAAAATATCGACGTAACGAAACTGGCCGAATCCTTTTGAATTTTTTACAAGAGCAAGCATAAGTTTATAATGAAATGAAATTTTATGACGACGCTGACTAATCAGGCGGTACTGGAGTGCGGTTACCTCCTTTTACAACCTATTACCTCTTTGAAGAAGGCACGGCAGTGGGGGAGGGTGTATAACCTTGAAGCACACCATATTCAATGAAGGGTATTGGAAAACAGGGGACTTAATTTCACAAAACCCGTATTCCTGTTGTGAACCTTTAAATTGGCTTTATCCGAGGAGGTGCGAAGTGGAATGTTTCAACGATCCTCTGGCTCCTGGTTCCCCATTTACCCATGACGAGGATTTTGTTAGGTTTTAGAGGATATCTTTTGTATATCTGTCTCATTGGTCTAGTGGTTAGAATGTTCGACTACAGATATGTTTTTTATTAATATTTTCTCAATATTTGCCGGAAGCGAGTGGCGTAGTCCACCCACGTGTCTCGGAGAGCACGTTAAGCTGTCGGTCCTGCGCCTGATCTCTCTCCGGTCGTATCGGATTTCTGTCACATCGGACTAAGAGAGTGAAGGAATAGGGTAGAAATTTGTGCAATGCCTGCCGAATGTTAATGGGCTGCTTACCTTAGAGGGTATTCTTTTTATTATATATCTATTTGTAAAAAAATTTCTTCCAAAATGCTTACGCAGTCTTGTTATTTTGTCATGAGAGACCACTAATTATGGCTTAATGGCTTAAAAGAAAAGCTGCGATACGAAATACTATCAAACCTAAATGCGCAGAAGACGTTCTCATGTGAATGGATTTCCCAGGGACAAAATATTCGCTTAGTAAGTAGCAGCCCATTAATGTCCCACTACTGGGCACAGGCCTTCTCACTCTGAGGAGCCAGGGTTTTTTAGAGCATAGACCCACCACGCTGCTCCACTGCGGATTGGCAGGCATAGTACACAAGTGTGCACAATCTATTCCTTCACTCTCATAGTCTGATGTGACGGGAATCCGACACAACCGGTGAGAGATCAGGCGCAGGACACTACCAACTTCCCAACTTCGGGCAAATATTGAGAAAATCTTAATAGAAAACTCAATATTGATTTTTTGAATTGGCCCGACCCGGGACTCAAACCCAGGACCTCACGTCTGTAGTCAAACATGCTAACCACTAGACCAATGAGGCAGCAATATTCGCTTAAATGTGTTGATATGGTCACCTTACACTTGTTGTTTCGTAGCGGTCGTCAATCGTGAACAATGATCCCAAGTCCCATAGAAGCCGTGTGTCGTACGCAATTCTTGTCACGAGCGCGGCTGCCCACTGGAATGACATTAGCGATTCGTTTCTCTTACAAAACACCTTTTCCTTTTGATATTTTAATAGTATGTCATTGTAATTAACAGAGAGAAGAAACAGCTGTATTTAATATAACCGTTAAATTATATTCCTCTACAACGCACTTAATACGAAAAAGTTATAAAGTATCTACATATTTATGAAGCCTGAGCTTTCATGTGTTTAGAAAGCTTTTAATGATTCTAATTTTTATGTCAACAAACGCAGAGTGGCTCTGTATTAATTATCACGTAAAGATATTTTATTAAAGGTATCTTTACTGTAGAGAATGTTATTAAAGAAACGACATTGTTAAGTATCTTAATGTGTATAGGATCTACGTTGATATAAGCAGACTCCAATTATTTTATTATAATAATTAATAGATTTAGAAAAGGCCTACGATCGAGTGGTGAGGAATGAGCTGTGGTCAACGTTATCTATGTATGGGGTGAGCGGTTGTCTGATCCAAGCATTGAAGTCTCTCTATGAGGGTTCTAGTGCTTGTGTCAGAATAAACGGGGCATACACGGTGTGGTTTCTTGTCGAAAGAGGTGTTCGACAGGGATGTGTTGCGTCACCAAGGTTGTTCAACCTATTCATGGATAAATGTTTGACAGATTTAAAAGAAAGTATGTATGGGTTAAGATTGAATGAATTAGTCATCAAATGTTAACTCTACGGTGATGATCTAGTAATACTTGCGTCATCCGCTAATGAGCTACAGGAGATGCTAAATATTATGAATGAAGCTTTGAAAGGGAAAGGAATGAAAGTGAATGTAAACAAAACGAAAGTTATGCTTTTTGAACGAGATGAATCTATGATGAATGGCAATATTTTGATAGATGGGGAACAAGTGGAAGAGGTGAAAGAATTTGTATACTTGGGATCTAAATTTACAAAAGATGGAACATGTGACAGTGATATCGAAAGGAGAGTGAATGCAGGGAATATGGTAAATGGTGCTCTGCATGCTTTTATGAATAGCCAGATGGTGTCTCAAAGGGCTAGACTGGCAGTGCATGCTGGAGTGTTGGTGCCAACACTTATGTATGGTAGTGAAAGTTGGGTATGGCAGAAGAATCACAAAAGTAAAATAAATGCGGTAGAGATGAGAGCGTTGAGAAGCATGANAAAAGGTTACATTAGAAAAAATTATATCGCCAAAAGCACTAAAAAGGTTATACTAAAAAAATTATATCACCAAAAGCACTAAAAAGGTTACATTAGAAAAAATTATATCGCCAAAAGCACTAAAAAGGTTATACTAAAAAAATTATATCACCAAAAGCACTAAAAAGGTTACATTAGAAAAAATTATATCGCCAAAAGCACTAAAAAGGTTATACTAAAAAAATTATATCACCAAAAGCACTAAAAAGGTTACATTAGAAAAAATTATATCGCCAAAAGCACTAAAAAGGTTATACTAAAAAAATTATATCACCAAAAGCACTAAAAAGGTTACATTAGAAAAAATTATATCGCCAAAAGCACTAAAAAGGTTATACTAAAAAAATTATATCACCAAAAGCACTAAAAAGGTTACATTAGAAAAAATTATATCGCCAAAAGCACTAAAAAGGTTATACTAAAAAAATTATATCACCAAAAGCACTAAAAAGGTTACATTAGAAAAAATTATATCGCCAAAAGCACTAAAAAGGTTATACTAAAAAAATTATATCACCAAAAGCACTAAAAAGGTTACATTAGAAAAAATTATATCGCCAAAAGCACTAAAAAGGTTATACTAAAAAAATTATATCACCAAAAGCACTAAAAAGGTTACATTAGAAAAAATTATATCGCCAAAAGCACTAAAAAGGTTATACTAAAAAAATTATATCACCAAAAGCACTAAAAAGGTTACATTAGAAAAAATTATATCGCCAAAAGCACTAAAAAGGTTATACTAAAAAAATTATATCACCAAAAGCACTAAAAAGGTTACATTAGAAAAAATTATATCGCCAAAAGCACTAAAAAGGTTATACTAAAAAAATTATATCACCAAAAGCACTAAAAAGGTTACATTAGAAAAAATTATATCGCCAAAAGCACTAAAAAGGTTATACTAAAAAAATTATATCACCAAAAGCACTAAAAAGGTTACATTAGAAAAAATTATATCGCCAAAAGCACTAAAAAGGTTATACTAAAAAAATTATATCACCAAAAGCACTAAAAAGGTTACATTAGAAAAAATTATATCGCCAAAAGCACTAAAAAGGTTATACTAAAAAAATTATATCACCAAAAGCACTAAAAAGGTTACATTAGAAAAAATTATATCGCCAAAAGCACTAAAAAGGTTATACTAAAAAAATTATATCACCAAAAGCACTAAAAAGGTTACATTAGAAAAAATTATATCGCCAAAAGCACTAAAAAGGTTATACTAAAAAAATTATATCACCAAAAGCACTAAAAAGGTTACATTAGAAAAAATTATATCGCCAAAAGCACTAAAAAGGTTATACTAAAAAAATTATATCACCAAAAGCACTAAAAAGGTTACATTAGAAAAAATTATATCGCCAAAAGCACTAAAAAGGTTATACTAAAAAAATTATATCACCAAAAGCACTAAAAAGGTTACATTAGAAAAAATTATATCGCCAAAAGCACTAAAAAGGTTATACTAAAAAAATTATATCACCAAAAGCACTAAAAAGGTTACATTAGAAAAAATTATATCGCCAAAAGCACTAAAAAGGTTATACTAAAAAAATTATATCACCAAAAGCACTAAAAAGGTTACATTAGAAAAAATTATATCGCCAAAAGCACTAAAAAGGTTATACTAAAAAAATTATATCACCAAAAGCACTAAAAAGGTTACATTAGAAAAAATTATATCGCCAAAAGCACTAAAAAGGTTACATTGAAAAAATTATATCGCCAAAAGCACTAAAAAGGTTACATCAGAAAAGTTTATATTGTCAAAGCACAAAAAAGGTTACATTAGAAAATATTATATCGCCAAAAGCACTAAAAAGGTTACATTAAAAAAAAATTATCGCCAAAAGCACTAAAAAGGTTACATTAGAAAAAAATATATCGCCAAAAGCACTAAAAAGGTTACATTAAAAAAAATTATACCGCCAAGAGCACTAAAAAGGTTACATTAGAAAAAAATTTATCGTTAAAAGCACTAAGAAGGTTACATCAAAAGATTTTATATTGTCAAAAGAAGTAAGGAGGTTTCTTTAGAAAAGTAACGATAGTGGTTAAGTTTTCTTACAATCCGCATTGCCAGCCAGTACCAAAGAACAGCAAATACTGGGCGTCGTCTGCCTCGTGAGCTCCTGCTGTCACCACCACCAGCCGTAGGTGATAGCGGCGAAGATGACGCGGTAGCAGCAACACTCGGAATTGACCAGGATGGACCCGCTGGCGTCGCCGGCGGGATCCAGCCCGTATAAAATACGGGCAAAAAATAGTACCGGGCATTTACTGAATGCCCGAGAAAAGATGCCCGGGCAATGAGGCCCTGCCCCGAGGCCCGTACCCCGCAGAATGCTGCGATGAACCCAACACGTTGTACTCCACACAACTTTATAAATATATTATGTTATAAGAACCTTCTCCTGATTGTAAGAAATATAAGAAGAAAAGAATTAGCTAATAATGATAAAAAGAAAAAGGAGACTCATTTTTGTATATAAAATAGGACAAAACATCAACTATTGGTATTGTTTTTTCGATATGATTTCGCAAATGACGAATGTCACTAAGTCATTTCATAACAAGTGATCTCGTCTATGGTCATCGCCATATTAAGGTATACAATTTGCGTAAAGATTCCCACATGCGAATACTTATGGCCAGTGTCCCATTATTTTGAATATTATTCATGACATACAATTTAAATACAGTTTTTTCATTGAGTATCTAATTTAAGATGTTCCACTGCTTATCACAGCGCATATATTATAACATAATTGAATTATTACGGTAGCCTAAATGAGGTTTTCCAAGGGAGGACAGATGGCATGTCAATGTGGGCAAATTGCCAAAGGAAATGCGAAGGAGCACCGTCAAGCATAACCTGTAATTCCTTTAACCTGCGACGTTGCGAGTTTGATACCGATGGTTGAGCATTTACCGAGGAAAAAAGGGCTAATGGAGCTTTTGATAAACAAAGGTTATCACAAAGTAAAAAGTCATTTAATTTTGCTGTGAAAATTCTAACGGCAAAGGTTGCGTATATACGTTACGTGATCTGCTTACGTTTTAGTATGTATGTGTTTATTGGGTCTTTACTTTCGTCGTCGTCGTCGTCGTCGCTTCAACCGATGGGCGTCCACTGCTGGACATACGTCTCACGTAATGACGTCCACAAGGCCCAACCTAGCGCCGCCTGGCTCATGCGGCTACCGGCGACCCTCTTTATGTCGTCGGTCTACCTTGTGGGAGGTCTCCCTACACTGCGCCGTCTAGTTCGGGGTCGCCACTCCAGCACCTTCGGCCCCCAACGTCCATTGGTCCTGCGAACTATGTGCCCCGCCCATTGCCACTTCAGGTTCGCGATTTGTAGAACTATGTCGTTGACTCTGGTTCTACTACGGATCTCTTCATTTCTGATTCGATCGCGTTGAGAAACTCCGAGCATAGCCCTCTCCATCGCATGCTCTGTGACTCTGAGCTTCCGCATGAGGCTCATAGTCAGCGACCACGTCTCAGAACCGTAGGTCATCAAAGGCGACACGCACTGATCGAAGGGTTGTAAGGGGGAAACGCGTCCCAGTCCGTTTCTCTAAACGCCAACCTCACCTGCACGCGGTGCACCCTGCTCCTACCGACGAGGCTCTGGCGACCGACAAATGGCAGTATTCTATATAGCTGACCTAAATACCACAGACCGATAACGGGCAGCAGCGTTATCAGTGCGAAAAGGTCAGCACTGCGATCACCAACCCGCCTGCCAAGCGTGGTGATTATCGGCATAACCACAAAAGACCAAAACAAGGCAGCAACGGCCCCCAGTCCCTGGCAGCCTCGGTATTCCTAGCTCTGGCAGCGGTTATGATAACGGCGGGGCAGGGGGTGCTAAGAATCTCCGGAAGAGATTGCGCTGCCAACCCCGACGACTTGACCTGGTCTTTACTTTACTTAGTCATAATTTACTTTAGGAAAAATATAAAGTAAGTAAGTAAGTTAAGCAGCCCATTAACGTCCCACTGCTGGGCACAGGCCTCCTCATTCCGAGGAGCGAGGGTTTTTGGAGCATAGACCCACCACGCTGCTCCACTGCGGATTGGCAGGCATAGTACACAAGTGCACTCTATTCCTTCACTCTCATAGTCGGATGTGACGGGAATCCGACACGACCGGAGAGAGATCAGGCGCAGGACCGACGGCTTAACGTGCTCTCCGAGGCACGGGGGTGGATCACACCGCCAACTTCCCAACTTCGGGCAAATATTGAGAAAATCTTAATAGAAAACTCAATATCGATTTTTAATTGGCCCGACCCGGGACTCGAACCCAGGACCTCATGTCTGTAGTCGAACACGCTAACCACTAGACCGATGAGGCAGAAAAAATATAGCTAAGCATTATCTATGAAAAAAAATTGCATTATTTATAAGACTACTTTACCAGAGGGTTACGAAAAGTGTGATTAGGCAAAGCGAAAGGTAGTTAAGTTGGAGATATACGCTAGTGAAGATAGAAAGTGAGAGAGTTTCGTTAAACTTCATTTGTGAGGTCTCAAGCACACTTGATTTTAATGTTTTTAATTAATAAGGTTTCAAAGAATTTCCTCCAAGTGCACATCAACACATGCAAACTTCTTTTATTGCTGAAAGATTAGCGTTTGATTATAATCTTATCATTTGGTGATGACACAGTCAATGATAGCGGCGTACTAATTCAATAACAAATTATTCACTTCTTCACAGTTTTTACATAACATCACATATTTATTTAGATAATACAATGTAACCTTATTAGAACGAGCTTTAATACAAGACTTTTTTTAATTTCTATGACTACACTTTTAAAGCCGGTAGCCGCTGGAGCCAGGCGGCGCAAGATCGGGCCTTGTGGACGTCATTACGTGAGACCTATGTCCAGCAGTGGACGTCCATCGGTTGAAGCGACGACGACGACGACGACACTTTTAAAAATCTGCATTTTTACTGAGTAACATAAGCTATATAACTTTCTCAATAAAAATAGAGATCCCTAATAAAAATGACTTAATGTAATCCAAGGACTGAAAAAATCGGTTAGAAAAATTATGTCACCGCGTGTGCTGGTGCTAAGAATCTCTAGAAGAGATTCCGCTGCCAACCCCGACGACTTGACCTGGCAACATACAACGCACGCACTTTGGGGACCGACGAAAAGATCTATGAGCTGGAACAAGTATTAACCAAGCTACACTGAGATGTTGTAGGATTGTCCGAAGTTCGTAGAGACGGGGAGGACAGGATAATCCTCAAATCCGGTAACTTGTTCCACTACCGGGACGGCGTACAATAGTCCCAAGGTGGTGTCAGGTTCCTCGTCCACAAATCCCTCGTCAACAATGTTGTAGAAGTGAACAGCATGTCCAATAGGGTAGCGTACCTGATACTCAGAATTACCAAACAGTATTCGTCGAAGATCATCCAGGTTTACGCACCCACATCATCGCATCCAGATGATGATGTAGAGGTTATGTATGAGGACATTTCCAAAGCCATGCATACCTCTAGGACCTTCTACAACGTTGTTATGGGTGATTTCAACGCAAAACTCGGCGAACGAAGCGGGGCAGAGTTGAGAGTGGGGCAATTTGGGTATAGGCAACGGAACCAGAGGGACTTTAGTCCCACGACTCATCGACGCAGCGGCTGCACTCGGTAGATTGCTGCCTAATGTGGGAAGTCTTGGATCGCCCTGCAGGAGATTGTACGCCGGTATCGTCGCCAGTATGGCGTTGTACGGTGGATAGGCATCCACCCATACGGGTGCACCGTATACATCCAATATCCTCTGCTTGCACAAAGCGCAGAGCGTAATGGCAGTCAGGGTAATACGAGGTTAC
Organism: Elymnias hypermnestra; assembly: GCA_015832385.1. Taxonomy (NCBI): domain Eukaryota; kingdom Metazoa; phylum Arthropoda; class Insecta; order Lepidoptera; family Nymphalidae; genus Elymnias; species Elymnias hypermnestra. The sequence continues at coordinate 1,272,750 of JACTOM010000915.1, forward strand.
CGTACAGTATTCTGGATGGCGGCGACCCTCCTGGCGGGCGATCCCCCGTGGGAACTACGGGCGGAAGCTTTAGCGGTCGTGTATCGGCACAGAGCGGCTGCAAGAGCAGATGGCCTGCGGCTTGATGTCGACGAGATCCGAAGGGTCAGAGCCCTGGCCATCCAGGCTCTGGTCCAAAAATGGAGTGATCATCTCGGATCCCCAGTAGCGAGCATGGCCACTGTGGCGTTCTCAACGCTCTCATCCCTACCGCATTTATTTTACTTCTGTGATTCTTCTGCCATACCCACTACCATACATTAGTGTTGGAATCAACACTCCAGCATGCACAGCCAGTCTGGCCCTTTGACACACCATCTGGCTATTCATAAAGGCGTGCAGAGCACCATTTACCATATTCCCTACATTCAGTCTCCTTTCAATATCACTTTCACATGTTCCATCTTTTGTAGATTTCGATCCCAAGTATACAAATTCTTTCACCTCTTCCACTTGTTCCCCATCTATCAAAATATTGCCATTCATCATAGATTCATCTCGTTCAAAAAGCATAACTTTCGTTTTGTTTACATTCACTTTCATTCCTTTCCCTTTCAAAGCTTCATTCATAATATTTAGCATCTCCTGTAGCTCGTTAGCGGATGACGCAAGTATTACTTGATCATCAGCGTAGAGTAAACATTTGATGAGTAATTCATTCATTCTTAACCCATACATACTTTCTTTTAAATCTGTCAAACATTTATCCATGAATAGGTTGAACAGCCATGGTGACGCAACACATCCCTGTCGAACACCTCTTTCGACAGGAAACCACTCCGTGTACGCTCCGTTTATTCTGACACAGGCACTAGAACCCTCATAGAGAGACTTCAATGCTTGGATCAGACAACCGCTCACCCCATACGTAGATAACGTTGACCACAGCTCATTCCTCACCACTCGATCATAGGCCTTTTCTAAATCTAAAGTAATTATTAACTAAGTGAAATAAAACTTTTATGTTAAAGAAAATAAATCTATAGTCAGACTTAGAAGACTTTTCACTGCCAGGGATTGCTAGTTTATGATAAGTAATACCTTCATTTATGTCAGTCCATGAACATTTCCAGTTAAAAGTCTAGTATCTGTGATATAGCACTTCTCAAGCTCGTGTTGATTTTCTTCGTTATATAAATGGGGACATATTCAATAGATTGTTATTTCAAAACTACTAAAACATCACTCATAAAGTATTTATGTATACGTTGTGTTAAGTACACAATAAACTTTAGAACCGCTGGCGTTTTGCAATAACATTGATTCCCAGTAGTAACTTATAATTATTATAAACTCGTGATAAAGCTTTTTTATAGCTTAACTTTCACTTCGGATACAATAAAATATAACAACGTTTTGTGTCTCTAATGTCAATTTTATCGTATACTATATGTATTACTGATAACAGGTTAGCATGTGAGGGTCATGACTCATGAGATAGGAGTGTAGGATTCGGAGAGAAGGCCATTAAATAGCCATTAAAACTCAACGGAATGAGGCACTAGAAGTTTGTCAGGAATGAGAAATAATCAGTAAATTAGTAATAGGATATCATAATAAAAGTCAATAACCTAACTAAAATATTCGTTAATTCCAGTAAACTTTTAGAATTTACCGCCGGTTCGGAATGTAGGCACTACTGAGAAGAATCAGACAATAATCTTAATAGTTACACTTTTCTATTAATGTTATTATTAACAAAGAAATACAATGGCATCATAAACATCGATTAACATTAAATATAATACCCAGAAAACATAATCATTCACTCACTTCAACCGATGGACGTCCACTGCTGGGCAAAGGTCTTACCTAATGATGGCCATTGTGCCCGATCCTGTGTCTGGCTCCAGCCTACCGGCGACCCTCTTCTTTATGCCGTCGGTCCACCTTGTGGAGGGTCGCCATTCCAGCACCTTGGTACTCCAACGTCCATCGGTGCGTCGGACTATGTGCCCAGCCCATTGCCATTTCAGCTTCGTGATTTTTACGGCTATGTCGATGACTTTGATTCTGCTACGGATCTCCTCATTTCTGATTTGATCGCGTAACGAAACTCCAAGCATATCCCTCTCCATCGCACGCTGAGTGACTCTGAGCTTTCGAATGAGGCCCATAGTCAGCGACCACTTTCCGATCCGAAGGTGGTCACTGGCAACACGCACTGTTCGAAGACTTTGGTCTTCATTATTACAATTATCACATTAATAAGACAAAGGTTTGAAATTAGAGAAACACACTTAGCTTTATATCGCAGAGCACGATTTACTGAGACAATTAACTTAAAACACAATAACTGGTAGCTGACGTCGATTGATTAAAACTGAGAACTGTATAACTTTCGATCAATGAGACTGTTTGCCGCAAAATAAATTTGTTAATTATGTTATTTATTAAGAAACTACTATTTACCGTTAGTTATAAATAGTTACAATTAATTCTTATCATTTATGTAACATTAGAACGATACAATAGCAAATTGGCATGAATTACAATGTATAGGAATCCACCAATGGGAAGGCCTTTATTTCTAAGAACACGATTTAGTCAAATGACGAACCGTATCCTTTATTTAAAATATTATTTTACTCTAACTCATTGGTCTGCCTAATTGGTCTAGTGGTTAGCATGTTCGACTACAGACATGAGGTCCTGGGTTCGAGTCCCGAGTCGGGCCAATTCAAAAATGGATATTGCGTTTTCTATTAAGATTTTCTTAATATTAGCCCGATGTCGGGAAGTTGGCGGTGTGATCCACCCCCGTGTCTCGGAGAGCAGATTAAGCTCTACAAATCTCTTGCTTACGTTACTTCTTAGCTGGTAGGATGGTAACCAGTCGAAGCCTCGCACCATTGCGTCAGTAAGACTGATAATATAACTGTTAATATAAGAACGGATTCGTTGAATAATTAAAAATGTTGTCATAATCTATTATATGTAACTGACAACACTGAAATTGCCGGCTAAAGGTTGGCCGTGCTGCGACTGGCAACACTGAAGCTACCATAAAGATTTAGATTGGCTGCATTGATTGAGTTGTGTGCCAACCTACAGACAACAAGTGTGGAGATTGGCTACCTTGATTAGTTGTGTACCAACCTACAGAACATAATGGCGGGTTAAGAGGGGTATATAAACGCCTGCAAATTAAACTGGTCGTTCCTCTCAGTCGTAGAGACACAGCGGCTGAAGGGACTCGCTCGTTGACTTCCGTCGCGAGCAGACCTTTCGATCCCGCGCACCGATGCCCGCATCATTCTACGACCGACCTCCGCCTGTGTACCCAGTGCAACTCAAGACAAGTGCTCCAGTGTTGTGACCGGCCACTCGCACGGACTTTGGACTGCTCCGACAGTGTTGTGTATGTGGACTTTGTCCTGCGTTGTTAGTGTAGTGTGTAGGCGCATTGTTCTGCGTCGATAGTTTTGTGCAGTGATAATTGTTCCTGTTTTTCGGATTGCCCTAAAAACCGCGTGAGTACACTAGTTCCTAAGTTAGGCACTCACCCCTGCCACCCACCGGCTGGGCCCGTAGGGCCACACCTTAGGCACTCACCTCCCTGCCTTGGCAGGGAGGCACACGCTAGTAGCCGGGTCCACCATGGACCCAAACCAGATGACGCACGGGCGCAGACTAGAGCGCCTGTTAGAATTTTTAATCCGCCGTGACCCCACCCTTATAAATGCCTTAGCCGACTTCGACCGACTCGAAACGGCTCCCCCCGCGACGCCGGCCGTAGTCAGGCCTCCGCCATCCAAGCTGGTTCCGGTCCAGCAAATTTCTGCGCCCCGACACCGCCCTCCGTTAGCACCGAGTAACCCCGCATGCCCCAACCTAATAAATGCCCTCGTCCAAGAAGGGCAACTACAGAGGCCCAAGGCGCCTGTTGCTGCGGCCCCCGTCGCTCCGGCCCCGAAAGCCGCGTCACCAGTCGCCGCGGCGCCCGCGGCCGCGGCTCCCGTAGCNCTCAGCAGATAACGACGGTTTCGAGACCGTCGTATCAAGAAGCCAAAAGCGGAAGCTGATGGCTAAACCGTCCGTCCCTCCAAAGAGGACCAACCCCACACCGGCTGCATCACAGCCGCGTCACAACCGCCGCGAACAGAAGGAGCCCACCGAAGACTCCGATATGACGGAACCCCGCCGAGAACAAGTCCCGCCAATATATTTAAGAGACGGACCAGCTTACAACACCCTGTTCCCCAGACTTCCAGCCTTAGGAATCTCGCTCACCGTAGCCCGGCCAACCGCGATTGGCATAAAATTGCAACCTGCCTCTTCAGACGACCATCGTCGTCTTACATCACTTTTAAGGGCGGAAAATATCGCCTATCACTCATATGCGCTCGAGAGCGAACGAAGACTCAGGGTAGTCATACGTGGACTGCCACATACCCTCCCGATCGACCTAATTAAAGAGGATCTGGCCGCCCAGAACCTCCCTATACAAGAGGTACACCGGATGTACCATGGTAAAACCAAGAAACCATACAATAACTGCTTGGTAGTCCTTGACCTCTCGCCCGAGGGCAAGAGAATCTTTGATGTCAGAACCATCTGCGCCCTGACAGGAATCTCAGTCGAAGCCCCCCACAACAGAGGCATTATAGGGCAGTGTCACCGCTGCCAACTATACGGCCACTGCGCCCGCTTTTGCTACGCCCGCCCCCGTTGCGTGAAATGTCTGGGCGACCACGGCACGGCCGACTGCCCAAGGACTGTCCCGACCGAGGAACCGCCAAGCTGCGTGCTCTACGGGACCCAGGGTCACCCAGCGAGCAATCGCGGGTGCCCCAAGGCCCCAAGGAGAGCAAAGCAAGGCGGACACTCGGCCGCGTGACGTCCGGGGCCAGTCAGACCTGCCCCCAAACCCGCCCAAACATTTATAGACGCGCCTCCCCCGACCTATAATGCATGGCATGCATGGCCGCCCATGCCGTCCAAGACGACCCCTGCGCTCCCCAAACCCCAACCGATCCCTCGATAACGATCGAATCGGAGCGAAGGGCGGCACCGCGATTTATTACAAGAAATCGCTTCACTGCTCCCCACTAGATCCCCTAACGGTTTAGAAAACATAGAAGCGTCCGTACGTCAGGTGAGTATGACCGGTCATCAGCCGATCATACTAGCATCCGTCTATCTACCTCCATCAAAACGCTTACTAGAAAGCGACATCCGCACCCTGTTCTCCCTTGGCGACGCCGTCATCCTTGGAGGTGACCTAAACGCCAAACACGAACAGTGGGGCTCCCGAATTCGAAACCACATAGGTAGAGAACTAGCCAGGTTAAGCGACCTCCCAGACTTACAGTGCTCAGTCATAGCACCGGACGAACCGACCCATTACAGCAACCGAACAGACCCACTCGACCCCGGAGACATACTCGATGTTATGCTTCTAAGGAACATCACGCTTCACGTGGATTCCATAGAGGTAAAACACGAGTTAAGCTCTGACCACAGACCTGTCCTAGCAAAACTAGGACAACACTTAAACGCGACCCCCCCGACAAAAAAAGTGATAAATTGGAAGCAGGTATCCGACCGCCTCCAATCAATCGATCCCGCGGCCCTCACCGACATACCTGATCTCATTGAATCAGAAGCAGACGCCACCTTAGCATCATCCCGATTAACGACCCACTTAAATGACACTCTCGTAGGTTGCACCCGGGAAGTCCCCGACCTCTCCGGTCGGAGGAAACTACCGGTCGACCTACGGGAGCTCATCACGCGTAAAAATCGCGCAGCGCGAGCCCACGATTCATATCCCACACCAGATAACCGGAGAACGCTCTGGAATCTATTCAGGCAGGTCCGGGAACGCCTCGCCGAACTCAGAAACGACAGATGGGACCGGAAGCTTGGAGACCTCGCTCCTACGCATCAGGCGTATTGGAGACTAACGAGGAATCTGAAAGCCGAAGGCGCCGCATCTATGCCGCCCCTCGACCGACCCGATCAGTTACCCGCGTTTGACGATTTTGATAAGGCCGAGTGTTTAGCAGACAGCCTCGAGACTCAGTGCTCGCCTAGCACTACTAGCTTAGACCCAAACCAGGTCGAACTAGTAGATAACGCGCTCAATAGATTAAATCTCGCGGCCCCCACAAATGAGCCGTTAGAACCCACGACTTTCGATGAAGTGCACACAGTCATTAGGTCACTCCACGCGCGAAAAGCACCAGGCCCAGACGGCATCCCCAACAAGATGCTCAAACGCCTCCCAGATCAGTTCATGTACCTCCTAGTACTCATATTTAACGCCCTTCTGGCCCTGCTCATTTCCTGACGAGTGGAAAGAAGCCACCGTCATAGGAATTCACAAACCGGGCAAACCCCGTACATTACCGAGCAGCTATCGACCCATCAGTCTACTCAACACGATTGCAAAAGTGTATGAGAGAATAATATTAAAGAGACTCAAGGCAGTGGTAGAGGCCAAGAGTCTCCTGCGAGACCATCAGTTTGGTTTTCGCGCTGGACACTCCTGTGTTCAGAAAGTGCACCGCCTCGCGGAGCACGTCATAGATCACCTCTACTATAACCGTAACCGTGGCCCCACAGGCACAATCTTTTTCGATGTAGCGAAAGCCTTCGACAAGGTATGGCACGCCGGCTTAATTTATAAGCTGTTCCATCTTGGTGTGCCAGTTAGTCTAGTAACACTGTTACGAGACTTCCTAACAAACCGCAGCTTTCGTTACCGCGTCGAGGGCACTCTGTCCTCACGCCGCGCAATTCGGGCCGGAGTCCCTCAGGGCTCCGTACTGTCACCACTGCTCTTCTCGCTGTACGCCAGCGACATGCCTAGAACGCCTCACGTTCATCTAGCTCAGTTCGCGGACGACACCGCACTATACACCTCCTCGTACTCGCTTACTCACATCTCCTCTCGCCTCCAGAAAGCGGTCAATAGCCTAGGCGATTGGTTCCGCAAATGGAGAATTGAGGCTAATGCTGAGAAAAGCACAGCTATATTGTTCACCGGTCCTAAGAGGCCAGATCGCCGAGATCTGGCAACAATTAAACTTTTTAATTCTCCGATCCCTTGGCAACGGAAAGCCAAATACCTAGGAGTCACCCTAGATGCGTGCATGCACTTCACCGAACACATTCGCACCGTCCGTGGCAGGGCAGCGTTTGTGCTAAGTCGCCTCTATCCCATGATCTGCAAGAAGAGTAAATTGTCACTGCGCCACAAGGTGACACTCTACAAAACTTGCATCCGCCCCATATTCTCTTATGCGAGCGTAGTGTTCGCTCACGTTCCTGCACGCCGGCTGGTTCGACTCCAGACGCTGCAGAACAAATTCATGCGCATAGCCACGGGCGCCCGCTGGTTCATGCGCAACGTCGATCTCCACAGAGATCTCGACCTCGCAACGGTCAATAATCATTTCAAAACGCTCTCCGTAGACTACTTCAAGAGAGCCGTCAGTCACCCCAACCCTCTCATTAGAAATGCCGCCTCTTATGGGATTAGGCTAAACATCCCGCCTAGGAAGAGGCGGCCCAAACACGTCCTTGACGACCCAGACGACCAGATTACTATTGACAATGCCCCGTACACTAACACACACACACAGCGTCTTCGCCGGCGAAGACGAGGTCCCCGCTATCTGACGCACCCCGGCCGCGGCTCCCAGTCGCGGACCCATGGGCGTCAAGATTAAGCACCTGTCCGATTGTCTTTTTCAGCAGCAGCAAACGTTGCTCTAAGCCTAGGTCCGAGCCTCGCAGGAGGCGCCCTTAGAGCAACGTTTTCCCCCGACGCAGCAGGGCCCTTCTACGGGCCCACCCCTCGGCAGAGCTTCTGCGCTCGCCACCCCTCTCGGTTACGCTGTAAAAGCCAGTAGGGCTAACAGCAACTACACACTTCGAAAAAAAAGGTTGTTCATTCGTAATTACGGTGCTCACAGTAACAGTGAAAGTAGTAGTGCAAGTAAGTGTTAAATAACAGTGCTAGTGCGACCATCAGAAGCTATTACTGAGTTAAGTTGATTTGGGTAATCTCAATTTAACTAAATAACTGGTTTGATTATAAATTGGAATTATTCCTGTATTGTAATGTTCTACATAATCACTTGTTGTAATTATAAATTATTGTAATTGTGGTTTTAGTAGAAATATTAAATTGATGTATTTACTTCACCTGGTGTATTATTTCATTTGTCGGATTGAGCATACACATTATTAATAAGATAATCAGTTTTAGATTTGCCTCCACACAATTTTCCTTCCTTTAACAAAAGGCATGTTATAATGTTGAAGATTATTTAAGCGAACCTTGAAACATAAGAAACCATCTGTAAAAGGGTAACCACTGCGTTTTTTACTGGTTTCTTCGATACGAACGGATAGGCTACTGACGATTCCATTGTGCTTTTAGTTACTACTTCAATAACAAAGGCCGTTTTATACACGAAAACGGAAAATTCAAAGCGTATTATTAAATGGAGCCAAAGTATATTTAGCTGGTATTTAACAAAGGTGTGTTTCTTAAAGAATTTCATAACATTTTTAAGGCTGTTATTTCGACAGGTGGTCACGATCCCTATTTCAATGCGTCAGCTGTTTTAAACATATGTCGTTACAAAAAATATATAAAAAAATGCATTTACCGAGACTATAAGGAATACGTTTTTCTATAATTGTTAAATTTACAGACATTGAGCTATTGGAAATAAAAATAACTAGCTGAATCGAGAAACTTCGTCTGTGTCAGATAAGAGATGGAGGGCAAATATTATTACCGTTGTCTGTCTGTTTTAATGAGTCGGTTTTCATGTGGTTTCTATCAATAGATAGAGGGGTTCTTTACGAAAGTTTTCGTATATAATATGTCAAGATTTCATCAAAATTTGTTCTACGACAACGATAATTGTTAGAAGTGTGGAAAGAAAGTTCAAGCCACCTGGGAGCTTTCGTCAAAAACGCTGCTTAATTAATAAGGTTATAGTGAAGCATTCTTAAAAGATAGGCATATGGTATCTTTCACTTATAATACAACTTCTTAAGAGGAATAATACCGTATTTATTTTATATATTTACTAATTTTCTTTATGCAATTATATAGGTTATATATATAGGTTATTATATAGGTTATAGGTTGACAGATTTAAAAGAATGTATGTATGGGTTAAGAATGAATGAATTACTCATCAAATGTTTACTCTACGCTGATGATCAAGTAATACTTGCGTCATCCGCTAACGAGCTTCAGGAGATGCTAAATATTATGAATGAAGCTTTGAAAGGGAAAGGAATGAAAGTGAATGTAAACAAAACGAAAGTTATGCTTTTTGAACGAGATGAATCTATGATGAATGGCAATATTTTGATAGATGGGGAACAAGTGGAAGAGGTGAAAGAATTTGTATACTTGGGATCTAAATTTACAAAAGATGGAACATGTGAAAGTGATATTGAAAGGAGAGTAAATGCAGGGAATATGGTAAACGGTGCTCTGCACGCCTTTATGAATAGCCAGATGGTGTATCAAAGGGCCAGACTGGCTGTGCATGCTGGAGTTTTGGTGCACACACTTATGTATGGTAGTGAAAGTTGGTTGGAATCACATAAGTAAAATAAATGTAGTCGAGATGAGAGCGTTGAGAAGCACGAGTGGATTAAAACTGAGTGACAGAGTAANCGGCCAGGTCAAGAGTACTCTAAGCCGACGAACTTGTATGAAAGGTTTAATGAGAATGAAAGAAGCGAAGGAGATATGCAAGGATCTTGGCAAGTGGAAGGACGTTGTCTCTGCCTACCCTTATGGGAATGAGGCGTGATGCTATTTATGTATGTGTGTATGTATGTATGATAATTAATAAGACCATGAATTGACAAATATTATGAATAAGTGTGATTCCTAATACTAAAACTAACGTTTTAAGTGAAGCATAAAACTGTGTTAAAAAAACGCGAAATATCCAATGTCGCTTGCGTCTACTGCGTAAGGTAACCTAGTTCATAATGGTGCACCCCCTTCTCCCGCACTGCCCCCCTCTCGTCGAGTTATTTTAATTTAATGATATCTTTTGAATGGAATATCCGATTTCAATAATTCAAAAAGTAAACGTCAGGTATTGAGACAATCTTGAATATTAAATTATTTATTTGGATAAAAATTTATAAATGGTATGGATAACACGGTCTGATTTTGATAGGCATTTCTATCAATTTGTTAAATGTAAAAAAGTAGTTATAGTGACGTAACTCCAATAGTTAGACATATTGTTTCGCGAAGCTTTTTGTAGATATTGATATATTCTATAATATTGTCGCACATTTTTTTGTCCTATCATTAATACTCTTCACAGCGTATGCGATGAAAGATATTTTATGGCTAATTTTTTTACACCTTCGATTGGTTTTAATAGGAATTTCGAAAGATGTCTATAATAATCTAGTACTATATATAGCCTATGTTACTCAGTGATAATGTAGCTTTCTAATGAAAAAAGAATTATTAAAATCGGTCCAGTACTATTTTAGTTTATTCGTTACATACAAATTTTTCCTCTTTATAATATTAGTGTAGATAATGAAATGGAATGCAATAAATGAAAATGTTATTTCTTAACTATCATACACTATTTATTAAGCTTTTAAAAGGTTAAATATAATAGCAGCCATTTTGTAATATACAAAACGCATCCCACACTTTTTTTTTTGAAAACGGCAGGTAAACCAAACAAAAAGCGCAGGTGCGAACAATAATTATTTTACGGTCACATTTTTTAGTGTAGGATTTCATTTCATTCGCAGTCATCATGTATTATGGAATTGTAAGTCATAAAAAGTTCTAGAAAAAGTCTACGATAACAAAATTTAAAGGTTAACTTACTGTAAACTTTTTTACGTTGACATTTGTTTTCTTATCTAACCTTCTCTCTAACAAAGATGTCAGTTTCAGCTAGTTAAATGTAGTATTGTAATGTGATGGCACGTAAAACTGAATAAATCTGACGACTTTCACAGTAAGAAACTTCAAAGGTTATATGTCAAAACAAGTCAAATAAGAAATCTATCTGTCACGCCTGACAGATTATAAAACATGGATATTTTGTTAGAGAGAGGGGAAGTAGAGGGGGTAAGACGGGATAGGAGAGAGAGAGAGAGAAAATACACTTTAATAGACATCATAAAGAACACAAAAAAATATTACGAGAATGGATAGGTGGTGTCTTATATTAATTATACCTACAGTAATACAAATAACTTTCAAAAATATAAACTAAAAAATGCATATTATTTTAAAAGGAAATTAAAACCCAGTATCTCTCTCCAAGTTTAAATTGGTTGTTATTTTAAAGATTTTCAATGATTTAGCCTATGTGATCATCAGAGAATAGAGATGGTGACTCAATGAACCGAGTGGAGAGGCGATGTGGCGACGCCATGGTATGTTTGTTCTCACGCACCTTTAAAGATGTTTCTCATTAAAATTCTATATTCAAGGATTTTACAGCACTTTTAAATCTAATTCGTCAAGATCCCAGACAAAATCCTATGAATGAGCAATTCTATGCCCACCGCCCAGCCGTGGTGCTTATGAAGGCTGTTTTTCTTCGATTGTCTTAGATGGTGTTTCCCTTCCAGTCTGCTCCGATTTCCGTTACCAAACGAACGTCTGTCTTCCAAAACGATGGCGGCATAGACCGAGATGTTACTAGCAAGATAAATGCAGGTTGAATGAAGTGCCTCCACTTCATCCAACCTGCCAGCCATGTCTCGGGAACAATTTGCGATGCCAGAATGCCCCTTAAACTAAAGGGGAAAATTTATAAGACGATCGTAAGACCTGTCATCCTGTATGGATCAGAGTGCTGGGCCACTAAACGGGAGAATGAAAAGAAATTGCATGCAGCGGAGATGCTTATGTTGAGATGGATGTGTGGAGTGACAAAATTAGATAAGATTAAGAATGAGTATATTAGAGGAAGTGTGAAAGTAGCACCAGTGTCCGAGAAGTTAAGGAAGGTTAGCCTGGTATGGACATGTAATGAGAACGGAGCCATGTATGTAAGAGGGTCCTAAATATGATGGTAAGCGGCAGGGCCGGAAGAGGGCGACCAAAAAAAGTGTGGATGAATTGTGCGAAATAGGATATGTGTATAAAGGGTGTGAATGTAGAAATGACAGCGGATGGAGTGAAGTGGCGAAAGGAAACATGCTGTGCCGACCCAACCTAGTGGGATAAGGGCAAGAAAAACAACAACAACACTTACCTTACCTTTATTGCCATGTACACAGGTACAACTTGATTACTCAATTGTTCCACCTTGCGAACGCGTCCAAAAGGGTGATAAACTTAATAATTGGATCCAGTCCATTGTTAGTTAAAATCAAACCTTAACGTATTTACATAGAGTACATTTTTAAATAAAAGCAATATAAATTGCAATCATGGTAACTAGTATTTTATAACAGTAACTGAATTGTTTGGCAATTTAAAATGTACTTTATCACAATGATCGAAGGTTTGATTCAGCTTGCAGTAAAATATATCAAATTATTAACTTTGCCTTCTTTCATTCAATGTAACCCAGCGCTAGTATCGCTTACTCTGTCGTTGTGTGAGGACGTCACGCGCGTTATCGCAGATCAACCACGAAAATCACTTTACGTGATACGTATAGTTGTTAATAAACAATAAAATAATACCTGTGAAGTGCTATACAAGTGCAAAAAGTGTTAAAAAAATCTGTGCCGAGACTTTTTGTGTATCATTTACGTGTATTGCCGTGATTTTCATGTAAAAATTACGAGGCAATACATTCAACCGCTATTCATCGGATACAGATGAATTCTATTGGTTATTCGGTGAGTTGATTTTCTATGGTGTTCAGTTCAACATGGAAACCATAACGGGTTTAGATGAGAATTAGACCTATTCCGTTAATTTGAATGTCGCTAGACGCTGGCCCGTTTTGTACCGGTTACGAGTTGTTAGTATCAATTTGAAATCGAGATATTTCTAACTGTACGTCTCCGTGTCTTGGTTGTATTCAAAATAATATGAAATACAGACCAGCGAATATAAAACACGTCACCAATACATACGGATAATGAAAGAAATGACCCCAAGGTCACAAACATCATCCATCTTGGCGTCGATTTATGTAGGTTTACCATTATTTTGCTGGTTATACGAACATTACAGAACTATATGTACTTTAAAAAAAAACGAATGATAACAAAGTCTTTGGTTTTAATTACACTACTGGATGGCTAAAGGATTGTAAAACATCGCGAGGCGTATTTACGTACAACAAACGGCCGTTTCCATAACTTGGTTTAGTGGTCAGCGTCCTTGGTTGTAAACCCAAGAAGAATTCAATATTGATACTGGGCTTAACATTAAATAAACGGCAGTGTGGATCAAAGTGTTACAGTAGAAAAAAAACCTTATTTCAACAATATGGCAATATTGTAGGTTACATTTAATTTGAGTGATTCTACATTTTGACATTCCTCTGTATTTTAAACGGTGGAATATCATAAAAAATACGCCGTTTTTATATTTAATATAATATAATGTAGCCTTTTATTTCCACTTAATCATAATTGGATTCCATTGTTTTTTGTTACCTCTAAGTTTGTCATATAATCATTTTCATTTAATGCTTATAATAAAATATATAGAACAAATTAATAATAAATTAAGTATAATAATAATTACTCTTTATGAATTTTTTTTCACTTCCGTTTTTATATTACTATTTACATAATGTGATTCGTCCTTTTATAAAAGTTGCTGATTTGACTTGATTTGACATTTAAAATGTCTGCAAATGAAATAAATACACAATGTCACCAAAGTACTCGTAGGTTCAAGGTACAATACGTTAAACTGTTCGTTTATACGTTTCTTTTTCTATCTACATACAAATATAACCGTAATTTTATATCTACTTAATATATTATTTTATTACTCTCCTATAACGATGTCTGTCACCTATTAAACGAAGAGATGTTTTTTTTAGTTCTGTAAACTGCTAGTTCCTAGTTTATTTATATTAATTTATAAAAGTTATTAAAACAGGTCTCAGTGTTAATAAAGTCTACGACACACCTGCTTCCAGTTCGTATAGGGCCTATAGACAACGTAACTTTCGAAGATTGTTAACGCTTAAAAAATGTATTTCTTTTATTTCTTTCTTTCACGCTGGGGAATGCCTTTACGCACCCCGTTCAGACTAAATCGAAACGGCAGTGTGGGACTTGCTGGTAAAGCCAGAATACACCACTAAAACCCAGCGATATACACTCCCCATTCTTTAGTCGAGCACCAGAGGATCGTTTGACGCAATCTACCCTGGTACTCCGGGATACTCCTGCTGGGAACTTAGGAAGGTGGTTGGAGTAGCGCAAATCTACGCCTCCTACCTCCCAACCTCCTGCGTCGGAGAAGAGGAGCGTCTATAGAGCCCTCCCTCTGCCTCTCATGAATGACGTTTCATGTCGAAAAATTAAACGTTATGCCCATACATTTTTAAACGTTAACAACCTTCGAAAATTAACTTGTCTAAGGGCCAGGATTATCTTCCGAGATAACATACTGGAATCTGTAGTTATATCTAGTGAATTAGCTTAGCTAAGAGCGTTTTTATTACTCTTAAACAATGGCAAACTAATTTTAAGTATTGTTTATATTTATACAAATTTAAATGGTAGGGAAAAAGGAATGAAATTCATTAATTGTCATTAAAATGTTAAAAGAGTCGAAAATTAATACAAATAATCTATTGAAATCTCAAATGATGAATTCTAAATAAAAATGCCACGTGGTATAAATGCATTGGAGAGCATTGTACCAATCAGCGCCACCAGGAGGTGACGTTAAGGTCCGAAAGGCTGCACCACACTGTTGGCAAGCGGGGACTCCTCCCGGCCAATTCGATGCAGGAACTTTCCGAAGCATCCATGGCCGGTCAGAACCTGCACCAATCTATAAGAGAGGGACCCGAGGCTCTCCTTCCATTTTTAGACCAGGACCTGGTCAGTCAGAGTTCTGATCCTTCGAATCTCTTCGGCATCAGCCCACAGGCTCTGCGCTCTCGCCGCCACTCTATGTCTGTAGCCCACAGCTCCCACGAATGATCGCCCGCCAAAAGAGTCTCCGCTGTCCAGGATATCAAATCAAATCAAAACAAAAATATCTTTATTCAAGTAGGCATATTACAGCACTTTTGAATCGTCAAATTTTTTTTTTTTCTTTTCTTTTCCACACTCTAATTCTAATGTACGTCTGATGATGATACTCCAGAACGACTTAAAATCTAAAGTTACGAGGGTTCCTTCGCGCCCTGATCCGAGAAGAGCCCACAACAAACTCAGTCGGGTTTTTTTTTTTTTTGTTATCATCATCATTACAATATCATATTAGTTTAATATATTTCAATTCAAATTAGAGCAGTTTGTTCACTCCCACGCGTTTCTATCGTCTAAGTAATCTTGCAACTTATAATACGATTTTTCTATCAACTTTCTTTTAACAAAGACTTTGAATTTATTAATTGACATCTCTAGAACGTCTTGTGGGAGTTTATTATAGAAACGTATACAGTTACCCTTAAATGAGTTGTTAATCTAATGCAGCCTACTAGAATTTATAACAAGTTTGTTTTGGTTTCGTGAGTTATATGATGTACATTCACTCTTTTTATTAAAAGAGTCAATGGTTTTATGTACGTACAACAAGTTTTCTAATATATATACGCAGTCAACTGTCATTATGTTAACTGCCTCGAATTTGTTTCTTAGCGACTCTCTTGGACCCATATGTGTGTGTGTGGATACTGTACGATACCCCCGTATTGCCCTGATCGCTATTATCCTCTGTGCCTTATACAAGCAAAGGATATTCGGTGGGGCCGCTAATAGACTGCTGCTTATCTAGTTTACGATTTATTTCTTTAAAACTATTAGACTAAAATAATGTATAACCTTATTTATACAATCCGAACACCTTCAATAAGCTATAAATAGGTAACAAGTATAAGAACCAACGTCACATGACCAAGTGATAATCACGATCTAGTATAATGCATGTCTGCATATTAATTGTGTGGGCTACGTACTATTTATGCCAATACAAATAAATTACGTTGAATAATTGACGGCCTCCCTGGTATATAAAAGCATGAGTGGTTGAGAAGGTTGAGAAGCATGAGTGGATTAAAACTGAGTGACAGAGTAAGAAATGGTGTGATAAGAGAACGTTGTGGTTTAAAAGAAGATGTAGTGACTAAAATCGAGAATGGTATGCTTAGATGGTTTGGGTATGTAGAGAGAATGAATGAACGGAGACTGACAAAAAGCATTTATGAGTCAAGACTGAATGCGAAAGTTGGAAGGGGAAGACCAACGCGAACGTTCCTGGACCCAATCCAGGACATTTTAAATAAGGGCCAGGTCAAGAGTACTCTAAACCGACGAACTTGTATGAAAGGCTTAATGAGAATGAAAGAAGCGAAGGAGATATGCAAGGATCGTGGCAACTGGAAGGATGTTGTCTCTGCCTACCACGAAGGGAATGAGGCGTGATGCTATGTAATGTATGCTCCCTGGTGCATTGGTGCTTTCCTAACAGAGATCCCGGGGTCGGTCCCGGTAGGACGAATTTAGGGAATTGCATTCTCTAATTTGTCTGAGTCTGGACTGGTGGGAGGCTTCGACCGTGACTAGTTACCACTCACCAGCAAAGACGTACCGCCAAACAAAAAGATTTGTGTGCCGATACAATGTTATGTAGAAACCATAAGGCTGTATCATCACTTACCATCAGGTGAGATCACAGTCAAGCGCTAAACTGCAATAAAAAAAATTATTATACGAGTCAACTTACATCTTAGACCTTTTTGATATTTTTGTAAATTTTATACAGATGAAACGCGTGATTACCGTCACGAAGATGTGCAGCGTTTTGAGTTTGAAGGAGTAGTTTTAATATCAACAAATAACATGTGTCATTTTAATTTGCCACTCGACATTTAATCATTGAATATACTATTTTTCATAAATTCTCTTTTCTAAATTTTGGATTAAAAAACAAAATTTAATTAATAATAATATTGAAAAAAAAAACATGGCATTTTATATATATATTGTATTAATTTTCGACACTTTTAATATGTTAGTGACTATTAAATTCCTAACATATTTTCCCTTTCCCCCCTCTAAGTCTCAAAAATGATAAACAAGGCTCAAAAATTACTTTGCCAAAAAAATTTCACTTCTGATATGTAAACCTTTTAGAAAAAGCGTTTGAAATTTAAGTTGACAAATATGCTTATTACAATAGTAAGTAAAAGTAAGTAGCAGCCCATTAACGTCCCACTGCTGGGCACAGGCCTCCTCACTCCGAGGAGCGAGGGTTTTTAGAGCATAGACCCACCACGCTGCTCCACTGCGGATTGGCAGGCATAGTACACAAGTGCACTCTCTATTCCTTCACTCTCATAGTCCGATGTGACGGGAATCCGACACGACCGGAGAGAGATCAGGCGCAGGACCGACGGCTTAACGTGCTCTCCGAGGCACGGGGGTGGATCACACCGCCAACTTCCCAACTTCGGGCAAATATTGAGAAAATCTTAATAGAAAACTCAATATTGATTTTTGAATTGGCCCGACCCGGGACTCGAACCCAGGAACTCATGTCTGTAGTCGAACATGCTAACCACTAGACCAATGAGGCAGTCTTATTACAATGCCACGTTATAAATCTGAATTTTTCGCCTTTTATGAACTATAATATGTACGTATTATACATACAAACCTTCTTCTTGAAACACTCTATCCATTGCTGAAAACTGCATTGAAATCTAATGAATAGATAAAAGATATAAGGTTATACAAAACGAAAGCGACTTCATTGTAAAGATACATACATACATACATAGTACCACGCCTCATTCCCTTCGGGGTAGGCAGAGACAACATCCTTCCACTTGCCACGATCCCTGCATATCTCCTTCGCTTCTTTCATTCTCATTAAACCTTTCATACAAGTTCCTCGGCTTAGAGTACTCTTGACCTGGCCATTACTTAAAATGTCCTGGATTTGGTCCAGGAACGTTCGCCTTGGTCTTTCCCTTCCAACTCATAAATCCTTTTTGTCAGTCTCCTTTCATTCATTCTCTCTACATGCCCAAAACATCTAAGCATACTTTTCTCAATTTTAGTCACTACATTTTCTTTTATACCACAACGTTCTCTTATCACACTATTTCTTACTCTGTCACTCAATTTTAATCCACTTATGGCTCTCAACGCTCTCATATCTACCGCATTTATTTTACTTTTGTGATTCTTCTGCCATACCCAACTTTCACTACCATACATAAGGGTTGGCACCAAAACTCCAGCATGCAGAGCCAGTCTGGCCCTTTGGGACACCATCTGGCTATTCATAAAGGCGTGCAGGGCACCATTTACCATATTCCCTGCATCTCCTTTCAATATCACTGTCACATGTTCCATCTTTTGTAAATTGTAAAGATATACGCGAAATATGTCCTTAAAATACATTGTTTTATCAACCGCCTTCAAAATAGACTTACAAATATAAGCTCTAAAAAGTAAGAAATTATTGCGTATTCTTTTATAATGTTCTTCGTATTCTTATATTTAGTGAATCTGAAGTAAACGTGTTGCAATGCAGCAACAAACGTAAGCTCATTGCTATTTGATTACAGACACTTATATTTTCTGCCTTAAACCGCACCCTTACCGTAAGCCGTTGAGGAGATCCATTGATCTTCATATTTAACTACGACTAGCACTAGTTACGGGAGGCAACTCAAATATCTGGATATCCTATAGAAGATTCTGCCGAGTATCGTTCATTTGCTCCTAAGAATTGAAGAGTTCCGTCACTTATTCATGGAATCCATCGTCAGAACCTAACCAAACTATTACAAAACAACCCTTGAAATATATCCTTTCCAATAAAAAAAAAAAAATCGAAATCCGTTGGCGTGATCTTGAGTTATTCGTCCATTTGTCGCGCACATGCTTACGCAAATTTAAGACTTATCCGGTTTTCTCATGAATGCCATCATCAGAACTGGATTTAAAATGGGACCATATGACAAGCAATACCTTTCATTTAAAAAAAATCATCAAGATCGGTCCACCCAGTCGGGAGATATGAGGTAACAAACATAAAAAAAATTACACACGAATTGATAACCTCCTCCTTTTTTTGAAGTCTGTTGAAAAGGTGTCGAGGGACTCTTAAATCTGTCTTACTGGACCGGTAATACAAGAAACCTCGTGTATTTTTAGTTCCATGGCGTGGGCATACTGTGACCCCGGGCGACGCTGACCTCCACAACTTGTATGGCAGGTTTGCCATACTTTAGTATGACACGATACCATGTTAAGGATGCTAGCTTTACATTGGAAGTTCCTCATGGTTTTTTCATTGAAATAAGACTTCATTAAAGTAGGCTTTCAAAGGTGATATAATGAATGAAGTAAAACGTAGGAATTACACTATATGTACTCATATGTCAATATTATTCTTAGGTCTAGATTGTATAATTTTCTCAATAAAACATACATACATAGCATCACGCCTCATTCCCTTCGTGGTAGGCAGAGACAACATCCTTCCACTTGCCACGATCCTTGCTTATCTCCTTCGCTTCTTTCATTCTCATTAAACCTTTCATAAAAGTTCGTCGGTTTAGAGTACTCTTGACCTGGCCATTATTTAAAATGTCCTGGCTTTGATCCAGGAACGTTCGCCTTGGTCTTAAAATCATCTAATTTAGGTACAAACACATACACACATGTAAACACAAACTCACATACACACACCCATACGTACAACACAGACACACATACAATCGCATAAAAAAAGGTAAGTAGAAGCCAATTAACGTCCCACTGCTCCTCATGCATATGAGAGAATTTTTAGAGCATAGATCCACCACACTGCTCCACTGCGGATTGGCAGGCATAGTACACAAGTGTACTCTATTCCTTCACTCTTATAGTCCAACGTGACGGCAATCCGACACGATCAAGGAGAGATCAGGCGCAGGAACGACGGCTTAACGTGGTCTCCGAGGCACGGGGGTGGATCACACCGCCAACTTCCGAACTTCGCGCTAATATTGAGAAAATCTTAATAGAAAACTTTATATCGATTTCGGCTTGGGCTGACCCGGGACTCGAACCTCATGTCTGTAGTCGAACATGCTAACCACTAGACCAATGAGGCATTTTAATGTACATTTAAAAAATGTTTATCTTTATGTACATCCAGTTTATTATACTTGCTAATAAATAAGGTAGTAGATGACGACTGAAACACAGTTTATACTAGTTCAGTAGTCAACGATCATCATTTGTAAGAACAACACTGTATGTCTGATGATAAATAAATAAAGTTGAATTGGCTTTGCCAAATGTAAAAGAAATCTTTAAAAATATCCAAATATATTACCCCACTAAAGGAAGTTAAGTCTACTGTATTCTAGATTCCCTGGAACTCTGGAAGATCTTAATAATATGCTTGATGATCTCAACAGGTGGGCTTAAACATGAACATGGATTAGACGATAGTTATGTCCAATATCCATGTTCCGCTCCACCCAATTATCGTTTCGAACTCTGCACTAGAAATTGTTAACGAGTATACATACCTGGGACATATAGTCCAACTTGGTAGGTCCAATTTCGAGAAAGAGGTCAACCGCCGGATCCAACTCGGTTGGGCGGCGTTCGAAAAGCCACGTAAGTTCTTTTCCTCCAATATCCCTCAGTGCCAGAAACCAAAGTCTTCGAACAATGCGTGTCGCCAGGGATCACCTATGGATCGAAAACGATGGGCCTTATTCGAAAGCTCAAAGTCACACAGCGGGCGTTGGACAGGGCGAATGAGGAGATTCGTAGAAGAACCAAAGTCAACCTGAAGTGGCAATGGGCGGGGCACATAGTCCAATGGACGTTGGGGTTCGAAGGTGCTGGAATGGCGATCCCCCACAAGGTGAACAGACGACAGGAGGGTAGCCGGTAGCCGCTGGAGCCAGGCGGCACAAGATCGGGCACAGTGGGTATTATTAAGTGAAACCTATGTCCAGTAGTGGAAGTCCATCGGTTGAAGTGAGTGAGTGAAAGACTGTATTCTAAGGAATAATTTTAGACTCTGGTCTTCAATGAGGTGACCATATTAAGACCCTAACAAGCAAACTTACTTCAGAAGCATTTGACAGCTGATGAATTTAATTGTCATTAAAGCATTAAAATCTCGACGATGAATACTAATAATTTATTGAAATCTCAAATGACGAACTGTAAATAAAAACGCTACGTGTTTTTTGTCAATCTTAGAAATTATTAATTACATTTAATGGCAAATTCAAAAATATTTTAGTAAACACTGAAAATTTAATTTAAGTGAAGTAATTTTTAAAATAACGTAATGTATTTGTGACATAATCAATGATTTAAACACGTAATCATGATTTAATGAAGCCAGGATGTCGTCAGCGCACTCGATGTACTGGCAACCGGTTCACCTCTAATGAGTTGCAGAGGACAGTTATCGCAGTGCATAAGACTGGTTATACTACGTTGACAAAACCTTACATGTAACATACAAAGTATTACTGTTGGTCTATGTGTCGATTAGAATGTACTTGTGTATTTTTAATGTGCATAATCATACAGACTCCAGAGCGGCATATCTTGTTGTCGCTGGTTAGAGGAGATCTTTCACTGGAGAGCATAATTGGGGTAATTCTCTCCAGTGAAGTTGGGTGGAGGGTGGTTGCCTTCTTTTTCGAGACCGTCATCTCGCTGAAGCAGGCAAATGGGAGGATAAGGGAGCAAGAGGCTGGAGCTCTCCCTCGCCGTTGGAGGGCTTGGTGGCAGAAGTCGCACTTCATGCCTCACTCTATTAAGTGGTCGATCTTCATAGTCGGTACCATTCGGGTCACTAGTGTGGAATGCAGTTAGGGAACCTCTAGTGATCTCACTCATGGATGGGGAGGGATCCGCTGGGTTTTAGTGGGTATCAGTGAGTCCCACACTCCCGATGGAATTTAGCTTTCATCGGGGTGCATAAAGGCATTTCCCAGCGCAAAAAACAAAATATAGACTGCAGAAAAGAGTATAATTTAGAGCAGTGGTAACGGTGACAGTTACCACTGCTCTAATAACTTATGCATAAAAATAAAGACACTGAAAAAAAAAGTGATTGCAGTTCATATAACAAAAAGGCAATATTAACAATACATTTGAGAGTAATTGTATAATTTTTCTATAACGAATTCGCAGAAGACGCTCTAGAGATGTCATTCAATAAATTCAAATCATTTTAACGAAAGCTAATTAAATAATTATGATACAATAGGAAGGCTACGACGACAAAAAAGCTAAGGTAAATAGCAGCCTATTAAACTCCCCTCTCGCCGTAGGGGAAGGGGATGCGGACATCTGAATCCCAACACATGGATGAAGAGGATCCCGGGCTGGGTTTTAGTGCGTATCCTGGTACTACCAGCGAGTCCCATACTCCCGGATGTAAGTTTGGACTTTATCCGGCGTACATAAAGCATTTCCCAGCTAAAAAAACCCATTAACGTACCAAAGCTGGGCACAGTCCTCTTCAATCATAGGTGAAAGGGTTTTCCGAGCATAAATCCAACCTTGGATTGGCAGGCATTGTACACAAATGCCCTCTATGTGTCAGGTATTCGAGACGACCTAAGAGAGATCAGGCAGAAGAAAAACAGATGGTAATAATGATGATAAAAATCGAAAAATACCTATTTATCTAGAATAAATGAAAAATGTATGTTGTAATGATGATGAGAAAAATAGCGACACCCGACTGAGTTTTCTGTGGGTTCTTCTCAGAACAAAGCGCGAAGCTTCCCTCGTAACTTTGTATTTTAAGTTTTTCTTTAATATCATCATCAGTCGTACATTGGAAGTAATATGTAAGAAAAACTTATGTTTGACGATTCAAAAGTGCTGTAAACTCCAATTTGAATAATGATGAAGCAGAAATCTTAAGAAACATTCTTTTAAATGGAAGCTGTAATGAGACACTTACATTGTCTGAGGGTCGCGACCCACTTGCATTTGCAAATATCGATTTCAGTGAAGAAATATCGATTCGGAACGGTAAATGAATTTGCAATCGAATGTGGAGTAATTTTTAATCGAGAGATTTCAATTTTATTATTTCACCTTTTAAATGTTACACACTTACCAAATGTCGGTGGCAATTTTTCAAATCATTATGTCCTATGATAAAGGTGCAACATTTGTACTGCAGAAAAAAAAGATTTATGAGTCAAGAGTGAATGCGAAAGTTGGAAGGGGAAGACCAAGGCGAACGTTCCTGGATCAAATCCAGGACATATTAAATACTTTACAAAAAATATATGTTGTGTTAAAAATATATATTGATGATGGTAACAAAAAAAATACAACATACCCGACTGAGTTTGTTGTGGGTTGTTCTCAGAACAGGAACCGAAGGAACCTTCGTAACTTTAGATTGTTAGTCGTTCTTTAATATCACCATCAGACGCCCATTTAAACGAAATATATTTGACGATTCATGAGGGTAAAATTAAGGGATGAGTCGCTTGATAAACGTCACGATGATGTACAGCGTTTTAATGCTAATTCGTTTAAAGTTTAGGTAGTTTTAATACTTACAAATGGCATTTTAATTATAAACGGACGGGCATCAAAATCAATGGCGAGTACAAACTCATCTACGGTTTGCCGACGACGTGGTCATTATGGCAGAGACTGGAATGCTCGAGCAGAGCTTCTCGACAGGTGGGCCTAAAAATGAACATGGATAAGACGAAAGTTATGTCCAACATCCATGTTCCGCTCCACCCAGTCATCGTTGAGAACTCAGCACTCGAAATTGTAG
The DNA here is from genome assembly GCA_015832385.1 of Elymnias hypermnestra. Classification (NCBI taxonomy): domain Eukaryota; kingdom Metazoa; phylum Arthropoda; class Insecta; order Lepidoptera; family Nymphalidae; genus Elymnias; species Elymnias hypermnestra. The sequence continues at coordinate 1,296,718 of JACTOM010000915.1, forward strand.
ACGAATATACATACCTGGGACACATAGTCCAGCTAGGTAGGTCCAATTTCGAGAAAGAGGTCAACCGCCGAATCCAACTCGGTTGGGCAGCGTTCGGGATAATCCGGAAGACGTTTTCGTCCAATATCCCTCTAGTGCCTGAAGACTAAAGTCTTTGAACAGTGCGGGTTGCCAGTGCTTACCTACTAATCGGAAACGTGGTCGCTGACTATGGGCCTCGGATGGCCTATAGCCTTCGGAAGCTCGAGAGTCACTCAGCGTACGCGATCAAATCAGAAATGAGTAGCAGAACCGAAGTCACTGACATAGTCCTTCGAATCGCGAACCTAAAGTGGCATTGGGCGGGGCATATAGTCCGACGAATCGATGGACGTTCGGGCCGGAAGGTGCTGGAATGGAGACCCCGCACCGGACGATGCAGTGTAGGAAGACCCCCTACCAGGTGAACCGACGATATAAGGAGTGTCGCCGCTGGAGCCAGGCGGCGCAAGTTTGGGCCTTGTTGTCATCATTTCGTGAGACCTTTGTCCAGCAGTGGACTTCCATCGGTTGAAGCGACGACGATGATTTTAATTTTCCACTCGTCATTTGAGATTGCAATAAATTATTTGTATTGACAGTTGAATTTCTAACATATCATCCTTTCCCCCTGCCTCTAAGTCTCGTAAATCTGAAGTTTCACATTTGTATAGCCAAAGAAGTTTTGCTTCTGACATGGTTACTTTGTCCGCACGCACTTTTTTATGTTATGTTATCTAGAACGAAAACAATTGAGAACGTAAACCTAGTTAATCCGAAATAAGTACTTTCACTGAGTGACCTCGGCGTGGCGGTCAGGCACCTTGTTCACACGTCTACATCCACAGCGTGAGAACCGCTACATTCACAAATCTTTAGATCTATACCGTTGCCATTGTAACTTTGATAACGCTGTGAAATCAGAAAAGCATCTAATATTATCTATACAATGCGAACATTGCCAAAAATGGACTGAAAAACATTCAGAAATCATTTCCAGAGCTGAAGAAGTAGGTGTAGCTCTTTGAAAATGTTTGTTTGTTTTCTTGCCCTTATCCCACTAGGTGGGGTCGGCACAGCATGTTTCCTTTCGCCACTTCACTCTATCCGCTGTCATTTCTACATTCACACCCTTAATACACATATCCTCTTTCACACAATTCATCCACACTTTTTTTGGTCGCCCTCTCCCGGCCCTGCCGCTTACCATCATATTTAGAACCCTCTTACATACATGGCTATCCTCCCTTCTCATTACATGTCCATACCAGGCTAACCTTCCACTCCTTAACTTCTCGGTCACTGGTGCTACTTTCACACTTCCTCTAATATACTCATTCTTAATCTTATCCAATTTTGTCACTCCACACATCCATCTCAACATTCGCATCTCCGCTGCATGCAATTTCCTTTCATTCTCCCCTTTGGTGGCCCAGCACTCTGATCCATACAGGATGACAGGTCTTACGATCGTCTTATAAATCTTCCCCTTTAGTTTAAGGGGCATTCTGGCATCGCAAATTGTTCCCGAGACCTGCCTCCACTTCATCCAACCTGCATTTATCCTGCTAGTAACATCTCGGTCAATGCCGCCGTCGTTTTGGAAGATAGAGCCGAGGTAACGGAAATCTGAGCAGACTCGAAGGGAAACACCATCTAAGACAATCGAAGAAAAACTGGATGGATCCCCGAAATCACAGAACAGATGTTCTGTTTTGGTCCTATTGATCTTCAACCCTGCGTTTTCCAGTTTTTCCTGCCATATTTCTAGCCTTCTCTGTACCTCAGCTCCATCCTCTCCAACAAGCACAATGTCATCGGCAAACAGCATGCACCAGGGTGCTTCCTCTTGTATGTTTGATGTCAGTGCATCCATTACCAGGAGGAACAAAAAAGGGCTTAAAGCCGATCCCTGATGCAAACCTACGCCCACATTGAATTTGTTAGTTTCGCCGGCTGCGGAGCGAACGTATGTAGTTGCTCTACCGTACATAGCACGGATAAGACGCAGGTATTTCCCAGGCACTCTTTTCTCTTTCAAAGCCCACCACAAGACTTCACGGGGTACCCTATCATATGCCTTCTCCAGATCAACGAACACCATATGCAAGTTCTTATGTACTCGTTTGTACTTTTCGCAAAGTTGGCGAAGTGAGAATATGGCATCCGTTGTTCCACGTCCTGGCATGAATCCAAACTGATTCTCTGTCACATTCGTCTCTTCTCTCATTCGTCTAGCAACAATCTTCTCCCATACTTTCATGCTGTGTGACATGAGCTTTATTCCTCTATAACTGTTACAGTCCTGTACATCACCTGTTTTTGTAGCTCTTTGAAAATATGCATGTTTCTATGTTTGCACGGTAAGCAGTCCATTTATGTCCCATTGCTGTGTACAGGCCTCCTCTCCGATACGAGAGAGGGTTATTAAAGCATAGTATACAAGTGCACTCTCTATTCCTTCACTTTCATAGTCCGTTGTGACGGGAATCCTACACGACCGGAGAGAGATCAGGCGCAGGACCGACGGCATAACGTGCTCTACGAGGCACGGGGGTGGATCACACCGCCAACTTCCCAACTTCGAACAAATATTCAGAAAATCTTAATAGAAAACTCAATATCCATTTTTGAATTGGCCCGACCCGGGACTCGAACCCAGGACCTCATGTCTGTAGTCGAACATACTAACCACTAGACCAATGAGGCAGTCCTTTCCAGTCGATATATAAATTTAAACTAGAAGACCGTGACAAGAAAATATTGTTCTTAAATGTTATAAAATATCGTATGATTAAATTCAAGAAGAGATAAAATAATAATTTCAACTCCGGAAACGCGATAATTGTGTAAATGATAACGATACGAGTTTCTGAATTACCTTCTATAAAGATTTGAAATTTAAAAATGATAATAAATAATGATGCTCGAATATAAAATGTTTATTCTATAAATAGGTAATATTTACGGTGATAACTGCCTCGTTGGTCTAGTGGTTAGCATGTTCGACTACAGACATGAGGTCCTGGGTTCGAGTCCCGGGTCGGGCCAATTCAAAAATCAATATTGAGTTTTCTATTAAGATTTTCTCAATATTTGCCCGAAGTTGGGAAGTTGGCGGTGTGATCCACCCCCGTGCCTCGGAGAGCACGTTAAGCCGTCGGTCCTGCGCCTGATCTCTCTCCGGTCGTGTCGGATTCCCGTCACATCGGACTATGAGAGTGAAGGAATAGAGAGTGCACTTGTGTACTATGCCTGCCAATCCGCAGTGAGGAGGCCTGTGCCCAGCAGTGGGACGTTAATGGGCTGCTACTTACTTTTTACGGTGATAAAAAAGAAACATCAAAGAAAGACCTCAATCTAATATTACAGAGGTTCTCTTACTCTTTTCTGTAATTTATTTATTATATTAAGCAGCCAAAACAAATTCGTGCAGTTTTCATTTATTATATCGTAAGCAAAAGAATTAATTATAAAATCAAATGAAACTGGGAAAAATCATAAAGTAAACAAACCTATCTAACACATTTCATGATAGTCGTTGATATCGCTTACGATATACAGTTCATATAATCCTTTGATTGCCCGTGTCAACAACTAGTGACATGATACCATAGTACTGTCGAAACTCGGGCAATAGGTACTATAAGCATCTCTTTCTGTTTAAGTCATAATGTGTATTATCTATTTCGCTTCTCGGTAACTGCCGTAACACAATATGCTTAGACATAACACCAATACTTAGAAAAAACAAAAATAAATTAGTTACAAAGTGACCGTTCCTATCGGTGCGTGTGTCGCGTCGAAGTTCGTTAAGTTTTTTTTGCGATATTTCATAAACTGTGGGTGTTTTTTAATGATTGATTGTGTTTTTGATTACATAAGTGATGTAAATAACAATGAAAACCCTTGAGATAAGTTTCAATTTTTAAGATATGAGCCTATAAATACAAGACCGCCTTTTTTCACTATCTCAAAGTTGCGCTACACCAGAATCTTGATTAAATAACCAAAAGATAACATTGTATAGGTTTACCATTGGCAAACATAAAAATCATAACATTTGGTTGTCTTTCACGGACATTTAACTTCCAATAGCATCTTTTTAGCGTCATTTGACCCGCGGAGCAATCAACGCACAAACTGGTGGGACAATCTACTGTTATTTCCATTATCCAAGCGCGGACAGATTACTGCGTTAGAAAAAAACACGGCCGGACGTTCAAACTGAAAAGTAAACAATAATTGAAAACCGCACCAATTTTTTTGGTTACCTATTATCCTTAGAATTATAATATGTTGTTTCACTAAGCTTTCTTTTAAGGAAGGTTTTGTCTTTATGTATGTCATATGTATGTCGTATGGCTGACATAAGTAGGAAACATAACATAATTTGAGAAGGAATATATACATACATAGCATCACGCCTCGTTCCCTTCGTGGTAGGCAGAGACAACATCCTTCCACTTGCCACGATCCTTGCATATCTCCTTCGCTTCTTTCATACAAGTTCGTCGGTTTAGAGTACTCTTGACTTGGCCGTTATTTAAAATGTCCTGGATTTGGTCCAGGAACGTTCGCCTTGGTCTTCCCCTTCTAACTTTCGCATTCACTCTTGACTCATAAATCCTTTTTGTCAGTCTCCTTTCATTCATTCTCTCTACATGCCCAAACCATCTAAGCATACCTTTCTCAATTTTAGTCACTACGTCTTCTTTTATACCACCCCGTTCTCTTATCACACTATTTCTTACTCTGTCACTCAGTTTTAATCCACTCATGCTTCTCAACGCTCTCATAAATTAATTAATTAAGTAAAGTGAGATATTAGAACGAATACAATAATTACAACACAATATTTAGTAACACAATACAATTAATATATTATAATGAGTGCCTATATGACAAGGACAGAAGTCTGGTGAGTTTATCATAGCATAGGTTATCACCAAGACAACGGCCCGTAGCCCGAAGCAGTCACTAAGAATGCGTACCGAACCGTTTTTTTTTTAGAAGTGTGTAGTTGCTGTTAGCCCTACTGGCTTTGACAGCGTAACCGAGAGGGATGGCGAGCGCAGACGCTCTGCCGAGGGGTGTGCCCGTAGAAGGGCCCTGCTGCGTCGGGGGAAAACGTTGCTCTAAGGGCGCCTCCTGCGAGGCTCGGACCTAGGCTTAGAGCAACGTTTGCTGCTGCTGAAAAAGACAATCGGACAGGTGCTTAATCTTGACGCCCATGGGTCTGCGACTGGGAGCCGCGGCCGGGGTGTAACGTACCGAACCGGCGCCCTCGACTCCTTTTATAGCACCCCTAGTGCGACCTTTATCGAGTGATTGTCGTCTCTTTCTATTTAACTATCCAACTGCTTTAGCAACGAGTCTTGTACAACTCTATATCGTTTCAATAACAAACTTCCAGAACAAATTTAACAAATCCAGAACCTGTGATAGCAAAGAAAGAAGTCGCACCATTACGTCAATAAGACTGTCAATCTACTATCACGTTAAAATGGTGTCATCGTGATTAGCAAAGATCAACACTTGACATTCACTTCTTTCGATATTTGCCACTTTGTCGGCTCAGATGAAATGTTGCTCAACATTTATTGATATCGGATGTGAGGTCACTTACCACGACAAGTGCTTGACCGCGGTCTTGTGAAATAAATAAAGTCTTATCACACTATAAACGACTGGTTGGCGAAAATGGCGGCGTGTTTTTGAAGTGAAATTTACGCGAGGTAGGTGGATTAGTATCTGTGGGGTTTTTACATTACTCAGTTACGACATAATACTTATACATGCTCTGCCATGACTGCCTCATTGCTCTAGTGGTTAGCATGTTCGACTACAGACATGAGGTCCTGGGTTCGAGTCCCGGGTCGGACCAATTTGAAACAGATATTGAGTTTTCTATTAAGGTTTTCTCAATATTTGCCCGAAGTTGAGCATTTGACGGTGTGATTCACCCCCGTGCTTTTGAGAGCACGTTAAGCCGTCGGTCCTGCGCCTGATCGCTCTCCGATCGTGTCCGATTTCCGTCGCAGCAGACGTGTGTTATGCCTACCAATCCGCAGTGGAGCAGCGTGGTGGGATTATGCTCTAAAAACCCTCTCTCCTATCAGAGAGAAGAATTTCGCTTAGCCTCAGTGGCCTTCTGCCTCCGTGAATCCTCAGTGGCACTCGTGCGGGACAGCAGGGTTTTCGCTGGGTTATAGTTGGTATTGTGAGGTGTCCTTCCTCGCTAAGTTTCACACTCCTGACCCATATATCGGGCTTTATGCCTAAAAGCATTTTCCATCGAAAACTTACTTACTCACTCAATTTAAATTAACACAATATATACCAGAAATGACTAGTGATAATACAGTCTAAGATATAAGCACCCTAATCTGATGAGTAGTCATTTACCTTCTACAGTGTCTTTAACACACTCCCAGAAGACATTCAAGAGGTGTGACCTAATAAATTCTAATCTAATCAACCGATGGACACAAGTCTACTTCCACAGCAGGACATAAGTCTCACCTAATTATGCCCACAAAGACCTATCTTTTACCGCCTGGCTCCAGCGGTGAATTGTCATGATGATGGTCATCTCGGAACAAGGCGTGGAAGAACCTTTGGAACATTACATTTAAAGTCATTCTTTAACATCTAATTGACGATTCAAAAGAGCTGTAAAAGAAATTTTGATTAGATTGTGGTAGGTTATTACATAGTTGTAACATCTAGTCCTCAATGAGATACCACGTCCGGGTGACGTCCAAATATGGGGAGAAAAAAACTAATTGGAAATGTAGTGATTACAGTAGCCTCAAGACCTGTTCCACCGTACCATATATAGATTACATTAAATCACAATATGTGCACTAGATCTGACCCAATCAATCAGTTGTATAATTAATCGCGTTATGAAACAGACGGAAAGTACGTTGACACATACCCACGTACTGTTTATAGCTGATTACATAACTGTCTACGGGCCAGTGGAATGACGCGTGGAATATTGTTCAGAAGAGTGAGGGCTTCTAATCCAGGGCAGGCACCACTGTGGCTGATTCTACAACTTTGGAACCTCAGCATTATCTCCTGGAGGTGTGTATCAATGGCGACCTTTAGCTGGGAGCGTCGTAGGCGCGAGAGGGAATAAAGGAGAATGTATAGTGGAAGACGACGTTGATGACGTAACATCAGTGGCAGAACCCGGCTTTGACCAACACTGGATGGTTCTACCGGTGTGAGCTGGTGGAAATCAGCCCTTTAGAATAACGGGCAGAAATAAATACCCGGCATTGTCGATGCTCGTGAAAATTAGCTCGGGTTGTGAGGAACCCGGAATGACTTTGGGAGAATCTTTTTTACGCTGGGAAATGCCTTTACGCACGCCGATCAGACCTAAAATCTTATCGGGAGTGTGAAACTCGCTGGTAAACTAGAATACCCACTAAAACCCAGTGATACCCTCCACGTCATTTCGTGGAGCACCAGGGGATCGGTAGATGCAATCTACACTGGCAGTCCTAAAGATTCCTCTGGGAAACTTAAAAAGAAGGAAGGAGAACCTCAAATCTACGCCTCCTATCCCAACCTCCTGGGCCGTAGTAAGGACCGTCCACAGCGTCCTCCCTCTGACTCACATGAGCCTCCTTTAGCGATATAACAGCTTTACAGAAAGAGACCACTGCCCTCCACTCCATATCACTGTGCCCTCCAGCGAAAGGTTTCCTCCGACCAATAACATCAAGCCAGCATCATAGATCTGAAAGAACTAGTCTTCCACTACCTTGTGATCTTCTGCTGTCACTACCAACAGGTATAAGTCAATGTTACGGCTTTGGTGACAGTGACAGAACGTTGATTTAACCAACACTTGGATCGACCTGATTATATACCATTCCTCTCATTCGACATTGGCTTAAAAAGTTTGAAGAGCGACAGGCGACCTAGGAAATCAAGAACTGTAGAAAACTTAAAGAGTGTTAATCAGTCTGTTGGTGATGACTCGAACCTTTCAAATCGGAAACGCCCAAGATATTATGCACAAAGATCTAAAGTTCCACCCTACAAAATTCAATTAGTGCAAGAAGTAAAGTCCCAAGATGCCAGGCAGAGGCTTAATTACGTAAATCAGGTGATAGACCAATTTTCAACGTTACCAATATTTTATTTTCGGATCAAGCTCATTTACATTTCAAAAATTACGCCAGTTAACCGACTTCACGGGAGCATTTGAAAGAAAATATCCTTCACGAAATGGCAGCCATCCCTGAGTCCACCAGTCGTGAGTGCCGAAAACTGGGGTCTACGTTTAGACGAGATTATTTTTAAGAAATAAATCCCCCAAAACTTTTCTTTTTATTCAATCTACTATAAAACTGTATTAGACCCATCAAGGTTTAGGCACATATAATGACTAAATCTTTTATCTGTCGTGTTCCACTACTTGCTATTTGCTAGCAGTAGAAAAGCCTTGTTTAAAAAGACAGTTGTGTAGACACTGGCATTTCTAAGAAAAGAAAAAGAAAACATAATAGAAGCTGACCTCCAACCGTAGCGGGTTACTTTTACTTCATTACGGGCATGTGAACGTCGACTCATTCCGTACTTACTGGAGAGTGAAGCTAGAGATTGCCGGTTCGATTCCCGCGTACTTTCGCCATCATAAATCTGCATACAATAGAGAGGATCGAGCCATTGGATAAGCGTTTTCATTCGCTTAAAGGTTTATTAATAACTAGCTATGCCTCGAGGTATCACCCACGTAGATACCGATCTCGGGGTAGTGGAAAGTCTACTAAGTCAGACTGAAGATTTACTTTTGTTAAGCAACGAATGTGTAACAAACTTGTGAGCCCCTTCGGCAGCTCACACTCGCGAAATGCTGATTCAGGAACAAATAAAAATGCCAGCAGACTTCTTGCTCAACGCCCCGCTGTCCACTTGTCACCAACGCGGATATAAATGCGATCGACTNCCTCGACTCCGCCGGCGGAGTCGCTGTGTAACGTTTGTGTAAGTGTTTGACCCTACCTGGTATGGTAGATTGTCGATAGTTATCGTATCGTCGGGGTGGTTAAGGACATATTTAGGCCGTCTCTTCCTAGGCGGAACGTTGAGACGGACTTAGCGTCAAAACGGGCCTCTTATATGCCGCGACTAAGGCTGGCAAACGTACACTAGTGTGACAAGCAAACGGTATCGGGCACTCTTTATTGGTAATAAAGTACTTATAGGTAATGAAGTACATTTCTATAATTTATGACGATACGAAGGGTAATAAAATTAAACATTAACAAAAATAATTATAAACTATTCTAAGTTAAACAAAAATAACTATATGCTCTTTAGCGAAAGGGAATAGTTGCGAACAATACGATTCTAATTAGATTATTTATATAGGATTCTAAATTAACGAAATAAACTATATTTAGGGAAAAAGTCGCGAATAATACTAATACATTTTTAAATCCGTTGTATCTTTTGAATGGAATTTCAGATTTTAATAATTGAAACAGCGTTTTACAGATATTTAAACGGTCTTTCATAAAATAGTCAATTAATTAATACAGTGGTATGAATAATATGGATTGATCGTCGGCACTTTTATTAACTTTAAAAATGCAAAAAAGTAGTTATAGTGGCATAACTACAATAGTTGGACATATGGTATTTGGACTTTTTTTGTAGATATTAATCCGCTCTATAATATTGTAGAACATTTTTCTGTTCTATAGTCAATAGTTTTTCCAACGAACGTCATAACAGATTTTATTTGACCTATTTTTTCACACCTTCAGTTACATTAATGCAATTTTATTATGGATCCCTATTTTTTCTGCGAAAGTAATGTAGCCTATGTCCCTCAGTGAAAATGCAGCTTGCTAAAGGTGAAAAAAATTTTGTAATAGGTCTAGTAGTTTTTGTATGAAAACGTAACAAACATACATACAAAAACACAAATTTTTTCTCTTTACAATATTAGTTTAGATGACATTTATTTTTTTAAGTAGAGATCGCTATCACGTGATAAGACCGCCTTTTGTACTCTTACTTATATTAGCCCTATATTTTTTTATTTATATTTAGTGTACAGAAAGTATAAACAAATAAGATATACATTTTTATAAGAAAGAATGCGCTGTTCACTAAAATACATATTTCACCTTGTTTAGGGACTGATGTATTCATAAAATCTCTCTTTATTTGTAAAATAAAAGTAGCCTTAGTGACACCTTGGCCCGTAGACAAGTCTCTTTCGAAGAATGCTAACGTTTAAAAAATGTATAGGAATGACGTTTCATTTTTCGATAACTTTCGATATAAAACGTCATTCCCATACATTTTTAAAGCGTTAGCAATCTTCGAAAGAGACTTGTCTACGGGCCCTTATAAAAATAGCTAACTGCCAGTGAAAGTCCCGTTAAAATCTGTCCAGCCGTATCAGAGATTAGCCAGAACATACAGACAGTATCGTATCCATTTATGAAAAGCTGTTTATGTGAAATAAAGAGACACTCCAACTTCAGACCCTCTTCATATGATGCTGGGTTCGAGCCAATTTAAGATCGATATTGAATTTTCTATTAAGATTTGGTCAATATTTGCCTGAAGTTGGGAAGTTGGCTGTGTGGTTCACCCCCTTGCACCAGATAGTACGTTAAGCTTTTGGTCCTGATCTCTTTCTGCTTGTGTCGGATTGCCGTCACGTCCTAGTATGAGTGTGAAGGAATAGAGAGTGCACTTGTGTACTATGCGTGCCAACCCGCAGAGTGATGGTTCTATACTCTAAAAACCCTATATCCTATGAATGGGGAGACCTGTGCCCAGCTGTGGGACGTTAATGGGGTGTCACTTACTTACTATACATTAAAAAAATACAATTTATAACATCGACTTTCAAGTAACCTAAGATATTAAGTGTAAATCTAAAGAATCTAAAATTTAGAGACTCGACTTAAAATAAATTCAAACTATTATTAAATTGGTAATTTTTCGATTGGTTTCTACATACTGCATCATCACTTACCATCAGGTAAGATCACACTCAAGCTATCAGGGATAAAATAAACTATAATAAGCTTCGTATAGTTTAATACATCTAGTGCCACTGTTAGTTTAATGGCCACACGTATTTGGGATTTCATAAAGAATAAGCGATAACAAATCATTCGGCAGGTGAGAATTACAAACAACTGATATGTATCAAAACCGTTATGTAATGCTATTAATATTTGCATGTAATTACTTGCACGCTTGACTTGAGTAAGCTGGCGAATGCTTGACGAGTGTTACGATAAGAGTCATCAGACAAGGCGAACGGAAGTTGACTCGGGAGTTTTTAATTAGTGATATATCTGTATAGAATTTCTCATTTAAAAAACAATAGTATACAATTGAGTTAAATAAATAAACTGTATTTGATGTCTGAATACCAATTTTTTTTTTTAAATTTTGTCACTGTGTCAGATTTTTTTATATAAATTCCCCAGATGTAGCAATGTGTTGATTGGATGGATTCAAGATTATACAAGATTCAGTAGACTGTATGGGTTCACAAATACGGCTCGAAGGACCAAATTTGTAGGGTAGGAATCTAAAACACACAAAAATTCCCTCTGTTTCAGTGGACTGTATATTGAACTTGTTCATCGAAATCAACATATTCTTTATGCAATTAGGCTCACAAAGCACTTTTGAATCGTCAGTAGTCTGTCCGTTGGTAATAAATCTAGCACCGGTTTGGAAAGTTGATTTCGCTGAGAAGAAATCGGCAAGAAATTCAACGGTTCTTAATCTCACAATTCGCGGCGCTTAGTATAGGATCTACCCCCTTCGGGAGTCTAAGGCGGAGAGTAGTTTTTAAAACTAATACAGGGTTTATATACAATTATCCCACTCGGCACACACATGCGGCCGTGATAAGCGAGAGAGAGGGCGATCGCAGTTGCTGAGGTAGGTGCGGGAGGGGTCTCGCTGGCGTTGACCAATCAGATTTAGTAAACTTGCTAGGCTCTTTGCTCCCATCCGCAGCATAAAATTGGTCTAATCTAAATAAAATAAATTGAAACTGTGACGATGATGAATGAAAATGGAAACGCGACTGTATTTATAGTGGATTCTTCTCATAAGTCTTGTAACTTTAGGATAAGTCTTTCTCGATATTATCATCAGTCGTACATTGGAAGTAATGTAACATGAAAATAACTTTAATAACTAATGAAAAGGCTTCATTTTGTTTTAAGGAGTGACATTTTACTTTTTAATTGTATATAAATGAATTGTATTTGTCATTGATCTCAATTCTTGTGATCCGTGAAGGTTTGCATTGCTGCAAGACAATTTGTTTTAATGGGTCTAAACAATTGCACTTTAATTAAAGAAGGTTAGTTACGTCAAAGGTTTAATAATCCTTAATAATTGCAAAACTTCGATGTTGTCATACTTATATGTGGTTATTTTATACTAAAACTCTGCGGCCTTAAAGTTGCCTTTTTATACGTTTTTTAAGATATATCTCCCATAGGTAATGTGTGACAAGTTTACAAGAACTTTAGTAATATTAATACTCTTTATTGTACAACTTAAAAACACAATGACAAATTATGAATACACGAGGTATATACAAACAAATGTAAAAAAGGCGGTCTTATCGCTAGTCAGCGATTTCTTCCAGACAGCCTTCAAGAGAAGAAGGTTGTGCAAAAATAGCTGGGTGATGCATAAAGAGGCCATACATACTAATAATAAATAATGTATCTTTCATACTAACTAATAGCTGGCTATGGCAGAAGAATCACATAAGTAAAAAAAATGCGGTAGAGATGAGCGTGTGGATTAAAAGTGAGTGACGGAGTAAGAAATAGTGTGATAAGAGAACGTTGTGGTATAAAAGAAGACGTGGTGACTACAATCGAGAAAGGTATGCTTAGATGGTTTGGGCATGTAGAGAGAATGAATGAAAGGAGACTGACAAAAAGGATTTATGAGTCAAGAGTGAATGCGAAAGTTGGAAGGGGAAGACCGAGGCGAACGTTCCTGGACCAAATCCAGGACATTTTAAATAACGGCCAGGTCAAGAGTACTCTAAACCGACGAACTTGTATGAAAGGTTTAATGAGATTGAAAGAAGCGAAGGAGATATGCAAGGATCGTGGCAAGTGGAAGGATGTTGTCTCTGCCTACCCCTATGGGAATGAGGCGTGATGCTATGTATGTATGTATGTATAGAGTTTTTTATCACGGCGGAAGTCCTCACAGCTGCTTACCATTGCAGAGCATCCGCGAGAGCCAGAGGGGAATCACCAGACGCTGAAGAGATAAGGTGGGTCAGGGTTCTAGCTTACAGAGCCTTGATCCAAAGATGGAAGGAGGATCTCGGGTCTCCAGCAGCGGGCGAGGCCATAGTAGGGGCGATCTGCCCTCATCTTGACAAATGGCTGTGCAGAGAGCACGGATTGCTCTCGTACTGGTTGGTACAGGTGCTTACCAATTACGGTTGCTTCGGCAAATACCTGTAACAAACTGTAGGCTATGAGCCGTCGGCCAGATGTCACGAGTGTGGTGCCTCGTCAGACATAGCTCACCACATTGCGGCAGAATGTCCTGCCTAGGGACCTCAGCGACTCATTATCACGTCGCTGATCCGCACAGACCTCTCACTGGCAGGTATTATAGCAGCAATACTTACCAGTGAGCAGTTGCTGGCAAAGGGAGAGTGAATGCCGCCGAAACACTCCAGCCTCGACGAAGGGGTGTAGGAAACAGCAAGCGGAGATTCGTACAACTCCTCTCCCTGTAGAATATCTATGAGCTGCAACGGACGGTCCAAAGAGGAATGCCTCATCGAACCTCTGGCTCCCCACTCATGGTTGATGGCGGTCCCGCTGGGATTTAGTGGGTATTGCGAGTTTGTACCCTCGCGTCCCACACTCCCGACCCCATTAGTCGGGGTGCGTAAATGCATTTCCCAGCGACAAAAAAAATACAGTTTTTATAGCTTCTTCTCGAAATGTGGCGCAAAGAAACCCTCATAAGCTAAAATTTTAATACATTCTGTAATATATCATTCAATTGTATAGAAATTATTTATAAATAAGTTTATATCAAAGGTGCTTTGAAGCCTTTTCTCTGAGAAATGCCTTTCACGATGAGGGCAATATTCTTTCAATCGAGGGTGTAGAGTTACCAGAATAGCCTTTAACTCCTAGAGGATCTCTCCCCATTCTTCAATGAGATCATTAGAGACCCCCTACTTCGCATTTCACTCTAGTGACTCGGAGGATGCTGACTTTGGGGAAGTAAAGTGTATTTTTTTTGGAATTGCTGACTGGTTAGAGCTTGACTGTGGTCTCACCTGATGGTAAGTGATGATGCAGTCTAATGTGGTAGCGCGCTAATCTGGTAAGAGACTATATACCTTTTATGGTTTCCACACAGCATCGTACCGGAACACAAATCTCTTTGTTTTGGTAGAACATCTTTGCTAGTAGGGTGGTAACTAACCGCGGCCGAAGCCTCCTACTAGTCGAAGTATATTATATCTTGCGGCATACTGTTATGGTATAAGGTAGCGGACATAGAAACTTTATATATTACAAAAAAAGGGAAATACGTGCCATATATCAATTAGGCTCTCGTGCTTCTTTTGGAATTAATCCAAAGAACCATCAATTCTTACATTACCCTCGCAATATATTTATATATCCGTAATAATATTGAATTATACAGCGAACAGAGCGATATAAATAATTTTAATACAAGCAATAAAATTAAACTAGTAATGGTGTATTTTAGAATGAAGAAGGTTGAGGATTTTTAAATTTAAATATGTCAAAAATATACTTTTACAAAAGGCGTTTTATAATGTTGAAGATAATTTAACCGATAGAAATGTTTGGACTTGATTCCAGCGAAATATTACACATTTTTTTCTAAATCTTATTTTAAAGAGCTAAATCGCTTGCGATTATGTCGCTCTGTTAAGTACCCATAATTTCACAATGATTGTTTCTCTTAGACGTACTCCATACTCTTAAAAGAGTAACAGGTTTCTAAATTCTCTTGACAATGGATCCTGCAGCAGTATATTAAGTCCACCAACCCATTGAATCTCGCTGTATTCGCTGACGAAGGTATGTCGCCACGGCCCACTCCGGGCACATTCCATTAAAATATGTTACAAATCCTCCACAACGCCACATATTGCTCAGATGGAAGATGTGTTGCCCATTAAGTCGTCGTCGTCGTCGTCGCTTCAACCGATGGACGTCCACTGCTGGACATAGGTCTCACGTAATGACGTCCACAAGGCCCGATCTTGTGCCGCCTGGCTCCAGCGGCTACCGGCGACCCTCTTTATGTCGTCGGTCCACCTTGTGGGGGGTCTCCCTACACTGCGCCGCCCGGTGCGGGGTCGCCACTCCAGCACCTTCGGGCCCCAACGTCCATCGGTCCGTCGGACTATGTGCCCCGCCCATTGCCACTTCAGGTTCGCGATTCGTAGGGCTATGTCGGTGACTTTGGTTCTGCTACGGATCTCCTCATTTCTGATTTGATC
>JACTOM010000915.1:1318964-1353364 GCA_015832385.1 Elymnias hypermnestra
GACATCTAATCTAATAATTGAATATGATATAAAAGCAGTAATGATAATATTGAAAATAACTTAAATTACAATATATACTCGTATATTCGTGTGACATCCATTCCATGTATATTTAAATATATTTTAATGCTATAACATCTTACTCCAATCCCTTTATGTACTTCAACACCTCACCACTTTATTAATTTACACAAAACCCTATTTTAAAAGATGAAATATTATTTGTAAAAACTAACCCAAGAATAAAAAACCGTACGTCACCCTTCCTTTTTCCGCCAACTTCCCATGGCCCTCTCGTTTTTTCCTTTTTCTTTTTTTCAAAATAACAATGCGTGTGTAGATTGCCAGTATCACCTATATATTATTAATTAAAAAAGGATAAATATCAATTACATTTCAGAATACATATAATGCATTTAATTATTTTTATATATACATTTATGTATGTCTGTATTTAAATTGTATATATATTTATGTAAGGACGTGTCCGTCACAACACGTCGTGAGAATGCATGAAGGGAGACTGACAAAAAGTTGGAAGGGGAGGACCAAGGCAAACGTTCCTGGACTAAATCCAGGACATTGTAAATAAGGGCCAGGTCAAGAGTACTCTAAACCGACGAACTTGTATGAAAGGTTTATGAGAATGAAATGGTGAGAAGGAGATATGCAAGGATCATGGCAAGTGGAAGGACGTGGTCGCTGCCTACCCCTATGAATGAGTCGTGACGCTATGTATGTATTAATATAACAGTGACAAATTGAGAAGTGAAAAAGTTATACAGTTAAAGATTTATAGAAATTCAAGTCAATCTTTACTATTTGCAACTAGTTTGGTTAGTTTAAAATCTCATATAACCATGCCTTTAAAACAGTGACTTTAATTACTCTCGTCTGTTATTTGCTTATGCTAAGAATTATTTCCGACTTTTTAGTTTATTTTATCTCTAAAAGCGCGTTATTTTAGTTGGTATCGGATATTTTGATTGCATTATTTCATTGACATGCATTTTCACAAGTGTGCCCCGTTTGAACCAAATCTAGTCGTGCAAAGTGGAGTAAAATCACGTTCAAAAAAAGAGAATTTTATAGTTACGGCAAAAATTATTACTAGTTTTTAGGTTGGTTATCTCTAAAAGCGTGTTTTTTAGTTTGATTGTCTCCAAAAGCGTGTTTTTAGTGTCATTGTCTCTAAAATCGTGTTTTTAAGTTTCGTTACCTCCAAAAGCGTGTTGTTTAGTTTTATTATCTCCAAAAACGTGTTTCTTTGGTTTGATTATCTCCAAAACCGTGTTTTTTAGTTTGATTATCTCCAAAAGCGTGTTTTTTATTTTCATTGTCTCTAAAATCGTGTTTTTAAGTTTCATTATCTCCAAAAGCGTGTTTTTTAGTTTGATTATCTCCAAAAGCGTGTTTTTAATTTTCATTGTCTCTAAAATCGTGTTTTTAAGTTTCATTATCTCCAAAAGCGTGTTTTTTATGTTCATTGTCTCTAAAATCGTGTTTTTAAGAGTCATTATCTCCAAAAGCGTGTTTTTTAGTTTCATTATCTCCAAAAGCGTGTTTCTTTAGTTTGATTATCTCTACTAGCGTGTTTTTTAGTTTGATTGTCTCCAAAATCGTGTTTCATTTTTTCATTATCTCCAAAAGCGTGGTTTTTAGTGTCATTATCTCCAAAACCATGTTTTTTAGTTTGATTATCTCCAAAAGCGTGTTTTTTAGTTTTATTATCTTTAAATGCTAGTTTTATTTCATCTCTAATAAACTTGTGTTTTATGTTACAACTTTGCACGAGTCAACTTATTTGATATATGCCTATTCTCCCATGGCTTAAAGTAAATTACCGTTGCGTGTTTGTAATATAGATGAGCGTTCATCATGTAATAATGCCCGAGTTACATGATTACGTCATTTGTACATTACATTACTTTCGAGAACTATTAACCTTTCCGAGCTTTAAATGCTTAATGTTGTTTGTTATAGAAATTCTGCGGTAAATTAGCTTATAATCATTTCATCTTTTCTTTCATTCCTGATAGGTTAGGGCTTGACTGTGATCGAACTACCATTGTAATGTAACCTGATTCTACAGAAATGGACTTTTTTTCCTAATTTTTCCCTTGCAAGAGTCAACTTCTTGGTCTATCATAGCAGCGATAGAGATTTGTTTTCCGGTAAGATACTGTATAGAAACCATACAGTAAATAGTTGCTTACCAGGTTAATGCGATTCCATCTAAGACTGTATCACCATTTATAATCGATCGATCAACGCATTGATTGTTCTGCTCTTTTGCCAGTTTATTTTTAAAGAAAGACCTATTGGTACCGCTAATATTCTTCCTGTTTAACACCATTTTAGAACGCTAATGTTCATCAGGTTTCACACAGTTTAACAAAACATGCTTATTCTATTTTAAATTGTATTATAATTCTAATATGCGAACTGTTTCTCGCAATATTATACTGCTAATATTTATTTTGTTCTACACAATTTTAAAATGCTATTATTAGTGTTGTTTTACACAGTTTCGTAACTCTTACATTCAATAACCTTTGCGTAATATACGTTTTGTTTTAAATAATATTTAACGTTAATATTCCTTGTGTTGTTTAATGATTCATGATCAATAGGACCAAACAGAAAATCTGTTTTGTGATTTCGGGGATCTATCCAATTTTTCTTCGATTGTCTTAGATGATGTATCCCTTCGTGTTTGCTCCGATT
Source organism: Elymnias hypermnestra (assembly GCA_015832385.1). Taxonomy (NCBI): domain Eukaryota; kingdom Metazoa; phylum Arthropoda; class Insecta; order Lepidoptera; family Nymphalidae; genus Elymnias; species Elymnias hypermnestra. Next base: position 1,321,692 of record JACTOM010000915.1, read on the forward strand.
TTCGTTACCACGACTCTATCTCCCAAAACGACGGCGGAATTGACCGAGATGTTACTAGCAGGATAAATGCAGGTTGGATGGAGTGGCGGCAGGCCTCGGGATCAATTTTCGATGCCACAATGCCCCTCAAACTAAAGGATCCTGTATGGATCAGAGTGCTGGGCCAGCAAAGGGGAGAATGAAAGGAAACTGCATGCAGCGGAGATGCGAATAAGATATATAAGATTAAGGATGAGTATATTAGAGGAAGTGTGAAAGTAGCACCAGTGACCGAGAAGTTATGGAGTGGAAGGCTATTCTGGTATGGACTTGTCATGAGAAGGGAGGACAGCCATGTATGCAAGAGGGCCCTAAATATGATGGTAAGCAGCAGGGCCGGGAAAGGGCGACCAAAAGAAGTGTGGATGAATTGTGTGAAAGAGGATATGTGTATTAAGGGTGTGAATGTAGAAATGACTGCGGATAGAGTGAAGTGGCGAAAGGAAACATGCTGTGCCGACCCCACCTAGTGGGATAAGGGCAAGAATATGTTTTACACAATATTAAAATACTTATGTTTATTCTATTTTAGACAGTATTATAATTCTAATTTGAGAACTACTTTACGCTATATTATAATAACAATTATGAAATGCTAATATGAGTTTTATTTTATATCATTACGCTAATATTAGCTACTATTTGTTATGTTTCATACAATTTAATTACTATAATATAAAATAAAATAACTGCCTCATTGGTCTAGTGGTTAGCATGTTCGACTACAGACATGAGGTCCTAGGTTCGAGTCCCAGGTCGGGCCAATTCGAAATCGATGTTGAGTTTTCTATTAAGACTTTCTCAATATTTGCCCGAAGTTAGGAAGTTGGCGGTGTGATCCACCCCCGTGCCTCGGAGAGCACGTTAAGCCGTCGGTCCTGCGCCTGACCTCTCTCGGTCGTGTGGGATTCCCGTCACACCGGGCTGTGAGAGTGAAGGAATAGAGAGTGCACTTGTGTACTATGCCTGCCAATCCGCAGTGGAGCAGCGTGGTGGGTCTATGCTCTAAAAACCCTCTCTCATATGAAGGAGGAGGCCTGTGCCCAGCAGTGGAACGTTAATGGGCTGCTACTTACTTACTTTTTTATACAACTTAATATTAATTTGAACGATGTTTTTCAACGTAGGTAAATATAGTTTCTTATCAAGTAAAAGTGTTATTTGCAGTCTGGTGTTGTTCCGTCCTACATTGCTCACTGGATTGCGGATACCTGTTGTAACACTTATCGAAATTTGCCTTCGCAAGTACTTACTTGTTCTGACTCTGAGAACTTTATGCAACAATTGCGTAATACGAATATTGTAGCTGAAGAAGCGAATATCAATGTACCTTAATACGGTTATTACGTCTGTTCAACCTTTGAACCTTTATTGATGCATTGGATCATTGGATAAATATAGAAGAATGAAGATTATTTGCTATTTATTTATACTTTTGTATATCTATATCATCTTCATTAAAGCTGTTTCTTACAATATAGTATGGTGAACTTCAGACATCATTTTACGTAGACGAAGTCTACTGGTAATTAAATATTTGTATAAAACCTAATAGTTCGTTTAGTAATAAATCTACTGAGATGAGAGTATTGAGAAGTATGAGTGGATTGAAACTGAGTGACAAAGTAACAAAGAGAACGTTGTGGTATAAAAGAAGATGTAATGTCTAAAATTGAGAAAGGTATTCTTAGATGGTTTAGGCACGTAGAGCTAATGAATGTAAGGAGAGTGAGGAAAATGATTTATGAGTCAAGAGTGAATGGGAACTTTCCTAGACCAAACCCAGAACATTTTGAATAAGGGCCAGATCAAGAGTACTCTAAATCGACGAACTTAGATAAAAGGTTTAATGAGAATGAAAGAAGCGAAGGAGATATGCAAGGATCGTGGCGAGTGGAAAGATGTTGTCTCTGCTTACCCCTATGGGAACGAGGATATGTAATAAAAGTACTATATATGTATAAGTTTGTAAATACAAGCGTATAGATTTAAAAGAAATGATCACCTTACAACTGTGCATGTTATACGGCACTAAGGTGCTTTATTGTTGTTTCCAAAAGCACAGTGATGGTTTTTCAAACAAAACATCTTGAAGATATCTACATATCCTGGGAGTAAATATGTGGTATGAGCGGCTTGTAAATCCCAAGTGGAACAGCGTAGTCTAAACACTCTCTCCTGTGAGTGATGAGGGATTTTTGTTACTTACCTTAAAAGGTAAGTAGCAGCTCATTAACATCCCACAGCAGGGCACAGATCTCCTTACTAATAGAAGAGAAGGTTTTTAAAGCTGGTTGGTGGACTTAGTACAGTGGTGTACCTAACTTTCACTTTATTTATCTTATCCCTTAGATTGTCCGGCGGCGTTTTATTGGCCCCCGTACTTTATCCTGCGCTTTTTAATGGAAATAACCGTCGCCTGCCCCGCTCCAGACGGACGTTCTTGTGTCGAATGCCCCGCGGGAAGAATGACGCTAAAGTGGCTCTTGGTACTTAAATATTTAAGAAAGACTATCAAAAGTTGTGATTTTTTTTTTTTTGCTGATAGTTAAACTATATAAATTTATCTTTTGCTTATTATATTAAGAATCTGGTGTAACGTCACGTTGTGCTAAACTTTGAGATAGTGAAAAAAGGCGGTCTTGTATTTATAGGCTCATATCTTAAAAATAAAAATTTACCTCAAGGGTTTTCATTGTTACTCACATCACTTATGTAAATCAAACACATAAATAATCACTAAGAAATAATCACAGTTTATAAAATTCCACAAAACTAATAAGTTATTAACGACCTTCGACGTGACACACGCCCCGTTAGTAACGGTGACTTTGTAACTGATTTATTTTTGGTTTTTCTATTTTGTAGTGTTATCTGTACGCATATTTCGTTACGACGTATACCGTAAAGAAAGAGATGCTTATATTCTTGACTGCCCGAGACAGAAGTATCGTACCGTGTCAACCAGTAGTTGACATAGTTGAAAGGGATATGGACTTGATATTTAGCAGTGTGTCCTTACTGAGATCGAAGTCCTTCATATTCTACAAGATCGGGAACTTTAAAATTGACACTGTGGTTGTTGTTTTCTTGCCCTTATCCCACTAGGTGGGGTCGGCACAGCATGTTTTCTGTGGCCATTTCACTCTATCCGCTGTCATTTCTACATTCACACCCTTAATAGACATATCCTCTTTCACACAATTCATCCACACTTTTTTTGGTCGCCCTCTCCCGGCCCTGCCGCTTACCATCATATTTAGAACCCTCTTACATACATGGCTATCCTCCCTTCTCATTACATGTCCATACCAGGCTAACCTTCCACTCCTTAACTTCTCGGTCACTGGTGCTACTTTCACACTTCCTCTAATATACTCATTCTTAATCTTATCCAATTTTGTCACTCCACACATCCATCTCAACATTCGCATCTCCGCGGTAACAGTTGATAATTAATTATGCTAATAGATAATGCAATGTTAGTTCAAGTTTCTCTATTATGTCGATCACAACACGACACCCATTATAATACAATAATGTGTGAGAAGGTGTCCATGTCATTACCCGTGGGAAGAACTATGTACCCACTGTTGAACGTGATCGTGTGAAATATTTATTATGTATGCATCAAGAATGTGTTTTTGTATTTACATCGCAGTTTGAATCGCTTCAATAGAAGTCCAGGGTTTGAAATGAAAACTTGATTGGGCGCGATCAGAACGTGTAAATTTAACCGACTTCAAAAAAAGGAACAGGTCTGTAATTTTTTTATGTTTGTTACAAAATACCTTGAAAGACACCAACATCCCTGTTTTTTTTTTTGGGAAGACCTCGCAATACCCATTAAACCCAGTGGGATCGTCGTCAACCAGTGGGGAGCCAGAGGTTTATTGAGGCATTTCTCTCTGGCCCCTCGGTTGCAGCCGGCTCACAGATATTCTACAGGGCAAGGAGTTGTATGAACCTCCGCTTCCTGTTCCCTACTCTCATTCGTTGGGGCCAGAGTGCCTCAACGGTATTCACCCTCTCCCCTTTTCATGCCTCCTTAAGCGAAATGATAGTCTCACAAAAGGTGGCAACCGTTCTCCAGGCCTACTCACATGAGTATTGCACCTATATTACTAACTAGTGAGAGGTCTGTGCCGATCAGAGACGTCATAAAGAGTCGCTAAAACCCCAGGCGGGACATTCTGCCACCGTGTGGTAGACTGTGTCTAAGGAGCTCATAGCCAACAGTTTGATACAGGTTTTAGCCGAAGCAACCATGACTGGACTACTTGTCCAGATGAGAGCGGATCGCCTTTACCATGGTCACGCCCGCCACTGGGGATCCTTCTACCTTTGGGTCAAGGTTCTGTTAGCTAGTACCCCTTCAGCGTCTAGTAATTCCCCTCTGGTTCTCGCGGCTACTCTGCACCAATAAGCTGCCGTGAGAACCTGCCAGAAATGTTGTTGCACTGAACTGTACCACTGTACAGCTTTAATCGCTATTACCCTCTGGGATCAACACCCTTTAAGTTAATGACACATTTACTTTTTAGTTCCACCTTTTTATCTCGTTCCGGTCAATATATGATATCGATGGTCACTATTAAGAGAGCCTGATCTACAAAAGCACAATCAGCTTCAAGAGCGCTGTTTGAAGTTATTTCCAGTAATTTAAACTTTAAAACCTGATGTTTAAATCACATCAAGTATGTGCACTGCGAGGTAAAATGTGAAACCTTCACGTCTGCCTCTTAATACACATGGTCCCTCTTTTAAACATCAGCTTATGAAGTTTTTAACAGTGAAAAACTCTCTTGAAGCTGCTTTTGCTTTTGTAATTGGACAAAGTAATGTAAAACTTGAGGACTGTAGGTTATAAGTTGTTGTTGTCTTCCTCACTTTTATATGGTTCGATTCTTTTATGTTTATTTTTGACCCGCGTTATTAAATCCACCGGTCGTGGAGTCAGGCACGCGTGACTCGTCGGGCTGGTTTCCCTCATACAATAAACAGGATATCATTAGCCGGAAGTCAGGTGTGGTCAGTGAGCGGTGAGTACGATTGCGTGTAGACTTTTAGTAATATAGCTAAGTATTTCTGATAACGAAATATGATTTATATTGAAAGAACTACTATTCCGTAAACTGCTGGACCTAAATCTTTTGTTCTATTAGTTATAGTCAGGAGAAGATTCTAATGGAAGCAAAAATTAAGAAAGTGACGTGGAACACCAGAAATTTTACCTAAACTTAATCACTATAGTAACTTTTCTTATATAATCTTTTTAGAGCTTCTAACGATATAAACTTATCTAATGTAATCTTCTTAACGCTTTTGACCATATAATCTTTTCTAATGTAACCTACTTATTACTTTTGACTATATAAACTTATCTAATGTAACTTTCTTAGAGCTTCTAACGATATAAAGTTATCTAATGTAACTTTCTTATTAATTTTGACTATATAAACTTATCTAATGTAACCTTCTTAGAGCTTCTAACAATATAACCTTTCTATTGTAACCTTCTTATTACTTTTGACAATATAAACTTATCTAATGTAACCTTCTTAGTGCTTTTGACTATATAAACATATCTAATGTAACCTTTTTATAGCTTCTAACGATATAGCCTTTCTAGTGTAACCTTCTTATTACTTTTGACAATATAAACTTATCTAATGTAACCTTCTTAGTGATTTTGACCATATAATCTTTTCTAATGTAACCTTCTTATTACTTTTGACTATATAAGCTTATCTAATGTAACTTTCTTAGTGTTTTTGACTATATAAACTTTTCTAATGTAACCTTCTTAGCGCTTTTGTCTAAAGTTTTCTAAAGCAACCCTCTTAGAGTTATTGACAATATAAACTTTTGTAATGAAACCTTATTATGTTTGACATAATTATCAGCAGTTGACACTAAACATAATAAACAAAAACCTTTTATTTCCTTATGGTTTTACAGAAAACTAAAAATATACCTAACTAGTAACACATTTGAGTGTACATGAGTGCATTGTATGTGTGTGTGTTCTTAATCCATACTAATATTAAAACTTTTTCAATAGAATAAATGAAAGCTCCCTTGATTTTGTCCGCTATTTGCAAGTATGGTTGTATTGAGCTTAAAGCTTGACAAATTATATATAGAAATCTTCCTCAAAAGTACTGTATCTAATGGTGAAAACTATACCAAAATCTATTCAGTAGTTTTTGAATTTATCTCGAACAAACGTGGAGGAGAACTTCTAACAACAACGGCCATCATGGTGTAGTTTTAGGGCAACGGACCTTGAATGGCGTCAGTGGCAGTAAAACCTTTGTTATTAAGCGATTTAAGTGCTAATAGGTATTGCCCACGAAGGCAGTCCCAAATAGTCTGGTGGGTGGACGTGTGGCGTTAAAATATTTATGAGTACACCAAACAATTGCATTACCCGCCTTTGTTGTTGGTAAGTTTAATTGCTGAGGTTATGCCACTTCGCATTAATGATCTATGGGGGCCTCTTTAGTCCAAAGATTTGGGACTAAGATATCGCAGATTCGACACCCGGTAGCGCAAATTGTGAAAATTAAGAGATGTAAGTTCTCGCTTCGAAAATTAGGAACATGTTAAATATATAACCGATTTACCACTCATCACGAATTCCCCGAAGCTATAAGTCTAATTGATATTTGGGCAGTTACTCTCGTTGCAACGTAGATGCTCACTAAGAACGGATTACTCAATAATCCCACGGGATCACTTACTACGATGTCTTTAAAACAATTCGCCCGATTGACTTGATATTTACTGTACGTGATCCTTTCGTGACGTAGACATTCATTAAGAACGGGTTGCCCTATATCGAAATCAAAATATTAGGCTCAAAAACCACTTTTAAATCGTCAGTAGTGTGTCCGTTGGTAACAAATCTACCACCGGTTCGGAAAGTCGAATCCACTGAGATGAAACCGGCAAGTAACTCAACGGTTACTCTTTTAAATATAGTTTTTGTAGGTTACAATGTATTTAGCTTTCGTGTGTAACTGGAATCAAGTCCAAACATCTTTCAACATTATAATAATAGGACGTTTTTAACACATTTCGTACGCTCAATCCAACAAATGATTTCTGAACCTCCTTCACTTTGTAAATAAGGCTTTATAAGTGTATTTATATATAAAAAATGTTATCTACACAAATATTATAAAGAGGAAAAAATTGTATTTTTGTATGTAACGAATAAACTCAAAAAGTACTGGACCGATTTTAATAATTCTTTTTTCATTAGAAAGCTACATTATCACTGAGTAACATAGGCTATATTTAGTACTAGATTACTATAGAAATCTTTAGAAATTCCTATTAAAACCAACCGAAGGTGTAAAAAAATTAGCCATAAAATGTCTTTCATCGCATACGCTGTGAAGAGTATTAATGATAGGACAAAAAAATGTTCGACAATATTATAGAATATATCAATATCTACAAAAAACTTCGCGAGACCATATGTCTAACTATTGTAGTTACGTCACTATAACTACTTTTTTACATTTAACAAATCGATAAAAATGCCGATTAAATCAGACCGAGTTATCCATGCCACTTATAAATTTTTATCCAAATAAATAATTTCATATTCAAGACTGTCTCAATACCTGATGATTACATTTTGAATTATTGAAATCGGATATTCCATTCAAAAGATATCATGAAATTAAAATAAAATCTCGACGAGAGAGGGGCAGTGCGGGAGAAGGGGGTGCACCATTATGGACTAGGTAGCCGATCGGCTCCTTTCGCAGTGGACGCAAGCGACATTGAATATTTCGAGTTTTTTTTAACACATGTACAGGGAGGCTTTAAGATAAGCATACAATTTAGTTATTCATGGTCGTTTTAACTATCATGCTTATAACTTAAATATGTACCTATTTATGTCTACCTGTCCGAAGCTGGGACCTGTCACACTAGTTCAATATGTAGTGCACGTATTGCTCTTTTTTGTAATATAATGACAGTTTCAATGTTCGCCGCCTTACCCCATAACAGTATGCCGTAAGACATAATGCTATGAAAATGAGCGAAATACACCAGTTCAGCAGTTTAATCATCAGTGTATTGCCTTACTTTCCTAACAGCAAATGCAGCTGCACTAAGTTTTCCTGCCAGAGTCTTAATATGGGCACCCCACTGAAGTCCAGAGTCTAAGGTTATTCCTAAAAAGAATGTAGACTTATATTTCTTTAATGGACTATCATCTATTTGGATATTTTTACACACTTAGTCTTTGCTGAGTTTAATATTAAATTAGTAACAGAAAACCGCCATAATTTTCTTGCTTTCTGTCTACATTAAACAGCAAAGAAGTCTTTCACATGGTATGCTAAATCATTTATATATATTAAGAACAAAAAAGGGCCAAGTATTGATCCTTGTGGCACACCTATTTTTACAGGTGATCCTAACGACTCGACACCGTTTACGAGCATCTTTTGAACTCTATTTTGAAGAATAAACAGAAACATATAATAAATATATACATACTAATAAGTACTAAATACACACTAAACGCTCGGGTCAACGAACTCAAGAGCGCGGCGCTGTGGTGTTTTAGCACTTTTCCTCAATTTAGTACTTTCTTTTACACGCACACCGGCGCCGGCTACGTGCCTGTAATGGAACCCGTCGTTGACCTGAGCGTCAGCTGATTTTTGATTATGTGTTTAATTACTGTTTTTTTAGTAATGTATTTTTCGTTTGATTTAACTGTACTAACATGATGGAACGTAAATATTGCTAATACAAAGTTTTAAAAATATATATTTCTTTAAATCAGAATCGTTTATTTCGTCCTATCATCAAAGTTGTCACTAGTATTATCTTCAGTTTGCGTTTTAGGAAGCAGTCTTCTGACACCTTTATATATCGTCGTCATTTAAATGGACAGGGAAAGGTAGAGAACTTTGACGAGGTTTTTAAATATATTTAAAGATTTAGCCTCTCTGATAGTCAGACGAAATTGGTGTCATTTTCTTTTGTTATGAGTTCTGGGAGATTATTGTATATTCAGACAGCCATTTAGCATTTCGTCTTTATAAAGAGCGCATGTTCGTTCTAAGGTTTGGTCGTCGATGTCCCCCAAATAATTCACAATTATCGAGTTGTGAATGATGAATGGTTCATTGTCATTCATTGCACAACAGACCAGATTCCCGGCCCACGAGAATAATTCACTCCGACAGTCTATCGCTCGAATTAACAGGTATTGACAAGTGATTTACGACTGATAGATCTATATATGGAACCTTAATGTTACAACGAATTCTTTCATTGATATTAAACTATATTAAGTTCTTTGTCTAGGCTACTTGCAGGCGAAGTTGTGCAGGTACTGGCTTTACTAACAGAGGTCCCGAGTTCGATCCTCGGTAGGGCAGTTTTTGCATGGCATTTTGTAATTTACTGACGTGACTAGTTACTAGCAAAGAGATATATGTTCCGTTACGATGCTGTGTAGAAACCATAAGAGGTAAACTCTAACCAGGTTAGGGCACTTCCATCTTCCATATCTTTGTCACTTACGTACAGGTGAGATCACAGTCAAGCCCTAACAAGTCAGCAATGAAATAAGTCGGTATATGGACGATAATTTTAAGTGATAACGTCATAAGAAAACTTCTCTTCTTCTCCCTTGCCTTATCCCCATTATTTGGGGTCGCCCTCCTAGGCACCAAGAGCTCCTCTCTTAGGTTATCTGTAAGGATAAATTAGCCCAGTCCAAATCTTTATACACGGTTATCCATCACGTGGCAGGTGGTCTTCTTATTCCTCTCTTGTCTGGAAGCGTTATAAGAAAACATTGCTGAAAAATTGTCTCTTAAAAATTAGTGGAAGAGAGATAGATGCGTCTCAAGCCGAACACTTAAGCTGATCGCTCCTCTCTATCGCTTGTTCTGATAATAAGTTGCACCTTGGAATTCATCTACTAAGTAATTATCCAAGATAGGAATGTCAGCTAATTAGAAGGCATAGATGACCTTGCTTTGAAAGCGGTACGTGAGGTCCGCTGCAGCTTAGCAATTAGTTCACACTGTTTATTTGCAAGTCAGATCCATAATCTAGGCTTTGACCTACATTATATAGAAAGACAAACATATTCTTTTGAATAGAATTTACGTATTTGAACTAGCTAATCTTCACACGCGCGAATACGACCTCGCTGGCGTTATCTTTATTTTGTCTCTTTTCTAATTTATCTGGACTGGTGTGAGGCTTTAGTAGTGGTTAGTTATTACTCAGTTATAGGTGACCATCCTACATCCTTCCAGATTTACCATCTTAGAAAGATACTGTAACTTCACTTTGTCGTCGCTGTGAAATGCATTTACGCACCCCGCCTTTAACACAGACGGGAGTTTGGGACTCGCCGGTAGTACCAGAATACCCACTAAAATCCAGCGGAGCCCTCGTTATTTATGAATGGAGGACCAGAGATTCGTTGTGGTAATTCACCCTGGCCCCTTCAAAAGTGCACTACAGGGGGAAAAGTTGGACCTCCGTCTCCTATATCCTACTCTCCTCCGTCGGGGGTACTGTTCCTGGACTGTATTCACCCTCGCTCTTTGCCGTGCCTCCTTCAACGAAATGACAGTATCGCAGAAGTTGGCAACAGTATTCCAGGGCCGTTAGCTGACAAGCATTGTACCTATGATACTTACCAGTGAGAGGTCTGTACCAATCAGCGACGTCAGATGACACTGAGGTCCCGCAAGTGTCTACAGGAGCACCTAACTCGTGGCCCCACCAGCTAGTGGGGACTCGAGGTCCTCCTTCCATGTTTGGATCAAGACTCTGTCATTAAGAACCTTGAACCTCCTGACTTCATCGCGTGTTTCGCCTCTGACCCTTGCAGCTACTCTGTACTGGTAAAAAGCTGCGAGAACTTCCGCCTTCAGCTCCCAAGGGGGATCGTCCGCCAGAAGAGTTGCTGTCGTACTATAATTTCACTTACCATCAAGTGCAATTACCTGTGAATACGCATGTTTAAACTGCGCCTTAAAAGGTAGAAAAAGCAGTAGACTAATGACTTCCTAGTTCTCTGTGAGAAATTAGACTCATCTCCATCACATCTGATAAGAATAATCTCATAAAAAGGTTACCCATTATCTCAGAAGAGAGTATAGTATTGCAGTGTTGGTACAAACTGATACTCTCCTTTGCTCTCATAGTGCTATAGCATGCACGATGGCTTAATGTGCTTAAAGAGGATAAAGCATAACGCCGACTGTACGTCATTAGGCATACACTGAGAATTACTCATCAGAAGACCAATATCACGTGATTTTGCCTAAGACTAGACCTCAGGACCTCGAGATTTGTAGCTGAAGCCATATACATCAACTCGTTGCTGTATATGGCTGGATTTAGGTAATATTATATGAATAGTTAACTATTTGTCTTTTAAAATAAAATATAAGCCATTTTTGTGACCTTATGTCTAAGACCTCGAAACAAATAGTAATATTGTTTACTTATTACCCAGTCATACTATACTGCTCTGACCTCCGCATAATATTTCAAATTGCATAATAAATTGCGTAATATATACAAAATTTAATGTAATGTTACATCTTCAAAGTGTTTTTGAATAAATGTGCAAACTAAACACACTTTCCAATCTACATATTTATCAAGATAATATAATTGGGTGATCAATTTTGGAAGTATTACTTCATCGTCTGTACGTCTGTCATGCCTCTTACGTATAAAGAAATAAGTCCCATTTTAGACTTTTATATTGGTAACAGTCAGACTTTAATCTCACCTTATAGATAGAGATGATAGTCTTTGATTTGTGCAAAAAATCGTGCTGGAAAGCAATTTTATGTTTGCTTTGTCACGTCTTTGATGGTTAGGCGATAACTAACCACGACTAAAATCTCCTACTAGTTCAAACCTTGACAAATTGGAGTAAAAAGGTAAAGGTAAGTAGCAGCCCATTAACGTCCCACAGCTGGACACAGGCCTCCTCATTAATATTAGAGGATAGACCCATCACGTTGGCGGATTGCCATGCATAGTACACAAGTGGACACTATTCTTTCACTCTCATAGTCCGATGTGACGGGAATCCGACACTCGCGGAAAGAGATCAGGCCCAGGACTGACGGCCAAACATGCTCTCCAAGGCACGGGGGTGGATCACACCGCCAACATTCTAACTTCGAGCAAATATTGAGAAAACCTGGGACTCGAACCCAGGACCTCATGTCTGTCTGAACATGCTAACCATTAGATAAATGAGGCAGTCAATTAAAGAGCACAATATCCTAAATATGCCCTGACGGGAATAGAACTCAGGTACGTCTGCTAATGGAGCGAGTACTTGTCTCATTGAGCCAGCAAGGCTGGTTTAAGGAGGCAGGATGTTGCGCACTACACCCACGTAAATCTTCAGTCAAATTCATCAGAGACAACAAGTACGACTTCCCAATCTAATCACCTGGTGTCTCACTCATGGATGAAGAGGATTCCATTGGGTTTTAGTGGATTTAACAAAGTCTTCTCCCACGCCACCCGGGAACACTCCAATGCCTTTGACTTATCTATAATTTCGATGATTAAATTACCCTATTTGCCACTCTAGGTCATTTTTAGGTATATCTAGGTCAAAATAACAATATATCTTTGAAACGTTGTCTTACAGAATAAGGATTTTGTACTTGACTCTTTATACGTAGATCCACTAATGAAATTATCTATATTATACCAAAAGACTGGTCTGGTCGAAGGCAGCTTCTTCTGCGTTCATTTAAATATGTCCTTTTTACTTATTATGTATTACGGTAATGTTGGTTATTGTATTTTTTTAAAGAAAAATATCTGTAAAAATTAAGTTTCCTATCTATAGTCAAGTCAACAAAGTTTATCAGCCAACTTATATATATCAGCACTCAAAAACGTTTTTTAAGTTAACGACAACATTTTATCATCTAATTCTTATTAAACTTATTGGTAAAAGGCAGATATCAAAATCAATTTATGTAATTTAAAGGGTATATAAAACTGCAATAAAAAATAATAATTTAATAACCGTTACTAACTACATTGAGTCTTTTAGTACTCAAACAGCAGATAGTAAAATTTTTATTGTCAAAATGTGGATGTGAAAATAGGGCTCTGACTCTTACCACATTAAATGGATAAGGAGTATGGGCCATTTATTTTACTTTTGTGATTCNCATTGGGTTTTAGTGGATTTAACAAAGTCTTCTCCCACGCCACCCGGGAACACTCCAATGCCTTTGACTTATCTATAATTTCGATGATTAAATTACCCTATTTGCCACTCTAGGTCATTTTTAGGTATATCTAGGTCAAAATAACAATATATCTTTGAAACGTTGTCTTACAGAATAAGGATTTTGTACTTGACTCTTTATACGTAGATCCACTAATGAAATTATCTATATTATACCAAAAGACTGGTCTGGTCGAAGGCAGCTTCTTCTGCGTTCATTTAAATATGTCCTTTTTACTTATTATGTATTACGGCAATGTTGGTTATTGTATTTTTTTTTTAAGTAAAATATCTGTTAAAATGAAGTTTCCTATCTATAGTCAAATGTCAGGTCCTTTCACAAAGTTTATCAGCCAACTTATATATGTCAGCACTCAAAAACGTTTCTTAAGTTAACGACAACAATTTAACATCTAATTCTTATTAAACTTATTTTGTAAAAGGCAATTATCAAAAACTATTTATGTAAATTTAAAGGGCATTTAAAACTGCAATAAGAAATATTTTTTTAATAACTATTACTAACTACATTGAGTCTTTTAGTACTCAAACAGCAGATAGTAAAAATTCTATTGTCAAAATGTGGATGTAAAAATAGGGCTCTGACTCTTACCCCATTAAATGGATAAGGAGTATGGGCCTCGGCGAGGGAGGAGGCCTCGCAACACCCACTAAAATCCAGCGGAGCCCTCTATCTGTACGTGAGACGTCAGATATTCAGCTTGCTCATTCTTTCCATATCTCACATAAATCCGACTGAGAATGCAGTAATTAGACACCCCAGCTGAAAGTTAACCCTTTAACCAGGAGTGTGGGCTTCGTTGAAGATCAGAATACCCACTAAAACCTGGCGGGACTCTCAGTGTCTTAAATAGTAGTACCAGAGGCTCAGTGTCTTAAACAGGAGTACCAGAGGACATTCTTGCACACTCTTGCACCCTGAACTTCGTCTGTTACGACCATTCGGAATGACGAACTTGGAGACGCGCCTTTGCGCGTCTCCTGGCTCCTGATCTCCTCCTACAGATAGAGGTGCCTCAGCTGCAGCTTGCCTCTCGAAAAAGTGCAGAATGCTGGTGCCTATTAAGAGACATTCTGGTTGGTAAATGTGCGATGAAGCTGCGATGGAAATGCGCTATAATAACTAATTATTATACGGGACAAATTGGTTATTGCGACCGTAACATTTCTATTCGCGGCGACTGTCGACGTTTTACAACGACACTCGAATTGCCACTTGCAATTAGATTACGAAAAAATCGAATGCGAAAGAAATTTACTGTGTTTATGATGAGGTAGTACATTAATAGTAGGTAAATACAAGACGATACTGTAGTCCGTTTGCGGTATAACAAATATTGCGACCGTCGCATTTGCATTCGTAGCGACAGTCGACGTTTCATGGCGACAGTCGACTTGCTTATAGAGATGGAATTCAAATTCAAACAAGTGGCGCAATCATAGGACTGAAATATCTTCTCTTAATGAGATGCCTTAATTATAATAATATAAATATAACACACGCAAAGAAATAATATATTTACAGATATTAGTCTTATAGAAAAGGGTTTTACACAACTAAATAAGTGAAAGTAAATAAGTAGTTCAATAAATATACTTTCTAATATAATTTAGTACAAATCGTTTTAATCTACAAATGAGATTACAATCTTAACTATTGAACCAGAAAGATGTATTAAAAAGGTTTTAAGGGTTGACGATAAGGTTCAAAACAAACTTGAGTCGTTAGAAATGCGATACTATTGGCAAATACTTCGAAATGTTTTTTATCAAAAACAAGATAGTATTTCTACAAAATATGGGTGTCTATTTATATATTTCCGAAGAATAACTAGTTAACTTGCCCATGTTTTTATAAAAAGGTTTATTCTAATGATCACTTTATTGCCAGCTTCGATGTGGTCTATTACCGTATCGCTAGAACTATATAAGACCTAAAATCACCTTAAATAGTACGTCAATGTCACCTATAGGTTCACCTCTGCAGCTATGTTATTCCTATTTAGTGGAGAAGGCCGATGATGTAATGTTGACACGTCCATTTGTGGCCTTCGTCTCACTAACATCCTTATATATTTGTGGTCACGAACGTATCTACGTAATTACATAATAACTTTGTGTTATCTTATCGAATAGATAATATTTGAAGTCAATTTATATTTGGAAACTTTAAAATTTGAATCTACCGTACTTTTAAGTATCTAGTAGATGGAAACCACAAGATTGACGTAGGTCCATAGGAGCCTGATAGAAGTAGATTTGGCAAATAATGACGCTTTCTATAGAGAAGAGTTCCACATAATCGGGAAAAAGAAACCGATGATGATGATGAATCTATCTATCTTTCTTTCGGAAGAACTCAAGTTCCACTAAACCAATTTCAATAATTCTTTCAAATGAATAAAGCTATGTTATTCCCGAGTAAAAACCTTTTGCTGCTTTTTTATAGCGTAAATCCCAGGAGACGTGTAATTTAGCCGATTTTTGCGGGACTTGGAATGGCTCCAAGTCTGTTGTGGCCGGCTTCCTTTTACCTTGAGGTGTCCAGTCCATAGCATGTTTAATTAAATGACTGAAATCCCTTAGTAGCGTGATTCCAATCCGCTTTTGCCGCTTGATGTGTTCTTTGATCATTCATTGCATTTTTCTAGCAGGTCATCGTCAAAAATAACCTCGGGAAATAAGATTCCGAGGATATGATAAAGACATTGCTTGGCACAAGATATCCCTAGAGAATTTCCACGTTTTACACTCATACAGAAACATGGATTTAACATAGGAGTCGAAGGTTTTCAATTTGATCCTTCCGGTTTGTTGCCGCACCGGCTTTGGTCACAATATGCCCAAATCTGAATGCAATCCAGAGGCTATTTACCTCATCTGAGGTACCAGGGACGAATGCGAAAGTTGAACACACTTATGGATGAAGAGGGTTCCGCTAGGTTTTAGTGGGTATTGCGAGGTCTCCTGCCTCGCCGAGTCCCCACACTCCTGACCTGTAGGTCGGGGTTCGTGCCTAAATGCATTTCCCAGCGAAAAAAAAGAGGCTCTACCTATTTGCATAGGGCAGATATTATCTGCACTGATTTTTCATCCTCTCGGTCTTCTTAATTTTAATTCTGTTTTAGTTGCTTCATTCAACTTTGACTGCGTTTTAGCTTGCGTAGGAATTAGATAACATTTGTCGTCAGAGTAATTTAGGCTTCTTTTACTTAAAAAACGAAGGAATGCTCAATTACGTGGTTAACACCTTGGGCACTGCTAGTATTAGCTAAAACAACTCACATTAACTAACAACTTTTATTCTCTCCACTATTTAAACATACAGAACTTGCACTATACTACTAATTACGTCACTATTTGAATTTAGCACTTCTCTTAAAACAACTACACTATAAAACAGCGAAAGACTATATTCACTAAATTGTTCCGCTCGTTAAAGCTACCTCGAATTGCATTACATTTCGTAATATTGCACAATGTTTTCGGTATTTTTAAGTGTTGCCACTATATTATTGAACTAGCGGCCCGTCCCGGCTTCGCACGGGTAGACATAAATAGGTACAGATATTTAAGTTATAAGCATGATAATTAAAACGACAAATATTATGAAAAATCGTGATTCCTAATACTAAAACTAAGTAGCTCTGAAAAGAACTTTTTTAAGTGAAGCATAAAAATGTGTTAAAAACGCTCGAAATATTCAATGTCGCTTGCGTCCACTGCGTAAGGTAACCTAGTTCATAATGGTGCACCCCCTTCTGCCCCACTGCCCCTCCCTCGTCGAGTTAGTATTTTTATTTTAATTTCATATCTTCATGATTATTTATTTGGATAAAAATTAATAAATGGTATGGATAACACGGTCCGATTTTGATCGGTATTTCAATCATCAATTCAATTTGTTAAATGTAAAAAAGTAGTTGTAGTGACGTAACAACAATAGTTAGACACATGGTCTCGCGAAGCTTTTTGTAGATATTGATATATTCTATAATATTGTCGAACATTTCTTTGTCCTATCATTAATACTTTTCACAGCGTATGCGATGAAAGACATTTTATGGCTATTTTTTTACACCTTCGGTTGGTTTTAATAGGAATTTCTAAAGATTTCTATAGTAATCTAGTACTAAATATAGCCTAAGTTACTCAGTGATAATGTAGCTTTCTAATGAAAAAGGAATTATTAAAATCGGTCCAGTACTTTTCGAGTTTCTTCGTTACATACAAAAATACAAATTTTTCCTCTTTATAATATTAGTGTAGAGAACTCCCAACATTGAAGAGCTATCAGTGTTGTCATCCAACTATCTGTAGTCGAACACTAGTCTGTAATATATTATATACTCGTATTTACATAGCATCACGTCTTGTTCCCGCAGAACAAGTGCCTACGTCTGATAGTAGGAGCTCCGAGGTACGTCAGGAACGACGTTATCCATCGTGATACCAGGACGCCAACCGTGGAGGTGTTCGTCCGCCAGCTTGCGAGGAGTATGTTCCGCCTGGCGGATAACTCTCCATATACACATCTCCACGGCATTGCCAGCCAGTACCAAAGAACGGCAAATACTGGGCGTCGTCTGCCTCGTGAGCTCCTGCTGTCACCACCACCAGCCGTAGGTGATAGCGGCGAAGATGACGCGGTAGCAACAACACTCGGAATTGACCAGGATGGACCCGCTGGCGTCGCCGGCGGGATCCAGCCCGTATAAAATACGGGCAAAAAAGAGTACCGGGCATTTACTGAATGCCCGAGAAAAGATGCCCGGGCAATGAGGCCCTGCCTCGAGGCCCGTACCCCGCAGAATGCTGCGATGAACCCAACGGTCGTCTTGTTCCCATAGGGGTAGGCAGAGACAACATCCTTCCACTTGCCACGATCCTTGCATATCTCCTTCGCTTCTTTCATTCTCATTAAATCTCTCAAACAAGTTCTTCGGTTTAGAGTACTCTTGACTTGTAATATATTTTAAATTCATTAATTATTAGCCGATCGATTATAATGTAAATGTAAAAACATTCAAACGACATTTACGTAACAAAACGGAATGTTGCTTGTTAAGCACATTTGTTTGAATTAAATATTAATTATGCAAATTTCTGTGTAATATGATAAAGTTTAGCGTTTCTCTTTCTGTAATAATTAATAGGATATTAAGTGACGATAACGATTTTCGATACTTCCTTCTATACTATTTTATATGAAAATCTAAATGTGAAAGCAACGTGATATAAACGTTTTCACTCCGAAACTGCTAAAGCATTTGTGATATACTTTTGTATAAAAGTAGCTGAGACCTTGGAAATTGGAATTGGCTGCTTTTATACTAGAAAAATGAAAGATCATCATCATTTTCTTGCCCTTATCCCACTAGGTGGGATCGGCACAGCATGTTTCCTTTCGCCACTTCACTCTATCCGCTGTCATTTTTACATTCACACCCTTAATACACATTACCTCGTTCACACCGTTCATCCACACTTTATTGGTTGCCTTCTCCCGGCCCTACCGCTTACCATCATATTTAGGACTCTCTTGCATACATGGATAGCCTTCCACTCTTTAAGTTAAAGTCACTGGTGCTACTTTCACATTTCCTCTAATATACTCATTCTTAATCTTATCTAATTTTGTCACTCCACACATCTCAACATTCGCATCTTCGCTGCATGGAATTTCCTTTCATTCTCCCCTTTGGTGGCCCAGCACTCTGATCCATACAGGATGACAGGTCTTACGATCGTTTTTTAAATTTTCCCCTTTAGTTTGAGGGGCATTCTGACATCGCAAATTGTTCCCATGACCTGCCTCCACTTCATCTATCTTGCATTTATCCTGCTAGTAACATTTCGGTCAATTGAAAAATAAAACACTGGGAGCGAAATAGGGGACGAAAGTTTATGTAAAAGACAAAAAGTTTGTGAAGTTAAAGGAGATGGTTATTTAAAATACAGAAAGGCGTTTCTTAGATAGTCGTATTTTACATCAGTCAATGTATAAGAGGGGATGATTTCATTTTTTAATAAATGTGACAGTAGCTCTGTCTGTCGCGTTCTCATGATAAAACTTCTGAACCAATTTAAATGAAATTTGGTACACAGATAGTCTAGAACCTGAGAAAGGACATAGGCTACTTATTAATACAAAAAAGGGATGTACCCTCAATTTTCGAGCTAGAGGCCTGATAGTTATTTTGTAGGCTGTTGATTCGACATAAATAAATATAACATTAGAAGTTTGTAAATGTCAATTGTGTAAAATACCATTACTAATATAAATGCGAAAGTAACTGTCTGTCGCGATTTCACGACAAAACTACTGAAACGATTTAAATGAAATTTGTTACACAGATAGGGAAAGCCTTGGAATGGATAAGAAGCTCTTTGCAGTAAAACACTACAAATACTTGAATCACTTTTCAAAGCGGATGAACTATTAATCAACTATTATTAACAGGAAAGAAGTGACATCACAAAGCGTGTAGTTTTTTCCCTTGGGAAATGGGACTCGTTGATCGTACCATGGTACCCACTAAAACCCACCGGAACCCTTTTCATTCGGGTGTTGGGATCCAGATGTCCGCTGACTAATACACCTCTGCCGCCTCTCTAACTCTGATCTTGTTAAAAATGCAGATGATTTCTGAATGTCTATACTTTTTTTTGTCGCTTAGATATGCACTCCGCCTATAAGACAGACGGGAGCGTAGGATAAGCGATGGAAGGACCAGAGGTTCGTTGTAGCATTCCATCCTGGCCCCTCCGAATGAAGCCGGCTCAAAAGTGCACTACATGGGGATGAGCTGGATAAACCTCCGTCGTCTGTATTCGCCTTCTCTGTTTGCTGTGCCTCTTTCAATGAAATGACAGTTTCGCAGAAGGTGGCAACAGCATTCCAGACTTGCTTGCTAACAAGCGTTGTACCTATTATACTTGCCAGAGAGAAGTGCGCACCAATCAGCGCCGTCAGGAGATGACGCTGAGGTCCCCATGCTGGATATTTGGCCTTTGTGTGGTGCGCTGTGTCTACAGGAGCACCGTATTCATCGCAGGTGGCCGACGGCTCAACGAACGATTTGGTGCAGGTATATTTCGAGGCAACGATGACCGGTTAGCACCTACACCAGCCAGTAAAAGCAACCCGTGATGTCTGCCCAACCATTGCTCCACCAGCTACTGGGAAGCCGAGGTCCTTCTATATTTGGATCAACGCTCCTGACTTTATCGGGCGTTTCCCCTCTGACCCTCGCAGCTACACTGCACTGGTAGAAGCTGCGAGAACTTTGGCCATCAACTCCCAAGGGGGATCGCCCGCCTGAATCTCTATACCTGAAAATAGGACTTTAAATGTTTGCATTTATTTCTTTTACTAAAACTGTACGTATAATATTTAATCAAATGCCTTAATTTTATTGTTAATCGTAAAGTATTTCAAATATTTACTTGGTATGCTTGCACGCATGCGTTGTATATATCTACAGAGGATTTTGTGCTTTATTCCATTGTGTTTAGGTATATTTTAATTATTGGATGACAGGGCAAAAACCCCATTGCATTGCCCCACGCATGCGTACTACCCTCACAAAGTTCCATCTATAAGGTTCTACAGACTTTATTCCTCTGGAATTCTGACTCACTCACTTAAGTAATAAGGTTGTATTTCAGATTTTTTTAATAACATGAACCGTGTCATTACAATATTTAAACAGCTGCGTGTTCCCAATTGATAATTCAGTTTGTGATGATACGTCAGCCGGTATACCTGAAACGTTTCCTATTTTCGAATAGTTTGTTATTTTGAAGGTGCTAAATCTGTGATTATATAAGTGGACCTTTTAATAACTGTGTGTGCTGTGAGTTTTTAAGGTTATCCGTTGTCAGGGTAACTGATTTGGGTTAAAAACTTGTTATGTTTTTCTTTGTTACCAAAGTAAAAGTCTATTGTATCATCCAAATGGATTGTAATGTCGAATTAAAGAGGTCATTGGTCATTTAACAGAACGTCTAGACGGTCATCTTTCGAAGAAATCGATACCGCAGTAATTCAATTTGTCTCTTGTTACAAAACCGGTGTTTCTTTTTTGTAAACATATCTCAAAGGAGGTTTCGGTAAGCCTTTTGTTGAATACATTGAATGTTATTTGACTTAGGTCAACATGAATTTTAATTTTGATAAAAGAGTTGTAATTTAGCTATTCATTTATTACTTATCGCACTATTAATACATTGGCTACAATATATGTCCTATTCACATTTTGTTGTGAACTTGTGTCTGTGTATATCTATATGTCTTCCTTGTTATATACGTTTTAGTATTTTTTTTTAAAGATAAGGATTCTTTATAGTGTATAAGCCACCTTCAGTTGATCCCAACGGATTAGATTTATTGTCATTATTTTCCAACTATCTTCCTAAAATCTTCTGTCCAGCATAGTTTTGGTCTTCCCACGTTTCATTTGTCAACTGGACGCGGTCAAATAGTGGTTTTCATCTCCTCATCTGTATATCTCATAATACGGCCTGCCCATGTCCATTCCAACTCAAGGATGCGTTTCAGAGCATCAGTTATCTTTCTCTATCTTCCTGAGATGTCGATATTGAGTATAGATTTGTGGATTTACAAAAATATCGACGGCTCTTACGTAGAAAGAGTCCTCAAATTATAGATGTTATGAGGTTTTCGTAGTTTCGATGATAGTATCATCCCATTTATCAACCTCAAGCCGACGGACGAATGTGAACGTTGAATCCCTGGTATTGCGAAGCCTCATCTCTTGCCGACTGCCATACTCCTGATCCATTGGTTGGGGTTTATGTCTTAAAACATGATGCTTAAACTCTTAAGGATATAGAATAATGTACAAATAAAGTACTATGTCTTTTAAAACCTTCACAAATTCGGCGAGGATTCGCAATGGCCTCCATTAAAGGAATTACTTTAATTTATTTAAAGCAAAGATGTCGTTTAGGTTTTACATAACGATCAACTCATCTTATTTAAGTAAACGATGAATATTAATATAGTAAATAAGGTTTTAAGACTAAACGTGGGAATAATGTGATAGGTTAATACATATACGATAAAAAATAACATTCCTTGGTGATTTTATTGTTCAAACCTCGTAGTTTTTTAAAATGATAACTTTAAAGGTAATATTTGCAAACTAAATTTTTTTTATTAAAGAAGAGTCATAAAAATAAATTTAATCTAAGAAGATCGAGTCCTCCTAATGAAACTTACAAGAAGGTCTCTGCCTATGATTGATAATGAAATGTCATAAACGCAATAATTTAATGTAATAATAAATCGAAGCTAATTAACTGTATACGTGTCTATAATAAACTCTTAGATGAAGAGAGTGGAGAAGACAAAAATTTAGAGCAGTGAAAATGCACTAGTGCGTCCACCGCAGCCTTTACTTTTCATTCTTTCCATTTACATTCTTTCCATTTCATTGGTTATCTCCTCCTTGATCTTATTCCTTCGACTTTTCCATACACCATAAAACTTTCTTTGGACGTCTATCCTTGTTGAATAATATGCCCTAAATATTTATGGATTAGATTGCACATTTAAGTGGATTGGTGCTGTGCCATGCTAAGCTCATCGACAATAGAATTGAACTTGTTGCAAGGCTTTAAAGCAAATCAAAACATCTTTATTCAAGTCGGCCTATTACAGCACTTTTAAATCGTCAAGTATAATTTGTTATTCCACGTGCTAATTCTAATGTTTGTCTGATGATGGTATTAAACAACGACTTAAAATCTAAAGTTACCGCCACGCCTTTCTATCGTCTGAGTAATCTTGCAACTTATAATATGATTTTTCAATCAACTTTCTTTTAACAAAGACTTTGAATTTCCTAATTAACATCTCTAGAATGTCTTGTGGGAGTTTATTATAGAAACGTATACAGTTACCCTTAAATGAATTAACTTTATGCAGCCGACAAGAATATGTAACAAGTTTGTTTTTGTTTCTTATGTTATTGATGTACATTGACTCTTTTTAATAAAAGAGTCAATATGTTTGTGTACGTACAACAAGTTTTCTAATATATATACGCAGTGAACTATCATTATGTTAACTGCTCTGAATTTATTTCTTACCGACCTTCTTGGACCCGTACTGTAAATCGAATGTACTGTTCCTGTGCCACATTCCCAAAGCGGCTTTTTATCTTGTGGGTTATAGTTTGATGGGACACATCGTCGATTTTATGAGCCTAACCCTTATGATTATTCTCGTGGCGGTCCATTGCATACTTGGTCATACTCATGCATCTCTTCTATACCGCCTTTTTTTCGCTGGGAAATGGTTTATGCATGCCGAACAAAGTCTAAACTTACATCCGAGAGTGTGGTATTCGCTGGTCGTGGCAGTATACCCAGTAAAACCCAGCGGAACACTCTTCGTCCAGATTTTGGGATCCAGATGTCCGCTGACGCATTCAGTTCTGAAACCCCGGATGAATAAAATTGCGCCACCTGACGCCCCACCTCCTTCAACGAGAGAGTAGCGTCTGCCATAAGCTCCCATTGCCTGTTTAGTGGTTCCTTTTGCAGCGTGACAGCCTCGCAAAGGGAAGTCACAGCTCTCCAACGTGACTCATCACCAATCATGGCGCTTACAATGCTGGAGAGTGCGAGGTCACTCCCAATCAGCAATGCCTAGATGTCACACTGGGGTCTTGACAATTTGCTACTGTGTGGTGCACCGTGTCGACGGTCGCCCCACATGTACGGCAAGCTCGCATATCTTCACAGCCAACAATCTGGTGCAGATACTCGCCTAAGCAACCATGTCCAGTTAACACAGGTAGCAACCTATAGGTTAGCGTACCGTGCCCCCTGGCAAGTCAATCTTCCAAGAATGGACGCACCGCTGCAACCGTGGCCGCAAATGCAGCTAGAGACAAGAGGTCCTCCTTCCACCTTTTTACCAGGGTCGAAACAACCTGTCGACACTGGTAGGCAGCCGCCAGAACTTTCGTCCGGAGCTCCCAGGAGGGTTCGCCCGCAAAAAGAGTCGCTGCCAGCCTGCTTGGTTTGAAGTAGAAGCTCCAATTTTTCTTATTTTTGTTTGGCAGTCCTATGGGCCTCATGCGGAAGCTCAGAGTCACTCAGCGTGCGATGGAGAGGGCTATGCTCGGAGTTTCTCTACGTGATCGAATCAGAAATGAAGAGATCCGTAGTAGAACCAGAGTCACCGACATAGTCCTGCGAATCGCGAACCTGAAGTGGCAATGGGCGGGGCACATAGTCCGAAGGACCGATGGACGTTGGGGGCCAAAGGTGCTGGAGTGGCGACCCCGCACCGGACGGCGCAGTGTAGGGAGACCCCCCACAAGGTGGACCGACGACATAAAGAGGGTCGCCGGTAGCCGCTGGAGCCAGGCGGCGCAAGATCGGGCCTTGTGGACGTCATTACGTGAGACCTATGTCCAGCAGTGGACGTCCATCGGTTGAAGCGAGTCCTTGTTGGCTCTGTCGACAGTTATTATCTTGGTTTTACTTCAAACCAAAGTCTAGGGTAGCTGTATTACTGATTAAAATCCATTGAAAATGAAACTGAGAATAATAATGCAATCAGAATCACAATGTCAGCTATCAAGCGAGTACAATACAGATGGTTGGACAACGTGACGGCGCGGCCCCGATGATGTCATTTCTGCCGCATAGATCACAATATTTGTACAAAAAAATATTTACCTCGCACTCAGAATAAAGCAACATGTACCTATTTAACTTAAAACCTATATAAATAAATAATANACTCGATCGTAAGCCTTTTCTTTTCAATATACGTTGTAATAAAAACGTTTTAGGCTTATTACGTAATGATAATGATTATGGTTTTCACTTATTGTATTACTTTCCTCGGTTAATGTTATGATGAAGTATATAGTGATAGTGAAGTATATAATTTTCAAACAGATGTAATCAAAAAGAAAGAAAACTTTATTATTAATCGGTTAAACAATACATTGTCACAATTTTAACCGCTCTTTCTATTGATAAACTGATTTATAACACCATTACATACATTCATAGCATCACGCCTCATTCCCATAGGGGTAGGCAGAGACAACATCCTTCCACTTGCCACGATCCTTGCATATCTCCTTCGCTTCTTTCATTCTCATTAAACCTTTCATACAAGTTCGTCGGTTTAGAGTACTCTTGACCTGGCCGTTATTTAAAATGTCCTGGATTTGGTCCAGGAACGTTCGCCTTGGTCTTCCCCTTCCAACTTTCGCATTCACTCTTGACTCATAAATCCTTTTTGTCAGTCTCCTTTCATTCATTCTCTCTACATGCCCAAATCATCTAAGCATACCTTTCTCAAACCATTACAATAGTTATTTATTGAAAGTAGTTACACTAAATTATTCTACGACTGCAATGGTACATCATATTTAATGGCATAAAATGGTGCGTTGAATTTCGAGTCGCCATTTTTAGTGGTACATCTTGGTTTATGCATGTGATGGCAATCATATACACACGTACAGAATTTTGATGAGCCAATTGACGTCTTATTAGAAATTGAAATGGTTTTGTCATATCCGGTGTCAGTGTTTGTTTTTTTATTGCTGACAGGTTATAACTTGTGTTATTTCCCCATATGGCAAGTGTTGATACAGTTGGAGTGTGGGTTTCGCTTGGTTGGCCAGAATATCCGCTAACATCCAGCGAAATCCTCGTCAAAGTAGATTGAGGTTGTTACAGACTATCTTGCGCAGTCTCCCTTACACTTGCGGATGACACAAGACTCCTCCTGCCACCCAGCCTTCTCCTTTGAACGGGAGGTACATCAACAGATCTTCCCTTTGCTCTCTCCATTGCCTTCTTTAACGATATGACAGCCTCACAGCATCCTACATCATTGTATAGCCTATACCAAGCATTGCTCCTGCTTATTTGGTAACGAGAGATCCTCTCTGGTCCTCAAACTGAACATTGTGATCCGACAAGTTATCAGACGTACCGTATTGATAGCAGATAGCTGACTTTTAAGGCCGTGCTATATGATGCAAGTACTTAACCTTTTTTTCCACTGGGAAATGCTTTTATGTATCTCTTCCACCAGGGTAGAAAGTGTGGGACTTGCTAGCTTGGTCAGAATACCCATCATAACCCAGCGACACCCTCATCAACCACAATTGGGAGTGTAAGAGACACCCTTACGCATTCGCAGGAGGCAATAGGGGTTCAAAAAGACTTTCTGCCATCCAGCCTTCTAATACGAAGGGGAGGAAGGGAAATAAACTTCAAAACCCGCTAAGGACAGTTGACTTTCAAATGTGCCGATGGTAATACGGAATCGTTTTTGACTAGATTTTAGTTAAACAAATCAAAATAGGAAAGGTAATTCGATGTCGTGCGCCACGAGATTTGAAAAAAAGTTTAAACTTTACAAGATCTATATTAATTACTTTTTTACGTGTCTATTTACTGGTACATATACATATAAAAAATTTGTAGAAACAAAAGAATTGACATGGATCCAACGATCAGGCGGACCTGGATTCAATATCATGTATCGAAAAGAAGAGGCAATGGCTGCGATCTTTCTGCCTCCCCAGTTCCTGTCTTTAAGATGAAAGGCTTATAGAAAGAAGAAAATAATCTAAATGCCCTAGGTATTCAGTCCAAGGATGTATAAATTATAATGCTCAAAACTTCCCAGTTGAACGTGCTCCAATCTGACACGGTTCTACAAAACTTGTTCTGTGACGCTGCGAATTCCAAACGAGTTAGTACATTGTCGTAACTTGGCATTCCGATGAAGATGGCGAAAGATTTTGACAAATATACTGCAAAATTGATTCTAGTAACATTAAAACCATAAAAAACCTAGTACTTGCTTCACAAACTGTGGTCCTGAGGTCGCTTTCCAGCAAAGCTAAATTGGAAATTAATTTTAAGTCTCCATTGGTGAGATGCTTAAGCCAGCAAAGACAACGCGGCCAAGCATTAACTTTGGGTTCTGGTCTGATGCTGTGTATCAGCCATACGTAAATTACCTCTTATCTGGTTAGGGTGCTTTTATCTCTGAATGATCACAGTCAAGCGCTAACCTTTCAGAAATACATCGAGGGTCTCGTTATTTTTTATATTTGGTCGGACCAACTGGTAAGTGAGCCACCCATTGTTCAATATCCTTCGACCCTTCCTACTACAAACAGTTTTAAGAGGTTATCAGGCTGCCCTCGGGCGATCTATTCGTTCTTTTACTTTTATCTATTGTTGTTTTCTCCGCGGTATTCGTAACTTTCCCTTGAACACCACAAGACCCTATAACTTTTTAGTGTCATCATCCCGGATGGACAATGATTCAGAGTGTCATAATTTAACATAATATAAATTTACATAGCATCACGTCCTTCCACTTGCCACGATCCTTGCATATCTCCTTCGCTTCTTTCATTCTCATTAAACCTTTCATCTAAGTTCGTCGGTTTAGAGTACTCTTGATCTGGCCTTTATTTAAAATGTCCTGGATTTAGTCCAGAAACGTTCGGCTTGGTCTTCTACTTCCAACTTTCGCATTCACTCTTGACTCATAAATCCTTTTTGTCAGTCTCCTTTAATTCATTCTCTCTACCAACCATCTAAGCATATCTTACTCATTTTTTGTCACTATATCTTCTTTTATAGCACAAGGTTATTATCATGATGGTTAATTCAATTTAGACTTTTAAATTAATTTTCAAATATAAATTACATATCTTAGAAAAGAATAAAATTTAATATGCTTACTTCAAAATGTCTTAATTGCATCTTGCCTGATGGTAAGTGATGATACAGTTTAAGATGGTTTCTACACAGCATCTTCATCATCATTTTCGTACACTTCATAGCTAAAGATCGTGCCTGCTCTGAGGCACCTTAGTGGCTGCTTGGACGAATTGCTTTCATCTCAGTCAATCCTCAGTTTATTTTAGCTGTTATAATTATTATCCTCTTTATTTAGTTGGAATAACGGGTAGGTGAGCAACTCCTTTTTTTCCCCGCTGGGAAATGCATTTGCGCACCCCTGCCAAGAGGCAGGGAGTGTGGGACTCGCTGGCAAGGCCAGAATACCCAATAAAACCCAGTGACATCCTCCTCACCCTGAATTGGGAGTGGCAGAGGCTCCCTTGCGCATTCACTCTGACACTCCCGGATGAACCGACTGAGGATGTTCAAGGAGGGGACAAGAGGCGTTCGTATAGACGCCTCCTTCCACTCAGCCTTCTCCTCCTCCTTAGGCGAGTAGCATCTGTTGCAGCTTCTCGTACTCGCTCCATTGCCTCCTTTAGAGAAATGACGGCTTCGCAGAAAGAGGCAACTGCATTCCATCCTATCTCACTGTCAAGGATGGCGCTCACTACTTGGCAGTGAGTGATCCGCTCCGATGTGGGAGACCAGAGGATGTCGTTGTGGTCCCCAAGCCGGACATTCTGCCACAGTGTGAGCCGCCGTATCGACAGGTGCACTACACTGATGGCAGAAGATGAGCAACTCCTTGGCCTTTTTCCTTTAACCGTTCTTATCACAAACAGCTTCAACTTTAGCCGATATAACCAAAATAGTGCAGTTGGTAGATAGCTTTATTGTGATCTATTTTATTTAAGACCATTGCGCCACCGTAGCTGTCAACATTATGAGATTTAAGTCCATCTACTTGTTAATCTCAGAGCCTCTGTATATCTATTGTATTTTGTAACAATGATTTTCTTTTTGCATAATTATCTAATGTCAACACTTACGTCGAATGACACATCGAAAAACCTATACACTTTCGCATACAACTCTATTATTTGGATTTTCCCACGAACTTCGACTTTCTTGTCGTGAGAATTGTTACAGTGAAATAACTTGTTCTCTCCAACACGCGATTGTCAGTTCTGATAATGTTCTCGTGGTACATGATTTTAAAGTCGTGCAATCCTTTTAAGAAGCCAATGATGGCTGAGATGTTCTACCTAGTTCCTTTAAGAATTGCGTTGTAACGTCGAAAGAGACCTCTACGTTTGCTCAATAAATACTTTCTAATTATTAAAAAAAAATCAACTACTTACGTTTCAATAAAGGAAAATATCCAGGATGTATCCTTTCATTTCAAATAAAAGATTTAATTTCATTGTGTTAACAAGTACCAACATCTCATAAAAATATTTCTTTCGAAGGGGAAAATTCGCCTTCTTGATTGCCCGTCGCAATAACTGGATTTAAATCCCATTGACCACTTATGGCAAAACCTAAAGCAATGTTTTGGTATAAAAATGAACTCTAATAGAACGTAATTTAGGTAGAATTTTGCATTTTGCATAGCAGAGCATTGACTTTGAGTTCTGATCTGGTGCTGTGTATAAACCATAGGTACAATACCTCTTACCAGGTCAGGGCGCTACCATCTTTGACTGTATCATCCATTACCATCAGATATGATCACATCAAGCGCGAACCTTTCAGGAATACATCGAGGGTCTCATTATTTTTTATATTTGGTCGGACCAACTGGTAGGTAAGCGGCCCCTTGTCCTTTATCCTTCGACCTCTCCTACTACAATCAGTTTTACGAGGTTATCTGAATGTCTTCGGGCGATCTATTTGTTCTTTTATTTTTATCTATTGTTGTTTTCTCCGTGGTATTCGTAACTTTCCTTCGAACACCACAAAACCCTAAAACTTTTTAGTGTCATCATCCCGGATGGACAATGATTCGGATTATTATAATTTAACGTAATATAATTTTACATACCATCACGCCTCATTCCCGTAGAGGTAGCTAGAGACCATGTCCTTCCACTTGCCACGATCCTTGCATATCTCCTTCGCGTCTTCCACTCTCGTTAAACTCTTCATACAAGTAACTCTTGACCTGGCCCTTATTAAAATGCCCTGGTGTTGGTCTTCCCCTTCCTACTTTCGCATTCACTCTCCATTCATAAATTCTTTTTGTCGGTCTCCTTTCATTCATTCTCTCTACATGCCCAAACCATCTAAGCATACCTTTCTTCATTTTACTCACTACATCTTCTTTTATACCACAACGTTCTCTTATCACACTATTTCTTACTCTGTCACTCAGTTTCAATCCACTCATACTTCGCAACGCTCTCATCTCTACCGCATTTATTTTACTTTTGTGATTCTTCTGCCATACTAGACTTTCCACTGCCAGGATATCGAGCTCTACGCGAATGAAACCAAGAGGCGTTGCTAGTATTGATAAGAGTAAGATATGATTTGACGGCCACACTGGCGCAGTAGTGCCAGTATTCGCTTTGCTAGCGGTGGTCCCGGGTTCGATCCCTTGTAGGACGAATTTATGAAATTGTATTTTCTAATTTGTCTGAGTCTGGCTTCGGCCGTGGCTAGATACCACCCTACCAGCACAAACGTACCGCCAACCAAAGAGATTTGTGTTCCGGTACGAAGTTTTGTAGAAACCGTAAGGGGTATATCACCTCTTAACAGATTACCGCGCTTCCATCTTACCATCAGATGAGATCACAGTCAAGCGCTAATCTGTCAGCAATAAAAAAAAATATTACAAACAAATTATTGCCACTTAACCATTAAATTACTATATTGCTATGTAGTTTATTTCTTGATATTCAATAAAAAAATCCCGCCATTGTAAATCGTTTAAAATTATTAATGAGCTTTGATAAACAAACACAATATTTCCTATCTTCTACATCTACAACGTTTATACATTTATTAATAGTGCTAATTCATTTCCTATTGATAACGTTTAGGATTTGTTTTTTAATCAAAATGATAAATACGTATAGTAAACAAATAGTTGGGTGGAAATATGGGGAGCTTGACCTCAGTTATGAAGTTGTTTCTTTCCTGTTGTATTTTCTTATTTAAAAAAACCGTTAGCAACGGTTGTTTGTGTATATCTCTTCTATATATACAGGTGTCACATAAAGAAATAATACACTTAAAACTACTAAAATAACATTTCAAATTCAAAATTCTTTGTTGCAATTAAATGTGGCGTGGAAGACATACAATATAAAATACATACATACATACATACATAGCATCACGCCTCATTCCCATAGGGGTAGGCAGAGATAACATCCTTCCACTTGCCACGATCCTTGCATATCTCCTTCGCTTCTTTCATTCTCATTAAACCTTTCATACAAGTTCGTCGGTTTAGAGTACTCTTGACCTGGCCGTTATTTAAAATGTCCTGGATTTGGTCCAGGAACGTTCGCCTCGGTCTTCCCCTTCCAACTTTCGCATTCACTCTTGACTCATAAATCCTTTTTGTCAGTCTCCTTTCATTCATTCTCTCTACATGCCCAAA